>JAPDSC010138647.1:100560-151867 GCA_026290005.1 Latrodectus geometricus
TTTTTTTTATCTTAATTTATTCATTTTCTTTGCTCGGTACACTTCATAAAATTTTATTATCATAAATAATCCTTATATAACAAGCTATCTCTTTTGAGAAAGCGAAATTTTTTATTTTAACAGAAGTAGTAATCAATTTTATGTAGGTATTCTAAAAAGATAACTTTTCCTGCTTGCATGCTTGGTGTGCATGCTATTCATGCATACCAAGCTTGAATTTGTTATGCATGCTTGGTATTTTGTTACATGATTACATGGATAATTTATGTCATAATTTATTTGAAAAATTATGACGCTAATTTCCTCTTCGAATTCATAAATTAAATTTTAAAAATGGATTTTAGATTACCATATTTTCTGTGTGTAACAATGTGATTAACAATGGGACGGATTTTCAAAAACTACTTCTTTCACTTCAGTTTACAAATTTATTTCTAAAGAAGATTCTTAGAATAAGTTTGACTTTCGACATGACCTGACCAAATGATTGATATAACTATTTATTATATAATATTGCATATTTTTATAATAAAAAACAGAAGTTGTTGTTGTTTCTGATGACACTTGGCAGCGCCAAGCCCGCCCGTCAGAGACTAGGCGAATGATGTCAGAGAGAGAGCGTCTTCCGTTTTTGAATAGAGCACCCTCATACGAAGGTGGAAGTACGACTTTTGGCTCATAGATGGCAGCACAATCTGAATCTTCCAATTTAGAGATTGAAACCAGTGAAGACTCAAAGCCTAGCTCCAACCACCCCCAGAGGTATTAATTTGTAATGGGAGCATGGAGGACTTTGCGACACGACATATTTTACGTGTCCCCGTCGCCATTAGTTAACACGACGGATCTTCGGCTAAGCCAGGCCACCGCGGCCTCATAGAACTTATTAATAGTAAAAGAAAAAAAATGTGGTTTTAGATTTTAATCGTATTTCATGCAAAATGATTTTTATATTTATGTGATTCCATTCTTTAAATTTAAATGCATAATTGATATAAGTTAGAAATGGATTAAATCTTGCTCATTTCTCATAAACACTTTGAAACTTAAAAACTAAAAACCAAATTGCTTGCCACAAACTTAAAAGGATAAGTTGTTGAAGACATAAGATTTAGCTTATTAAATGCATGGAGATGTATGAAATTCTAAATACTACTGCAATACACAATAAAAGGAAAAATCGAAAAATTTGTTTCTTTTTCATAGATATCAAATTTTTAACATTTATTTAATTTAATGTAACATCAGTAACTTTACTATCCATATATAATTCGTTTATATATTTTTTTTTTCATTTTATTGAAAGATATACTTGTGATAAGGTATATTTCCAATTAATTTCCTTAATCTGCACCCATATATATTCATAGAATATCTAAAAGACTAATTAAAAAGTTTAAATACTATTAATTGGCACCAAAATCCGCTTATAAATGTTTTGTCACCACTCACAACCATTTGCTTTTATCTTTGACAAGCCCATTATGTAAAACAAAGAAAACATTCCAAATTGTCCCTAAAAATTTGCCTGAAAGGATATTTATTGAATCGTTACGATGAATTAATCACCTAAATGTGTTGGAGCTATATTTAAAAATAAAATTCTAATTTATTATTTGAAGATATAAGATGCTATTCCTTTTTAACACAGTGTATTCATATTTTAATATCATTATCATCAATAAGAGTTTAATTTCCTATCGAATAATCTTTATTTTAGGTGGAGAAGGAGCTATTTTGACATCGGCAGGTGCTGTCATTGGTATTGGAAATGATATTGCTGGTAGCATACGAATTCCTGCTTCATTCTGTGGAATTTATGGGCACAAGCCATCAGTTGGTATGCATGATTTTTTTTGAGATTTTTTTTTTTTTGAGATTTTATCATATTATCTATGAAGGTTTCTTTAAATAGTCCAGAATTTTATATAGAGTTCTGGAGGTTTGTGACTTTTTGATGTCCATTCATTGGCGAGAACTTTTTCAGTTTTGTTATTGAATAATCGGTGTTTACGTATTAGCATCACCTCAGCTAATTTCGCGCCTAACTTAAACAGAATTAACGCTTAATCTATTGTTAGAAAATTTCTTTTACAAGTTATGAATAGTTTACTTGTAATTAGAAAAAGAAATTTTCTAATTATAAGAAAGTTTCTTTGAAATTCAATCACCTTAAAAAGCTGCGGTGACGCTAATATGTGAGTATCAAATAATCTTAATGCTCTATGCGGTCTTCTCAATATATAATTTTCCTTCCTTATGCAAATCGTTAACTTTACCCATTTTCTGAAGATGTAAGAAAAGTTTGGAAACAATATATCGTCAAATATCACAATTTGAAATGTTAAATTCCCATTATCCCAACGGGTTGCAATAATAAATGCATAATTCAGTTGTTGCTATCTTATCATCCATGATAAGGTTCTCTGCTATGATTATGGATAAGTTAGGAACTATTACAATATTTTGATTTGTATGTGTTTGAAAAACATTTATGTAATTAATTTATTTATTAAATAGGGAGAAATATCTAACTTTTATCTCTAGGTTCCTTGATAATTTTGTACATACCCGTACAAAACATTCATTTTTATAACTTTAATTGTAAACTTACTTTTTTCTGGATTTTAAATCTAAAAAATAATTTATGCTGCGTAAAAATTATATTTTTGCATTATACGTACAAATGTTAACTCAATAAGACTATCAATACTAAAAAGCATATATACTCTTTCTAGGATAAAAAATAAAGTAATACTTCACATTGTTAGCTTTCCATCAATGCGATTTGATGAAATAATGTAATGTTACTCAAAGTATTTTTCCGTTACAGGAGTTATTTCAAACAAATTAGCTTGTCCCCCGGATCTTGATGATGACTATTTTGATAAATTTATAAGTACGGGTCCAATGTGTCGTTATGCCGAAGATCTTCTTTTATTAACGAGAATTTTGGCTGAGAACAATGAAAGCGTAAGATGGAATGATAAGGTAATTCTTTTATTTCCACTTTAAATTTATCAAGTTTGTTATAACTATTTTAAATTTTATAACCCAGGTAAACATATTTTAAATTGACAGAAATTGAATAGATATTTATATTTGTAAAATTATATAATCCTGTTTGTGTAAAGATATGGAAAATATATAAAAAATAATGTATATGATAGTATAAAATGTTTATTGCACAGTAAAAGATTTTAAAATAAAATATCTATAAACTTTCTGGTCTCTCTTCTGTTTTTTAGATGTGTTTTAATTCTGTCAATTTAGAAATTTAGTCTCATCTTTAATGTGAATTCTTCATTCTTAACGAAATTTCGTTACTTTTAGGCAATAAAATGGATTTAATGTAACCAAACTTTCATGTAAATGAGAAATAAAAATAAATTTTTTATTACGTATTTTATTTATTTCAAAATTGGAGCTTTATACTTGTGACAACATTATATCATATTTTTAAGGACCTCGTTTTCAATACAGGAAAATAAGATATTTTATTATTCTTAAGAAATATATCTTCCTTTTGTTTTTCTCCGATAATAAAAGAAATTAAACTATTAAATCAACCTTGAGAACAGTTAGAAATTCAATGTAAATAATTAATTTAATAATAATATTCGTCTATTTTTATTTTATTAATATCCTTTAACAAGAAAAACAAACTAATTCTTGGTTTTGTGATTCAAATATTCTTATTTAGTGAAATAAGTTAATTTAAGATCAGTGCTTTGTCTTTCCCCCAATGAAATTTCGAAATAGATTTTACTTTCAAATCTAGCAAGTTTTTTTTGCTAATGTAAAACGCAAAAATAACTTGCCTGATAAGAAAGTAAAATCTGTTTCGAAATTAGTAACATCGTATCTTACAAGATATATGTTTTTTGTATGCGATATAATTAAAGTCGTAATATCGTATAAGAAATATATATATAATAAGAATTATATTGTAATATCGTATAAGAAATGTATATATAAACAGGAATTTAAATATCATTGTGGTTAAAACTTAATAATTAGAATTAATAAATTTTGAAAGAGAAATTTCTGTTGTAATTAATGTGACGGCCCATTTTGGGAAAAAGTTAAGAATCAGCATTCCTCGATGTACAATATCAACTGTCTGATAAGATTATATAATGACAGAACATATTAAGTAATTTCAGAAATATAAAAAGTCACAGCTCTTTTTAACGGTTCTCTGCGGTGCAGATCGAAAAATCTTTATAAAGAGTGATCACTGTATTGGATATAATTAAAAAAATATACGTGCTTACAAGCTCCAAAAAAAAGGCTATTTTTTCAGGAATTCCAATTAAATAATTAAATTATTCGTGTCAAAAATAAAATTTTGTAAATTAAATTATTTCTAAAACATATTTTAAACTAAAACATAAGAAAAAATAAGTGTTCTTACAATACATGTATTTTTCAAAGAAAAAATCGGGAATGGTTGTTTGTCTTAACTGTTGTCATAACTGTTTTCCGTTTCATTATAAGATGATAAATAACGTATTTTATTTTGACGTCTTTCAAAAAAAAACATTTTAAAGTTTCATCTGTATTTGAAGCAGTTTTTATTCTAGGAAATGTCGGCACCTTGTCGTTTTCTTCATCAGGTGTTGATGAAATTCCTTTGTATGAACTTTAACGGAAAATTATTTCTTTTTCAGTCAGATTTTTGACGCATTGTAGGTCATAATCAATTATAGCATAGTCTTCAAAAATTAAATTTTCAACAAATTTAATTCTCTTTAAATTTCTCGAAGAATTTTCTCTCTTTAATGAAATTTTTATCTTCAATTATTTCAAAAGTGGATTCCATTGCTGGTTACTTTTTGAAACTACCATGATGGCACTCGTTTTATTTTTTATCACATCATTCTATGCTACTTTCGAGAGCGACAAAACTGCAAGAATATCAACTTCGTAATCTTCACTTCATCCAGTACAGAAACAATTCTTCACAAAAGCAATTTCCTATAATTACATTTGAAATTCATAATAATCCTTGAGCGAAGTAACATTGGTGGAAAAGATTCCACTGTAATTGACTTCAAGCCTTTTATATATGGGGAGGCGCAGCACAATTATCAAGGATTAAAACAAAACTTTTCGGCGTTTAATTGTCATTTGATTATTCAAGAAGCGTAATTATTCTTCGAAAATAGCAGATGTCATGCACAATTTAAAATTGCTTTTATAGGTGATTGGTAAAGGTTTGATACCCTTAAAATATCTCGGCTTTTTTTGATTTGCCTATTGCTAAGAGTAGAAGTTTTTCGGTGCCAGACATATTTACACACAGAAGAACCGCAAATCTTTAGTTACTGATCCTCCACTTGTAATTACGTGTTTGAAAAGGAAAAATTTGGCAAGTTCCATTCTGTAAAATAGTTCAGTCTAATCTGCATTAAAAATATTGTCTGGAGCATGTTTTCCATACGCAATGCAGAAATGCCATTCCATCAATGCCCGTTTGTTAAAATTTACAGATTTGAACTTTAATAAATTTTCATCAACAAGAATACTTTTTGAGCACTTAATTTTTAACTATTCGTATATTTCATTTTCAAGCTTCTGAAATTTTCCATAAGATCGATATCTATATGGCTTAACAATCAATTTTCTTTTTCCAGAATTGTATCAAAGCAATTAATTATGCCAAATAATGTGTTTTTCGAGATTCTAAATAACTTTGCAATCTGACTTTTTTTCATTTTTTTTATCTACCTCTTTAAAAAATTTTGTATTTTGGTTTCCAGCAATATCACATTATGTTTTATTTTAACCTGCCATCTTGTTCAATAACGAAAATATAATTCTTGTTAGCAAGTTTGATTCACACTGATAAAAAGAAAATTGAGACAACTTTAGCGAAACAAATTATTTTCGGGAAATTACCAGGAAGAGTAATTGCTGACTTAGGACGTTGTACTCGTATTGGGATTATACGGTACTGAACAGTCATTAAGATGGAAGCAAGAAAATGTAGAGTACATAGGAAAAGAATTGGGGATTTTAACATTGGTCGTTTTAATGAAAAGACTCTAACATAATGTCGTTGTAACGAACTTTGACTGTAATTTCTAAATATAGAAGCATTAACTTCCACCATAGAGAAAGCATTTGTTGAATATGTCCATTTAACAATCGAAATGAATGGTGTTTGTCAGTAAAACAGCCACTGTTTATAGGCAAGCAAACATAACGGTAAACAATCAATATGGATGAAGCAATAACTGACAGGAAATAAAAATATTAACTATACATCGCTGAATGGATTTGAAACATCAAAATAGCAAAGTTTTCAAAGATGATATTACTCCATATCATTAGCTCAAAACTTCTCGCGATTGCTTTGAGTAACAGGTTGAAAGAATTCGAAAGACTTGGTAAAACTAATTCACTTCGAGTTGATTTAGACTTTGATATTTCTTCTGGACACTAAAAGGCATTTCATAACTTTTGATATTTTTATGCATTTTAACAATTAATTTTCAACAAGATAATATTATTTTATCTAATTTTTTTTTTTTTTATTCAGAAATAAAAAATCAAATTGTGATAACTTTGTAAAATTATGGAAGAAAACTCACATCAATAGTTATCATTCCTTAATTTAACTTCAAAATACAAATATGCGTCAAAAATTGCTGACAAAAAAATGAGGATTAAAATTCTAAAATAAAATCCAATAAAATTTAAAACTCTGTGAAGCTAAAATAATTAATATAGAAATTCTTCTTTATAGAAAAAAATATTAAAAATTCTAATTATTATAGAACTTGAGATTTTATTAGTGATTCAACACTGATATTTATTCAATGAAAAGTATCATGAATATTAACTAGTATTTCATTTGATTCTGATATCTGTTTCGTTATTTATCATACATTCTAATCATAAATATTTTCGTTTAAGGTCGACTTCAAGAAAGTCAAATTTTATTACATGGAA
Organism: Latrodectus geometricus; assembly: GCA_026290005.1. Lineage (NCBI taxonomy): Eukaryota > Metazoa > Arthropoda > Arachnida > Araneae > Theridiidae > Latrodectus > Latrodectus geometricus. The sequence continues at coordinate 107,521 of JAPDSC010138647.1, forward strand.
GATATTCCTGGTTTACTGACGGGAGCGATTCCGGAGATCAAATCTGCTATTAGAGAAGTTAGTATAATCATTATTTTTAAGTATTTTATAGTGAACATAAAAAAAATTATAATTAATAATAAATTATCTGTTACATGATAAAATAGAACGGGAACTTTAATATATATATATATAATTTCATATCGATATATCATATCGAAATATTATTTCATTATCGATATTTCAGTTTAGTCATTCGCCTAATGAGATTCATTGTTTAAAGTAAGAGAACGTAATTTATACTCTCATAAGAAATGAAATTTCGCATACACATGCAATTCGTGTGTTATCATTCAATTAAAAGTCAAACAGCAGCACTTTGCACTTCCTGTTTGACGCAGATGTTTTCTAACGATTGTATGGAAACGGCTCCAAGAGGTTGATTTAGAATTAATTCAATGAAACAATATACAAATAATTCCAGGATGCGAGACATAATAATAATTACAACAATATACTTTTATTAAGATTATGAACAAAAACAATTTAGAGCTTATAAAATAATATTGAAATTATTATTAAGTAAACTTTAAGAATAAAAGCATACCAAAAAAATATCAGTCATAAATATTTACTGGATGCAGTTTTAATGTATCTTCGTATTCATATATGAAGCTCATAAGTTTCATAATTTCAGAAAATTGTTTCTACGACTATGAAACACGGGTTTTTCATAGTTGCAGAAACAGTTAGTTTAAGTTGTTTCTAATTTTTATAAAATTATATGTGGGTTTCTACATTTCTATTTTTCTGAATAGTTAAATGGTAGGATGTTAATAGGTTAATATAAGATTTTAAATTGGATTCAAGTGTCACATTTTTGTTTGAAGAATCCCAATCATGTAGCTTGATTCTCGTTTAGATGATTTCTCCATTTTAGCAATCTCAAATTATAGATTTATCTTATTCATATCCTTTAGTACATTACTAAAAAGGAAAAAATCTTCACAACTTTTATAAACAACAAGAGCCTTTCAATTAACATGTTTCAGAAAAGACAATTTATTAGTTATTATAAAATAAGTATACTGTCAAACAATTGGCCTTCTCGATTTCTACCGAAATCATTTTCAGAATTGTTTCCTTTTGAAGACGAGTGTTTTAACATAAAATTATAAATTCATAGAATATATATATTCCATTGCATATGTTCCGAAATATTAAGATTTGTTTTAAACTTAGTGCAACTTATTTAATGATTTTAGTTGATATAATACTCAAATCTACATTAGACTATAACCTGAGCCACCAATGACTTCTTAAAATCAACAGAAAATATTAAAATCAGGAAATAACTAATTAAAGATAATATGCGGCTTTATCTTGCAATTAATTATCTTTTATTCATATTAATTATAAATAATTTACAATATGAAATATTCAAATGTGTTTAATAATATACTGAAAATATATACATAAAAAATCATTTGCTTGAAAAAAAATTTGGTCAAGGGATAAAAATCACAAAAAAATATTTAATATGCATACCTTAAAAAGTAAAAACAGGTATTCAATTCAAAAATTTATTCTTAATATTTTATATATTTTCTATGTATGTATGCAGGCTTAGTTTAGAAATTACATGTAGATATATTTTCTATTAATATTGAGTTTTCTTTATGAGATATAAGTAAATGCAAAAAAGTATTGTGAAAATATTACTATCTAACATAAATTTAGAAATTCTAATCTTCATAAAGCATTTTAGAAATCTTATCTATTTTTGAATACTCAAAAAAAAAAAAAAATTTCTAAAAAAAAAAAAAAAAATTCTTACTTAAAAATATTGAATTGTAGTTATTTTGTAGAAAAATTGCTTACAGTAAAAACGGAATATCATTGAAACGCAAAATAAAATATTGTAGTATTTAATGCGCGAATTATTTTTATTCAAAATAATCTTATTATGAGGAAAATTTTTCACTTAAGGTTCTTACAATAAAGATAAAAAAAAAGTATAAATTTTCGTTCATAAGTATGAAATTTAGGTATACACCTATCCCCCGATTTACACGGTACTCGGTTTACACTTTTTCACTTTCACACGGTTTTTAAATTTGCACCGGCCCGGAACGAGAAGATCCGGGGATCCGGAAAAAATTTACAAGTTTAGATTGTGTTAAGCATATTGGAGTATCATATACCGAAATTAAGCAATCAACGCTCAATGCCTGCTGGAAAAAATAAAGGCCAGATGGAGTTAAAGGTGAAAATTATAGATTACCATTGGAGCATGAATATTTTCAGATAATGAATATGGCGCATACAATAGGAGGAGAAGGTTTCGAGGATTTTGCTGAGGCAGATACTGTAGAACTAATGGAGGACAAAGAACTAGATGAGGATGATTTAGTGGACACATGGTTAATTAAACAAATGATCGTGGCAGTGATCCTGATGAAGAAGAGTCTGAACCAGTTGCATTCACAGTAAAAGTCATCCGAGAAAGACTTGAATTAGGGCGAAAATTGGGTAATCATTTTCTACAAAATGACCCGAATGTTGAACGAGCTCTCCTATTTCAGCGAGATATTAATAAACGCTTAACTCAATATGAGGAGGTCTATAAAGATTTGATCAAAAACGAAACACAATTGTTAATGAAGGATTTCACTACCAAGGTTCACCCATCTGAAGTTGTTTCTAATTCATCTAACACCGAACTTGAATCGCATCAACCACTATCGAGTGATAAAAGTGATATACCAACCAGGAATAAAAGATTAAGAGCCTACGAAAGTGGTAACAGTAACTAAATTTCTGCTTAAATTCTTTAATTTATATTTCTTGTTTCTATATGTAAAATGAATTACATACATATACCTTTATTTATAAAAAGACAGTTATTTTTATGTTTCTAAGATATATTTAGTTTTATTTTACGTTGAAATAAATGACTGAATTATGCACATTTTAGTTTGTTTTCGATTGACACGGTTTTACGTATAAGAATCCACGATTTTCTAAGGAACCTATCTTCAGTGTAAATCGGGGGATAGGTGTATATATGTGATGCACCCATTTATATTTTCTTATCTAAAATAAAATTTGTATATTTCAGGCTGCCAAGCACTTTGAGCAAGAGTATGGCGTTACAGCTGTGAAAATTAACATAGAAGAAATGCAATATGCTTTTCCAATTTGGGAATGCAAATTACTGGAAGCCGGTGCTCCTGCTTTCAGAAACCTGATATGCGGCGAAGAGGGCAGCAACCTCTATGTCGAGTTGATCAAAAGCTTGTTTCGCTGCTCTAATCACACTTTACCAGCTATTTACTTCGCAATGGTTGACAGGAGGGACAAAGACGGTTTTTATTACAAGTGCCTTGATCAGTATGATAAGTTAAAGAAGAAGTTAGACGACATTCTCCAAGGAGATGCGATCTTGTTCTTACCAACACAGCGAGAGCCTCCCCCTCATTATCTCATGACGATCCCTAAATACAAGAACATAGGATACACCTGCATATTCAGCATTTTAGGATATCCCTCCACGCAAATACCTGCTGGTCTTTGCAATGGTCTGCCCATTGGCATACAGGCTATAAGTAGGCCTAATCAAGATCACCTAACTATCGCCACTGCTTTGGAATTAGATAAAGTATTCAATGGTTGGATACCACCCTGCCAAATCGATGTATAAGAAAATAACTGCGTAGTATTTCTGAAAAAAAATATATCCAAAGCAATTCTGGAAAATATTTAATATGCCCATAAGTCAAGCACGTTTTTCATCACATTACAACTTTAGTATATATGGCGATTTGACATTTTCATATGAATCTTCGACGAAATCTGCCAAAATTTTAAAATTATATTCACCTTCTGATTTGTTTTAAACTACAAATGATTATTCAAAAATAAATTTTTTACTTCTTAATGGAATTTCATAGATAAAAGGTTGAATGCTTCTTTCAAATTATGCTATAATGTATTTAAAAAATGTAAGGTACAAAGCACAATATTTTTTATTGATTACGTTCTATTTCGATAAATAAAAACTAATATAATTGGCTTAAAATTATTATACACCGAAGCAATTTAAAAATTATGCAGAAGATAAGAAATTAGAACTTGGACGCTAAAAAATACGTAAACCATTATCTGAATAAATTTAATGACAACCTTTAAGAAATTTTCATTTTTTTATCTCAAAAAAAAAATAAAATTACATTTTAGAAGAGAAAAGTAACTTTAAAAAAAGAAAATCATATAAATTGAATTAAGAAATGATATTTCTAATAATTAAAAAATAAACAAGTTACAAATAAAAATCTGAAGTTTATTTCGAAGAAATTTTAATTAAATTTAGAAATTCGTAATATTTTTAATTAATTAGCACTAAAATTTTTGAAGATCTCATGATTTAGCATTTCAAACGAGAAATTATGTAAAAATATAAATAAATCCATATTTATAATAGCATTTTTATATTATTCTCCTGGCTAAAATACATACATTAGGGTAATATATATAGTACTTTAGGACAACTCAAACTGAACTTTTGAAAAAAAAAAAAAAAACAATTTATTTCATTTGTATTACTTTTTCACGAACTAATGTGTAAAGGTTTAAGTTTTTTAAAAATCACCAGAAAACAACCAAAATCTTTAAAATCTGTTCAAATATAAGTCTATTTTCCTTCCATGATAAATAATGATTCACAGCATCCGTATTCATGAATTATTTACAAATTAACAAAAATATTTTTGTTCATTCAACATAAAAAAACTTATAATAAATAGAATTATTTGGCTGTAAAATATTTTTATTTTTTCAAAAAGTTATCTGTAACTAATGGTTCTCATTTAATTTCCCAATATCCTAATTTATTTATTTATTTTTTTTTTTTAAATTCAAACACCTTCACAGAATATCTGAACTGCATGCAAATATTCGAAAAATGTCGGAAACGATCGTGAATTGTAATTTTTACTTTTTAGGTGGACAATTTATTTTACAGAACTGTAATATAATTCAAAATCCTATTTAGCATTACATACATCCATTATAATTACATTGAAGTGAATCGAATTTATTCAAAAATGCAGATAAAAGAACTTAAGCATATTCTTAAAAAATTAAATTTATTCTTAATAATTGCTAAAATGCAATAATAAAAACACTGACAATTACTAAAATATCAAAGAGCTTTTATAAATTCATTGACAATTACCCTGAAAAAGTTTAAAAATTGTTGCTAGATGTAGGAATTCTGGGAATTACAAAGATACTACTGTCAAAAATTCCAAATAAATAAAAACCTTGCCATACGATATTAAAATGAATTCTTTCAAAACTAATTATAGTGTAACACTATTAATATTTCTTGTATATTTATCATTTATTTTTATACTGATTACCTCGATATGCATTTTAATAAATTATTTCGTCGTTAAATTGCTTCTCTGACCAGCTTTCATTTTTGTGAATTTTATGTCTCGGTCTGTTTATATGATATTCATTTTAAGATCGACAAAAGTAATTTTTATTTCTTTCTTTCAATCCGAAATACGTTTAATAACGTAAAAAATAAATTAAGAGAAGTGTGTTCTCTAATTATTATAGGATATGGGGAAGCAACACATATAAAAGAAAGCGATTCCTTAAACTAAATAGACTAATAACTATGTTTGTTTGTTTGCAATGAACATTTCATTCAATCAAAACGTGTTAAGAATATTTCAAAATAAAAGATATTGTCTCTTTAAAAGACAATATAAATATACAAAAGAAATTTATAAGTTTATAAATCATTTGTTTTTACAAAACTTTATAAAATAAAAATTTTATTGTACTCTAAGACTATATTGTAAAAGTATGCAAATCTCAACAAAATGAGAGAGAATTACCTGTGTTGTGATGGCTTTGTAATTTAATAAAAACGATCGCTTAAGTATTTGTTTACTATTGAATTCATTAATAGTGGCATTTTATGCATAAGACAAGTTTTTAAGACTGAAATTTAATATCTAAAACAACTCTTAAGTATTTTAATAACAATGAAATGTTTATAATTTTTAATAGAAAAAGTTCAGTTTTGGATATTTTCAAACATTTTATCGAAGATTTTTTCATGTTCATTAAATACTCTTAGCCAATCTTTTTATTGTTAAAATGAAAACTGTTTTAGGGGGAAAAAATCATCTAAGATTTATTTTTAAAAAATATTTTATCGAAAAAAAAGAAAAACTTTTTCCTTCCACCATACATAGTAAATTCACTTACATGATCATGTTTTAAACGCAGAATATTACCTCACATCACGTTAATTTATTGTAAAAAGAGTAAATATTAATTGATTTTCTCAATAGGTATTTCTATAAGGAATTCTAATTTTAGTAAGGATTTTTAAATATAAGAATTGTATATTTTCATAATGACTTAAAATTCATAACAAAAAATAATTATAAATAAAATGTAAGCAGATAATTTTACATTTTAATGATATTATTATAGTATAACATTAATATACAACAAAAAAAAATTATTATTATTAATTTATTCAACCAAAAAATAAAACTAAATTCTTAATTTATACAATATTCAATCATTAAAGACCATAAAAAAAGTATAAATCTGATAAACATCAAACATGACTAATGAAATATAGTGTTGTTTTATTAGAAATATGTTGTTGTATTACGTTCTTTATTTAAAAGATATTATTACCTTTTTTGTAGTATCAACACACCCATTTTTATTATGTATAACAATAACCCATGAAAAAATTGTCAATACACAAACTTATAAATTTTCTAATTAGAAAAAAGGTTAAACAAGGACGATTTAAAAGTTTAGAATTCAGTATTATAAAATTCAAAATACACCCAAGAGGTAACATTATAAACAATTTTATTAGCAAAATGCAAGCATTTTCATGAATCAATCATACAAATAATTTCCAAATTCATTACAAGCACACTTTATTAACTTGAATAATAATGACAAGATATTCTTTTGTTTTACAATTTTAAAATTTGATACATTTGAAACGAATTAACTTGTACAAGTGTTATTGAAAAACTTATTAAAATTCAGAAAAAAATATCTCCAGAAAATAGTTTAAATAGATTTAATAACAAATAAAAAAGAAAACATGTATTTGAATATTTATGTTGTGTTTATAAAGCTATAAGAAAATGTTATTCATCTTTTCCAAATATTTTTCACTGATAAATTAAAATATTTTTTTTATATATAATTTAAATATTTTTCATATCAGTAACAGATATGTTAACATAAAAAAAAACTGATACATTGTGAAATTAAAAAAAAAATAAACTATTTCAAAAAGCTGAAAAGTAAGCATCACATCATATATTCCAATAGAATATTATAGTAAAATAATTTTGTTAACAGAAAACATTTCTGAAACTGATTATTCAAGAAATTACAATGAAAATAAATATAAAAAATTTTTAACAGAACTACAGAGCTCAATATATAAACAAATATTAAAAGTATAAACAGAATTTATGATCAACTCAAACTTTAGTTCATAAATAATAACCTAAATCTGTAATTCAATTACAGTTTCCTTAGGATGCAAGAAAATTTAAGAATTAAAAATTATTGTATAAAAAGTAAAGTTTTCAATTTTCTAACAAAAATAAACTTAGTAGTTAAAACTATTCATTTATATTTCAATAAACAATTATAAATAAAAATGAGACTATTTTACTAATGAGGAATGTAAAATTTATTTAACTCTTTCCAATGTTGAATAAAGAATTATAACATGCTTTAATGACTGATTCAAATAGCTCACTACAAAAACAATTTTCAAACTTAAATACTAATATTTAGAAAACATGATAAATGTTATAATTTTTTAACGATACTGAAAACGAATTTAGAAAGAAACATCAGTGCAAACTAAAGTGATCAACTCTTAGCATGGACCTCAAGGAAGATTTAACTACAATAAATTTTCATATAACAAATATTTGTGGAATCAATAATACAGAAATAAATTAATTTTTATTTTACAATCATGAATCAATTATCATGCACATTGTACAAATAGATTGAGTATAAATTGAATATAAATTGTCTTTTACATCCAAACTTATTTGCATATATTCGTACATTTTCAGTCCTTTCAGGATAATAACCGCACATATCCATGCATTATTCCAGAATGAATATATTCTGTACCCAAATGTAGATTTTTTCCAATATCATAATTTATTCAGTTAAAACATTTAATCTGTGACCTTAAATGAAAAGCATAGAAATGAAGGGGAAATAGAAGATAAATGCAAACTAGATGATTATAAGACAGAAATTATCTCTAATGTGTAAGTTCCCATGAAACTATGCAGAGTTGGTCACTCTAATATTAAGAAATTTATTAATAACTTTTTTACGTAAAATTTGTTCCAAAATATACAAAACTATCAAAGGAACATAAAATAATCTAAAATAAAATATCAGTCAGTTTACAAAAATACACTATGATTACACAATATACATTACCATATAATAATTCTTCTTTATAAAAAAATTGTTACAATTGACACATATACTAATTACATTACTAACCTTATTTTTATAATTCATTAAAATCGTATATTCAGAATATTCACTACTAAAAGTTGAAGACATAATTAACAAAATTTTTAAAAGCATACACATTTTTTTAAAATTTAATCAAACTAATTGCAAATTTGAGCAATGGTTATAGAGCACTTTAAATAAATAATTGGGAATATAATAGAATACAAAATATATTAGTATCACAGAACCTATTTTTAAAATATGGTCGAAAAACTAAAGGCAATTCTAAAACACAAAAGGAATAAATAATTTAACTAAATAAGCTAATTTCAGACTTTAACCCACGACAGTAACTAAAGTTTTAAACATTATGAAATCTAAAAATTATTTTCAAGGTACCAGTTAAAAGGAAATATTCTGGTGCAACAACCTTAAAGCCACATAATTTATATTAAATAGCACCAGGTAAGCCATGGAATATCTGAATGAACTTAATGCTTGAAAGTTTTTTATTGTTTATAAAAATAAAATGTTTAATTAAAAAATAAAATGTTAAACATGATATAACATAATCCAAAATAAATTGTAAAATTTGTATTCATTTTAGTAATTTTTTTTTTTTAAACAGAGTAAATAATCGGCAGAAACATCTAAAATTCATTTATAGTAGATTCTAAAGTCATACATTTTTAGTCAGCAAAGATAAAGGTTTTTCTCCAAATTAAGCTTATAATATAGTCTAGAATATGCAGTATATTTTGCCTTATAGCATTGTTTTTGTAAACGAGCATATTTTTCTTAAAATGATACAAGAGAGACGATATAAGGCAAGAATTTGTTACATATCTTAAATCAAATATTAGCATTAAACATGGTTTAAAACTCATCCTTTAAAGTAAATCTTTGTAATTCATTTTATTAAATAGCAGTATTATACAACTTAATTTTACCAATTTTCTGTAAATAATTTTTTACTTGGGTCACTTTGAAAAATGCATACCTATTTAAAGTTAACAAAACAAAATTTTAAAAAGAAAATATTTTTTATAAATTTATTACAAAAATATTCAAGAAATTTTTTTTAAAAGAAGCAATATTATTTATGAATCGATTCAAAAGTACACAACTCAACAACAAAACTTTATTAAATAAAATAAGGATTCATATTGAAATTAATTTATTTTTAATTTAATTTAATAGTTTTAATTACACTAAAACATTCAAACAATTAAGTTTTTTATAAAATTAAATGTTAAATGCTCAGACAAAAATTTAATTTTTAAATTATTTTCATTGTAAACATACTGTCTTTATACAGCCACTATTAATTAAATTGGATAATTTTAAAAAAGCAAGTAATTTCACTAACATTAGTATATCAATGTGTTATTTGATTAATATTTATTGAATTAAGCGTTTATTTTAAATGTTCAATAAATAATCTACAGTTGTAATTTAATGTATCATAAAATTTTATAATAAAATAATGTTACAAAAATAATAATGTAAATAATGAATGATGAGGCACTTTATCACACACAGGTTATTATTAATTTTATTTTCATTACAAATACAAAAGCTCAAATGTTTAATATTTAGTGCAAGATTTTTTAGAAAATACCTTTTCTAACTATTCTTTGATGACAAAAGAATACTCAGTTGGTGATATTCATTTAATCTGCAAGTTATTCGCACTTTTTCAGTAATTTTAGGATAATCGAAACTTACAATTTTTGGAGTTAAAAAAAAGATAAAACTAAAAAGTTATCCTCAAACATTAATAAAACACTTCCAAATATTACTTTTATCAATTTAAAATCTCTAGAAAGTGTAACATTAAGATAAAAGAAAAAAATGACATGATTTAATAAAAATTATAGCTACATTTCAGTACAAATCGATAAATTCTGAAAATCAATACTCATACAGTTTGTACAAATTGTGATGTTAATAGTACAGTTTACATGAGTAATGCTTTCAGAATTTCATGTAAGCATGTGAATTTCACTTTATCTTAATTCAAATAATTTTAGTATGAATAAACTAGTTTAATAGTAATAAAACATTTCAGCACTATAGAGGTGAAAAACAGTTTTATCACACATTTTAATTTCATTCATTATTTAGTAAAAGAAATCGAATAATTATAAATGAACAATTTATTTCATTCAAAGTACACAAAATAATATAACTAACTTAGTGTAGATTTAAACCACTCATAATCCTAAAAATTTAATATCAGAGAAAATAAAAATATTGGTTGAAAATAAATTCATATTAAATTAAACACACAGTCAACACAGTTACTGTTATAAAGTACATTTAATTACTAATTAAGTATGCAAATCATTAATATATTATTATTTTAATATGCAAATTAGCTTAAATCAAAAAATTACATGAATAAAATTACTTAGTACTCCTATGCTAGCTATGTGTAAAATAATAACTGTTGTTGTCATTAACATTTTTCTAAAAATACCATAGACATTTAACAAAAGTTAAAAGAATTCATAAACAGAATAAATAAGAAATATTTATAAAAAATAATTTATTTCTTTATTTAAACAATTAAAGGTATAGGGAAAATAAGAGTACAATTAAAAGTATATAAAATCAAACAATTTCATTCAAATTTTGAATAATGACAAACTTTAAATAAAATTAATATAAAGACATACTATATATTAAATAATTTTCTTTGTTTTTTTATATGCAGACAAAAAAATGTCACCAACTAACAAAAAATTCGTTTACACAACTGTGCAGATGTGTTAGATGAAATGCACATACAAAGTGCTTCAAAAAAGATTCATAAAAATAGATGTAAGTACAAAAAGCACCACAAATAGATTGCACTTTTAATCTATCTACAATAATAAAATCACAGGTATAAAATATGACTTAACAATTCAAGAAAAAGACATCTGTTTCTCTTTTGTTGTACTTCAGTTAAAATGACAATGATGCGAATGAAATTATTAACTAAATAATAAATACATGAAGAAATACTAGAAAATTAGTAATCATGCATGTTCGTATGAGAAATGGATTTTCTATGTACAATATGAATATTGATTTCACATACATTTTTTTTTAAAAAATATTTAATTAAGAAAATTATAGAAATTTTGTAATTTAAGACATGCATATTAATTAATAAGCAGGTCATAGGTAACTTTTATAATTCTTATCACATTTGTTTCTATTTGTCTTTTTTGTACACAAAAAAAGTTTCGGTTAAAGCCTATAACAAAGTGGATTCCAATCTTTAGAAAATTTCTATACCAGAAATCGGGTTGAATCACAAACTGTTTAATATTGAAGGCTAATTTTTCTAAGGAAGTTCTTCACCATTAGATCAAAAATTTATTATTGACTGGTTAATTTAAAAATTTGATTTTTATTACACTGTTGAATAAAAATTTGATTTTTATTGCACCGTTGAAATTATTTAATATCATGCTTGTACAGAAAATAAAAATGTTAACAACTCATTTTTTTTTTCCTCCTCAACATGCTTTCTAAATTACAATGAAACTTCATTTAAAGAGCATAATTCTATTTTAATTTTAATTGAAATGTAAAACAATTTTCTCTTTGGAAACAATGTAAAACAAATACAATAAATTTAAATTTGAAAAATTTCAAAAAAATTTATAAGCATTATTTCTAAGAAATATGATAAATTCCTTTAAACACGAAAGTTGTTTCTTACCTCCAAAATTAAAGTCTTATCTCCTCCTGCACTCAAAGAAATTTCAACAATTTTCTGCTAAGATTCAGGATTTTGTTCTAATAAGAATAAAATTTAGCCCTACAGAAGTTAGCTCATCATGGATGTTGTTGGCATCCCTCTTTAGCCTCATAATTTCAGCCAAAGACAAAAAAAGATAAAAATGTCAGCAATTGCTGGTTTTTAAGTTCAAAACCTCAGGAAATGTGTTGAATAACACTGTCTCATAAAATTTCTTACATACATAAAGGTTTATTTAGTGACTCTCTCTTATCCTTTATCATCTCATTAAAGGTTATTTCCAGAACTTTCGGAAAATGAAATTGGTCCCTTTAGTTACTTTAAAACTAAACTCAATAAAATGACAACCCCCATATATTTTCTTGATTGAGGGTTCTGAAGTGTGAAGCATATGTTCCAGTTAGGTAGTTGGCCTAACTACACATATGATATAGGTACAATTTTAACTTAAGACATTTGAGAAGAGGCTAATCCCAAACATGTACTGTCATAATTCTATAAAATGAAACCAGTAAGGAATATTGTAACTTTAAAATGATAAAGTTACAATATTCCATAGTAGTTTCAGGAATATTCATAAAAATATTGAGCACCACATATAAGTGTTAATAAATATTCCAGGTTTTATGCCAGACAATAAATGAACATAGTCAATGGTGTATATGAAAAGTTCCCCTAAAAAGAAAAAAACATAGAGATTGTTCAAAAGCTTTTCAAGACATTTAGCTCTCGGACTATTTTCTAGTCAAATTAAATATTAAAAATAACAGAAGAATTTTAAGACATATTTCCAAATCTGGAGCCAATCTTTTAATTAATATTTCTATATGATTAGCAACTAACAATATTTAAAACTGATCAACTGGAATTTTCTTGATGATTTTTGTTTATATTGTAATTACATTAGTACATTACATGGTAATGTAATATTGCTAGGTAATACATTACCTGATAATATTAAAATAATGATTTCTTTGGTTATTTTGATGCCTTCCTGTTGTAATAGCAATACATAATGATGATAATTTTTATTAACAAGAAAGGATAAAATATATTTATGACTCAAATAATGAAATATATGTTGTTTAAATATTTTGAAACCATGAAAATTGACAGAGTTTACAAATGTTCCCTGAGAATAATGTGAAGCAATATTGACTTCGTAGTTTTACATTAATTATCTAGTAATAAAGACTAAGAAGAAGCAATGTATATTATTAAATAAATTTTTAAAATTTAGAGTAATGGGCAATTCTGAATGTGGAACAATAAAAAATGACATTTTCAGAATTATTTATTAAGATTTCATTACACGAAAAATTAACTAAATTAACTGTTTTCTTTAATCCTTGATTAAATCAATAACTGTAACCTTGAACAGTTTGTCAGAATTTCAGTTAGCACAATGAAATCATTCCTTATATCGAGTACACAATTTACAATGTTCTCACACACAAAAAAGGAAATTTCTTTTCTTAAGAAATCAATTCCTTGCCTCAATTGCATTGAGGAAACTTAATTGAAAGTATATACATTTTTGGGGGAATCTTAAGTTAGTCTTATTACACAGTAAATGTAATTTACACAAATTAATTCAATACAGATCTGATGAATGACAATAAATGTAGAATGATTATGTACCATGAATTAAAATCAAAGTTATTAACATTAGGAATCATTGATAATTTTTTCTCTAATAACAGACTACTCTGCATTTTAAAAATATGCCACATAATTTGTAATATAATTCGAGTAGAATAATTTAAATTTACAAAACATGATTTCATCAGTTGAAATTTATTGAAAAGTTATAAATTTTTCTTTCAAATAAAAGTAGAAACTAACACAGTAAATTGTCTATTACTTAATCGAAAAATTAGGTTCTTAAATAATGGTAATCTTATTGATTTAAAAGACTAACAGAAATAGAATAATTATCAAATAAAAATATATATATCATACTATGAATTAAATATTTTTCTTAAGAACATTTCCCCATAGAAAAAAAAATTATTTATGATGGATAAATTTTAATTCAAGTAAATTAAATAGTGAAATCTTATAAGTAGATTTTCCTCCATGGAATTATATACAAAAAGATCATATAAAATCAAAGTAGAATAAAAACTGAAAATGTAAATTTCTTGCAAAATTTAACTGCACATGGTGTAGCATCTTAGAAATATAGTCATTACGAATAAAATACATAATTATGTTTTTCATTATTTAAGTTGAATGTTCATAACTATTATGTCAGATTTCTCATTTACTTACAAAAATACATTTCATTTCAAAATTTTGTATAAAAAAAAAATTATAAAAATGAAAAGTATTTAACTCATAAATAAAAAAAAATTTATACATAAAATATTAGCCTCAAATTTATAAGACTATAATGTCAATGAATACAAAGAATTTATTAACTTCAGCAATGAGCCAAAAATTATGAATAATAAGTGGGAGTAAGAATAACAAATATGGAAATTTGTAAATATTTTATGAAAATTTTTGTCACATACATTAAATAAGAAAATATTTATAAAGATAATTTATAACAGTTAATTTAAAAAATGGTGTAAAATATATTAGAACTTAAGTTTTCTAGAATATTTACTTTCCAAACATTCCTCCTTAACCCATTCAGATTTTTGCATTTAAAGCTTTCCAATTTAACAAAATTTAGAAATTTACAAAAATATATTATTTTAAAATATTTTTCAACCACCTGAAAAATTACAATTTTGTATTACTTTGACAATGGAATCTAGATGAACAAAACTAATTATTTTTCTTTAGATTGAGATAACTGGGAAATGCATGATTTATTCTAAAGAGAAACAGTGTCATAAAACAAATACTTTATAAAAATGTGGCTATACACAGCTCACTGACTAGTATTTACAATAAAATATGAAATGTTTTAAAAACATGACTAAACAAGCAACATTTTTTATAACTAGATAAAAATGATAACGAAAATTAATGGCGTTCATCAGACCAGGCTTCAATTCGTTTTGCTCCAGCTAATGATGTTTCTCGACATGGATCTAATTCATCAACCATAGTCCAGTTGATTTTACCTGCAATTTTCAGAAGAAAACTTTTTGTTCAAAGACATTTAAAACTTTATTAGTACTGTTAGTATTTCACATACTGTCAAAAAAATTTTATAATAATTTATACATTAATTACATCATTAATACTTAATTAAAATACTTAATTAGTTATAAAATATATTCGATCTAAAAAAAATACTGATATTATTAAACAAAGATAATTAATATGAACTTTAAAATTACACAAAAATCAACCATTATTTATATTGCCCTCTCAAATTTATTTGAATATTTTTTGAAAAAATTTCGTTTGCACATATTTTTACAATTATTCATATATTTTAAATAATCTAACAAAATAATTAAGAAATTAAATCAAATACTAATTTTTTTTAAATATATCATTAATATTTAATTTCTTAAATATATCATTGTTTTGTAATTTCATAATTATATCAGAAGATATAAACTTAGGAGGAATATAATACCATTCATTTTCACTTCCACTTTATCAGTCCCAATTAATTTGGTTCACAGTCACATAATTTAATGTAATCTATTAACCTTTATAAAAAGGTTATTATGATTTCTGTCATAAAAATTTAGTGATATTAAAATTGTTTACATAACTAATATATTAAATCGTGTAAATTTGTATTCTTATATCCTTTAAAAATATTAGTTGGATTGCAAAAAATGCCTTACACTAATTTTACCTCATATGGTTTTTATTTCAGAAGAAAGGAAAAATATATGCTATGGGAGAGCAATGCAGATCTTTGTTTAGTTAAATGTAGCTTCTATTAAAATTTGAGTCACATTTTTTGTTTAAACTATTTGTAGTGTAGGTGATTTTTTTTTTTTTTTTTTTTTTTTTTTTTTTTTTTTTTTTTTTTGTATTCTATGGCTGAACAGAATTAACACTTGCAGGAACTAAAATTTTCAAAATTAAAAAAATTTGTTTGTCATTTATTTTTATTTTATGATTACAATATATCACTATGAACATTCATATGCCACAATAAAATATAAGTGAAGCTGAAATTCACTGTTGACTAATCTATATTCTATAAAATATCAACAGTCAGCATTAACTGGTTTTAAGACAAATTTTAAAGATCTTAGAAAAGATTATAGTTAGATTTAATTACATTTTTTAATTTATAAATATGTTTTTATTACATTTAATTTTGTTACAATTGGAATTTCATTGTTAAAATTCAGAAATAATTATTTTTATTCCTCATAATTATATTTTTTGTACAAGATTTATGAAAATATGCAATAATATAAAATAAAAATTGTAATTTGTAATCTGAATATGGTTCTTTATAAAACAAAATATTAAATTCAAGCTCTATCTATCTTCACTTGTAGCCACTGCAATCATATACCATGAGATATCCCTGTTTGTCCAAAGTAAAATATTATTATTATGTAAAACATAAACAAAGGGAATGGACCAAAAAATATGCTAAATAAAAACTGAGAATAACAGTTCTCTGTAAATTGTAAGCAATTAAACATTGTCTGAAAAGATATGAGGGTCTCAACTACTAGAAGTCATTCTAATCTGTCTCACTAATAGAAGTCATTTATAAATGTTGTGCAATTATTCAATAATGTTTAATTTAAAAAACTGAATATATCAGTTTAAAGTTACAATCCTAAATTGAAAATTTTTTAATTAATGTAATAATCTGCATTGGTAAATAGAACTAAAAATGTTAGCGTCAATCTCTTAGAAAACTATATAAATTAGAAAGTTCTAATGACGGGTTTCAAATAATTATTAAGAGAGAACAATTATTGATAAAAAAAATTACCATTATTTTGAGAAATCCTTTTTGGAGATGTATAAATACAAGGTTGGCCTTTAATGGCACCATCAATATTTGATCGCAGAGGAGGCAAGTCACCTATTCTAGATATGTGGCTTAAACTATTAGATTCTGGAATTTCAGGAACAATTCGATTCTTAAATCTTTTTTTACTTTTCTTAACTTTCTTCTTGGGGTCTGTAAAAGCAATAATTAAAATTCTGAAAATCTTACATATTATATTTCCTAAACCAATAATTGTTCTTAAAATATTTTAAGTTCTATATCATTTTAATAATGCAATAAAAATAAAAGTGAGCATGCACATTCATATAAAACAATTGCATAGACTACGAAAAAGATACATGTTTATAATAAAATACAATTAAAAAACCAACTGAAAAAATATTTGAATATTTGCAATCTATTAAGAATATTTAACAAATAGCATTAGTACAGAATTTATCATAGCTGAAAAATAATTGAAATTTAGTAGTTTCTTTTTAAACCCATTTAGAAGTAATTTATCAATTAACTGGAAACAAAATTGAATTTTTAAAATATACATAAATTCATAATCTTGATTAACAGTAAGCATACAAGAAAAAATTTGAACTTAGTAGAAAACATCCTTTTTAATAGTTAGATGCAGTTAAATAATGCAAAAATTAAGTTATTTATGTTTTAAAAAATTGTCTACCTGTTTAAGAGTGAAATAATAGTCTTATCAATTCCAAGAATATCTTGAAATCTGATAATTTAACTCATTGCTAAATTTTTGGTTACAGAAAAAGGGCAATAATATTATTTTCAAACATTTTAATTAAAAAGCATGATTCATTATTTAAAATTTCATCAAAGTTCATATTTTTTATGTGACATATGCTCACATTATTTTCTGTGTCCATAATAATTATCTCTCGCTCTCTCAATAACCATATTTATTATCTAGATATGCAATGAGAAAGATTTGTAATATATAAGCATGAATGAAGTACGAATTAGGTCATATTATGTATGTAATTAAGGGGTTTGTTTAAAATGGAAATAGATAAATATAATTGAAATGGTAACATAATTAATAATTTTATGACTTAAAATTTTCGGGAACATTAAATATGAATTTTATAATAAATATCAAACATTTTTTAAATAAGTTTTATTAAATAAAATATAGGGAAAATATTTTGCATTTATAAAAATTTATTTAAATTTACATACAATTTAAAAACTACGATATTCCTCAAGATTTCTAGAATTTTAAAGTGACTAATATCTTCAATGAAATTAACATAATTTAAATTTAGTTTAAAACATATTTTTTAAACTATTTGTAATTTACAAAAGTTGGGTTAATTTTCAATAATTTATAATTTAAAAAATTCTATAATCCTGTTTAAAAAATAAGTGCCAAAACATAATAAGAATTACCTTCTTCTTCACATGCAAAAGGAGAAGTTGAATTTCCATTACACATTTCAATGCCAGAAGCATTATGGAACAATTTTCTATCACTCTGATAATTCATCATATGTTGACTTAATGGTTGAGGTTGAAGAATAACTTCTTCACGATTACTTGCTTCAACACTATTTGTTGGACTAACATGGATCACTTTGACAGTAGGTGTAGTCATTTCAGAAGCTTTCCTCCTTTCTTTATCCTCCAGTTCTGCCTAAATAAATTAAAAATGGATATAATAATATTCTTGTTAGTTAATTAAGAATATTTTCCTAATAATTACCAAGTACACATGTATATCTCCTAATTTATAACATAAAATAATAATTTTCCTTAAAAATAAAACCATTCTTTCAGTTAAGAAAAAAAGTTTTAAAATGTGTACTGACAATTTAAGGGTAAGGATATTCTTATAGCATACTTAAATCGATTTGATTTTCTAAAACCTTAATATAATCTATTCATTAAATTCAAATGAAGGAAACATTGAAAATAATTTGCTATATAATTTTTAATTACTTTAATGACATCACAGGGTTTGAAAGGATTTCCAATTATGACATCATCATCTTCATTGCAGTCACTGCTATGAACTTCATTAACTGTGGCAGATTCAGCTAATCTTTCCCTAAATTTTGAAAGCAATTACAACAATTTATAAATAATGAATGCACAAAATTGCTAGTATATTTCTTAAATTATTGACGTCATATATTTTAAAAAAACAGGAATGAAATTAGTAAAAAAACATACTGCCAAAGAACTTAAGTTTTATTATTCTTAATATAAATTATTAACTGAAGAAAAAATTATAATTTATATTCAAAATTAATAAAGCAAATTGAGATATTTAGGTTCAGTATATCAAAATTTTAAATTAATTAAATAGAAATAAAATGCAGTACAATTTACAATATAAAATACCTTTATTTAAAAAATTTTACCTTTCTTCACGAATTCTTTGAACACGTTTCACTCTCTCAGCTTGTTCTATTTCTTCTAATCTCTTTTGTTCTTTAACTTCTTCTTCAACTCTCATATGCAATATTTCAAAATCACGATTTATAAGACCAATTAACCAATTAAATCCTTCCTGAATGCCTGGGTCTTTAATTTTAGATACTGCATCATCATATATAGCACAGGAAGCTTCCTAAAATTATAAAAATATCATTAAACATAAAAAACTAAAAAAAAAATAATAATAAAAATACTAGCTTAATGCTTAGGTGAAATCCAAAAAAAAAAAAAAAAAATACTACAAATAAAATAATTAGAAATATCTTTACAAATATGCATACAAAGCATACTTATTGAACATACACTTTTATAAGCTAACTATGAGCTACAAAATTGTGAGCTTTTTATGTAACAAAAAAATAATCAATGTATATATATTGTTGATTTTGCTGTATATGTTACCGTGAAAGACCGAAATCAGAGAATGTCGACATTCACCGGTGAATGTCAACACATACCAAAAACGTTGGTGAAAGACCGTACAATTGATTACATTTCTTGCACTTTCGGACCATCGCCGGTATATGTCCACAATCACAGACAAGCTTTGGTGGAATTTGAAAAGATGATTAAAGAGCTCGAAAAGGAGATAACAGAAGGCCATTCCCGGGCTTCCCTTTCCACCACAGCATTTAATTTGTTTTTAATTTGTTTGTTGTCAGGTTTGTCCCGCGGGTTAAAAATCCTCTACACTTCTTCTACTCACCGTGATTGGTCACTCCTCCTTTCTAAGAGAGGCGATAAGTTACGTCACACATGTGACGTTTTTCACGCCTGAAATATTGAGATAAGAAAATGCAAATCTGCATTTCTCCTCTCCGGATACGGAGAGATGAAAAGCATATTCAAGATTCACCATTAGTGCATTGTGGATGTCGACATTTGCCGGTGTAAGTGAGAAATGAGGATATCTAGCAAATATTTCGGACATACACCAAGCGACTACGTGAATGTTGACATTCACCAGCGAATGTCGACATTCTCCAGATTTCGGACTTTCACGGTAACATATATATATTATGATATATGAAAGACTTATGATTTGTTGAAATTCAAAATGATATTTCCTGTAACTTCAAATTTTTTCTTTATAAGAAAATTCAATATTTATTTAACCTTCATACACCTATTTTATTTTAGATGAAGATTATTCATAATTTTCCAAATTTTTTTCTATTAGCTGTTTAATATTAAATCTTTTGGATGAATCAAAATATAAAATATTATTTAAATAAAAGTTAAAATTTCATAATTTTAAAAATATTTTCCGTCCATAGGATGTAGTTAACAAGATTAAATGAATGTTTGGAGAAATAAGCAATTTATAAGTCAATTTTCCTGCACTTTATTTTCATTTTAATTAGGCAACCAAAAAAAATTCGATTTAAAATTTCTAAATTAATGTCTCAGAGCTAAATTTGCTCTATGATGACATTTTCTTGGAAAAATTTTATTATTTTCCTAATTTTTTTCTTTACAATGAAATTTTTTCCTATCAATTTTAATTTATTTATTGTTATTGAATAAAAACTTTTAAATAAATACAAGAGACTTTTACCCTTTTAAGTATACTTTTAAATAAATGTAAGAGAAATTTTGGAATCTTAAAGGATACAATATTTTCACTTCTCAATACAAGGAAATTACACAATTTAGGAAAACATTATCTGTTCTTTTATGTTTTCAACATAGCAATCAGAATTAACTAAAAATTAAACTTATAATTTTTTATTCTAAAGGAATAAGTTGTTAATAAAATCAATTATACTAATTACATTGTCACAGTTAATAAATTTATATATAGTGTATGTGTATACATATAGCTTGCTCTTTTTTTTATGTATAAAAGCTTTGACACTTGATTATTATGAGTGAAAACCTTATCACAAGATGAATATACTCAAATGTTTAATAAATCAATTATTTATATGCATGAAAGTAAATATTCATGTTTCAAGGAAATAGAGAGTGATATTTCTAGTGATACTGATACAAACTCAAAAAAATACATTTTTTTAGCATTTCTCTATGCTACAAGATCTTCCCCATCAATTTTCATTTTAAATTTTATTATTTGCTTTTATATATCCTTCACTAGTAAGAAATTAATTATTGTATTAAGTCAATTACATAATTTGAATAGCAATTTCAAAAGTTTATAAACATATATTTTGTAATAAAACAAAACAAAAATATTAATTAAAATGTATGACAGCTTATTGATCAATTAAAATGATAACAAAAATTAGAAAGTTGAAGTTTAAAACCAAATTTTTTTCCTTGAGTTAGATTTAATCATGCAAAATGTTCAACCTGGAGAATTGTTCCTTTCACTTTTGCCCCATCCTATCTTTCATAATGGCATGCCATCCCAAAAACTTTAAAGAATCAATAAAATAAAATTTAATAAGGGAGAGAAAAAGTTATTAGAAAAAATACAAAAATATCTCACCACACGTGTTGGGCATTTTTGTTCATTCACCAAAGCTTCCAAATCAAGTCGAGATACAATTTCTGTTTCATCAATGGCACCAGATACATCCTGCTTATTAACAAGCCTAAAATATCAAATGAGATATTAGAGAGCATAAATAAGAACATTTCAATCTTAATATGACAATGTATAATATTAACTAATTTTTCACTCTGATACATGTATTTTAAACAGAAAAAAAGGAAGTGGAAAAAAAGATTCAAGATATTTTAACCTATTTAAAAAATTATTTTACTTACATTAACATTGGTTTCCCCGCAATTTTATCATGCTTCAAAACACTTCTTATTTCTGCTTTGCATTCTTCAAATCTCTGAGGATCACTAGCATCAACCACAAATATTATTCCATGAACTAGAGCATAGTATTTTTTCCAGATGCCTCGTATTTTTGGACCACCACCAAGATCATAAATTGTAATATTATTCTTTCCTTGCTTCAAAGAAATACTTGAAAAACCAATAGTAGGAACAGCATCGGCAGTTGGTTCTGAAAAGAAATTAAATTTTAATTGAGTTTACAAATTTTTATTAGTATTGAACTGTACAGATAAATATAAAACTGTTTTTGGTTTTTAATACAGTAATGATCAGTATCGAAACATGACAAAACATTCATTTTTACTGAAACCAACTTCATATCACAAGAAACATATTATTTCTGGTTGAAATTAGTTTTCTCCCATTTATGAATATAAATTTTCTACAAAATAGTTTATAATTCCATTAATATTTGCATTTTTTAAATTTTGCAGGCTATGCTTACTATCTCCAAAAAAAAACATACATGATACAAAATTTTTTTTAGGAAGAACAACAATGATAAAACTGTGTGTTGAAGCAAATATCAAACTTATTGTTTGCACTCTAAAAATAATTGACTTTAAAAAAAAATAAAAACAAAAAAAAAAAATACGGAATAGTATATTTATTGATTAGACAGCTAACATATTAGCTCTTCACAATGTATATATACATTCACTACAGCTTAATAATTAATTTATATCTTCTGATTTAATTTTACAGTTAGTTATGTTTTTTAAATTTTATTGGATTTTTTCAAAAATAATTTAAAAAATTTAAATAAATTGCTTTTTTTAAAACAAAACACTGGTTTTAGGAAACTAATTAACTATCTCCAATTTTTTAACATAAAAACTTTGAATAGAATTTAGTTAAATATTTAAGAAAAAGGTCAAACTCATATTTACAGAATTGTTTCATTTAAAATTCACTGAAACATACCTCCTAGTAGGTGCTTTACTGTGCATGTTTTTCCAGCATTATCAAGTCCAATCATGAGTAAAGTTATTTCCCTAAAAAATTATATCCAATAAATTATTGAGAAATAAATCAAAATATGATTGAAAATCAATGCTTCAAATTTCAATAATGATAGAGAATAATAAACTCAATTCAACATTGACCAGCTGATGCAAAATTTTAATAGTAAAATAATAATTATGATCAATTATAAGCACATGCCCAGAAATAAATAATAGCTATTTATAAATACTTAAATGAATAAATGAGTAGCTTGACAGTTTATTTTATTGTAAGAAATAAAAATAATAGATTTTAAAATACCTTAAAGCAAACAATTTGAATATCATTCTTTGAAATCAAAAATATTTTTTGCAATTAAAAATTGCATTATTTGTGAGAGAAAATATTAGACAAAAAGTATGAATATTAATAAACTACATAAGAATTCTTTTTATTTTTAAAATCAAATTAGAAAAATTTTTGACAATGATGGGTAAGTAATTACTATGTATTTTAAATATCTTGCTCATAAATTGTTTAATTAATATTTGTAACATTAACTATTTTTGCTAAACAATTTTATTGGATTAAAATTGTTCCCTCATTTATACTTTTAAAAGCATATTATTGTAAAATTTGTGCTTAGCATTTTTATCAATATTAAGAATAGCAGATAATTATAAAACATAGTATGCTGTCATTTAACTTCTAATGATTGTAACATTTCTAAATTTTCATTTTCTTTCTAATTTCTTTTTTTTAAACAACTAGATATCCAGATATAATAAAGATTATACTTCATAAATATTATTATAGAAAAAATTATATAGTTTATTTCCATGACCAGTTAAAATAAAACTTCCTTTGAATTTAAATATTTAATTTACTAAAATTGATGAGCCCAACCTGAATAGGAAGAAAATAAAATCAAGTTTAATTTAGCTACCAACACTAATGGAAGAACAATTAATTTTGACATATCTATTTAACCCCTTCCCGGCTTTTCTCGAGCTGGACTCGGGCAAGCGAAATGTACCATTCTGGCTCATCCCGAGTGTAGCTCGGGCACTGTGAAAATTAACACTGCACAACCAGTCTTTCCCGAATTATTTCACATGTCCCTTTTTTGGTTTCGGATGCTTTTATTTACTATTGTTGCTACTAGATGACACCACTATGCAATGTTTTTGAGCTGTAGATTTAAGATAGGAGTAGAATCTGCCATGTAGAAAGCCAACTTTACAGGTTGGCTTTCTACTTTTACTCATTTATTTAAATAGATATTTTCACATTTATTTTTAGGAAATGATGCATGCGAATGATGCTATTATGTTTAAAAAGATATGTATGTATGAAAATAAGCATAAAAAAAATTGACATTTTTTTATCTGTAATCCCGAAATAAAATGAGCCTGGAAGGGGTTAAAGAGAATTTTAATCATAATGTATTCATTAATTTTAAAAAGATACTGATTTGAATATTCTAATTTAAAAAAGTTTAAATATATTGAACAATGATTATCTTTTTTTTAACTACTTACAAAAACCAATCCTTAAATTTACAATATATTTCAAAGAAATAAACAACTTTCGATTCCTGTTTTAATAATGCAGGAAATCCTGACAAAATAAGTTTTTCAAGAAAAGAAATTGTTCAAATAAATAGTGTATAATTTATTTTTAACTACAATTAAAATCATTAAATAAATTGCATTTTATACATATTTAATTAGTAATATACATATAAAAAATTATATAGAAAGTATAAATATTTCAAAAATATTTTTGCAATAAGATGATGTGTGGTTATGTTTACAAGTACATACAGCAGAGAAAAAGACACAAATTTCATATGAAACTGGAAAAAATACAGCAGTATTTATATAAAAATTATTTACTGCACTATAGAAAAGTTAATTTGCAAAAGGATTCCCATTTTATCTTTTTACAAGTTAACTTTTCTGTAATGTGGCAAAAACTCAATCACATAAATTCTACTGTACTACAGAAAATTTTATTCATAAGAAGATTTACTTCAAATAGCATCTTTATTAATTATTTATTTATTTTAACTATTACAAATTATCTCTGACATATAATTTTATCGTCTACAAATTAATTGAAAATACGCCACAATTTATATAATGTCAGAAACTATCTTTACAAAAATTCTAGTGTATTCATGTTTTCTCAGTCAAAATATATAGAAGAAAATATACTTGAATTTAAAAAAAATTTTTAAATTTATAAGAAAAAAATACAAAACATACTTTTATGGACAACATATAAATTTACAGTGGAATTTTAAAAAAATCTTAAAATAAACGGTTATCTAAAGTTAAGAAAAATAAAAATACAACACAAAATTAAAATCATGATTTGAGAATAATGAAACAACAGTTTCATTCATTTGTGTGTCAAGTGCTTTAGATTAAGCGAATCGTAAAGCCAACCTATATGGAATTAAACTCAAACTTTTCAAACCGAATCAAGTAGACAAAAAAGTTAATCACAATGTCGTAATAAGAACTCGAAGATTCTTTTTCTTGTTTATCGACAGACAAACACTAGCACTCAATATATGAGCAAAACTTAAACATTTCTTTTATATATATATAAATACTGGAAAATAAGTTTTTAATAATATATAGACTTAAATAAAATATAAAATATTAACATACCTCACAGAACCAACACGATGTTTTGTGCACAAACAATTTGAAAACGCATTGCCCATATCTAATTGATGTCATTACAAGATTTATTAATAATACTAAGTAATTTAAGTTTGAATGTATAAACAAATAAATAGATCTTCATTTATAAAATTTTGTAAAAGTCAACTGAATCAAGAAACATTTATGTGAAATATTTATAAGGACGCATTATAAATACAAATATGAGAAATAACTATACTATTAACTTTTGAAAATGCAATATTTCGAAGAAAATGTAAATATTTACACTTGTATCAATTGACTCATTCATTTGAGTTGAGTTGATATAATTGGAGTGAATTACTTCTTAATTATTTTTCAATCTTTAAATAACTTATCTCAATTAAATAAATAAAAATAGAATCGACATGGCTGGTTAGAAAATAATGCAAAATGTGAAATACAATGAAACTTCAGAAAGTTTTAAACAACTTTAATCAAATGAGAATAAGTCTGTAATAAGTTCAGCGTCAATCAAGCTTCAATTAATGGTATCAAATAAATAACATTTACATGTGGGACGGAATGAATAAAAGAGTATCCGTAAAATTTTTCTCAAAATAAAAAACTAATTGTTATTTATTCTTTTAAAGTCATCTCAATTTTCAGATCATTGTGTAATTTTAAACTGTTTTATAATTACAATGGATACAAATAAGGAAACATTTCGTAGACCCCACTTAAGCAAGGAACAACGTTTACCTAGATCTTATAAAGATGTCTTGAAAATTTTGAAAACTGTAAAGAGTTGTGAAGCAAATATCAAAACTGCAGTACACAATGCAAAATTGCCACCAAAAGTACAACTTTATCTACTGTATAATTTAAGAGCTCATAATTAAAAATTCTAAATATTACATTAAAAATAAAATTCGCTAAAAGAAAATTATATTTATAATAGGAATTCATACTGATTATTATTTCTGAATTTTATATACCGTATTCTTACATTTTATTAGTAATATTTGTATTCTATTGTGCATATATATATTTTTTTTCTTCAAATCAAAAAGTTAGCTGAAGTTATACTAAATGCTAAGCTTTATAAAAATTTGTGAAATGATTATTGTTTTTATTTATCTTGCATTAAATGTAATAGAAATAAATAGTTAAATTGTTTACTTAAACCTTTCTTATTTTGAACGAATTTCATAATTTAATGAAATGTTATTACACTAAATATCGGCAATATTTGTTTATATTCAAAACACCAGAAATTAGAATGCCTTTAATACTTATTTAATTTGTTAATATTTTTACTCTTTGGAAGTTGCACAGTTGTATTTAAGAAATGTTACTTTAATGTAGTCAATAACTTTATTTAAAACATGTATAAATTATGAACACTATTTAAAGTTATACTATATTTAAAAATAATTTTTGGAAACTGCATTAATTGAAATATATTATTAAATATAATATATATATTGTGAAAATATATTATTAACTTATGAAAAGAACTTAAACAAAACTTGCAAAAAATTTGAAAATTACAATGTTGATTAAAAGTTTTTCTCTCTAATTTAGATAGATAATAAATACAACTTACTAAATATAATATTTTTTTTATTATATAATGAAATAAGAGCATATTTTGATTGTAAAATTGTCATTTATGTATTTTATTTTTCAAACATAGGCTCAGATATATAATTCATTTAGGATCTTAGGTTTATTTTAATTAATAGTCTTGAAGGTAAATGACTAGGTAACTGTATGGGTTTGGTGCAATTTCTAATTTTCGCAGCAAATGCTGCACAGTTATCTTGCAACCCAAATTAAATCCTGTGTGCAATATCTGGTTACCAAATACTAACTTTCCTTAAAATTCCACTTTGCAATTGCACGCTATTTTAAATTTCAGATATTTTGTTTTAATTATTTACTAAAATATTAAAATGCTAATAACTTGAAACTAATGTCATAAAGATTATATAATAAAAAATAAATATAAACTAAGTATTACTCAATCAACAATGGGTTACAACTGAGCACTAGAGCTAAGTCGATTATAATGTTAAATAAAATGCATCTATTTAAAAACTTGGTGATAGCTTATGTGTTGATGTCATTAACTGATTCTGGTAGTTACAGAGATTTCATTTAGTAGAAATAATTATCTGGAAACTTTTCTCGATTGCTTAACTTGTACTACTATTTCAAAATTATTGTATTTCTTTCATCTTATAATATTAAATGATAATAATACTAAACAATTCTCATACCAACCGCCATTTTTAAAAAATAGTTTTTGATATTTGGGCATTTTTCTGAAAGGTAGTGCGACACAATAGGTTAAAGATTTATGTACTATTCTAAAACAGCAAAGACAATGCATCAATTTTTATTAAAAAACAAATCACTTGGGAAGAGTTTTCATTCTTTATTGTTAGAATCATATCCAAAAGGCATTTTGTGGAAAGAAGATATAATTAGAGTAAACAAAAATTTATTCTTAAATACCTCGACATGCAGTTGATTATTAATCGCTCAGTAGGAAAACAGAAACCATTAAAAGCCTTGTAGAAGGCAAAAATAGCTGTTCCCCACAAAGTTCAATGCTCATAAGATTAATGCCAGGAATGTCATTGAGGTGAACATTGTTTATTACACCATTTCCCTTATATTCTAAAGCACGTGTTTTGAAGTGAATTAAGAACAGAACCACCATTTTCTCCATTAATTTTCAATTAGTTGCTGTCAAGGACATCTAAGAAAAAGATGTTGTCAATTCAATAGTGTCGTAGAATTAAAATGCTTATAGTAGGCTTAGAGTTTCACTTATAACTGAGGCTAATATGAAATGTTACATAGATTTAACTATCTAAAAATGTTCCTTTGTCTGAAAGTGTTCACTTTTTCAGATTATTAACTAATATAACAACTTATACTGAACATTAACTAGTTAGATTATGGATGTGTTTAAGAATATTTACCACCTTTTCCAAGTTAGCCAACTCGAAATTTACAACAGGGTAGGGGAATTGATCTTAAAAAGAAATAAAGTATCTTGCAATCTAGTCCCGATTGAAACATAGCAACAAAAATAAATTTATAATGTAAATTTACATTTTTATAAAATACCAGAATTTCTCTTCAATCAACAATACTATTCCTAATAAATATATGAAATATTTATATACAATGCTTAATATATAACATTAAACAGCAATATTAATTTAAAATATAAAATAACTCACCTAATCATTGATGCTTGCAGAATCTTTGGCCTCGATTGGACAACAGATTTTAGAGCTTCCAGAAATTCAATCATGATATTATCAGAATGATTATGTGGCCATATATACTCTTAGAGGCAAAAAGAATTATTTAAAATAATAAAAATGTGAAAATAAATTTATTTTTTGAACTTTCAAAATAAATTTTTACTTAAATTTAAAAAATTCCCTGCAAATTAATATTCAAAAAAATTTTGAAACATAAGTGTTAAATCATCTAATTTAAAAGCTTACTCAGCAATTAGATAAAAACAAATTACTTAAAAAATGCTTAAAGGGTTACTAACATACAAAACAAATTTCATGCATCTACACAATCACATTATGTCATAAAACAAAAGCTAGGTAAAACTATATTTTAGGCTGCCCCCTTGGCAAACATGGTGGATTTTGTTTCTCTATCGATTTTTGTTGGCACAGAACAATCAATTGCTCTGTTGCAATCAGAATATGATTGGGTTTTGCCCAGCTTGGCAATCAATCGAAATCACAACTTGGCGAGAATCAAAGGGACACCCTAAAGTATAGTCTAACCAAAAGCTACATCATACAAACACATTCCAACCTGATAAGCCATTTTGATGCCTTTTATTGCCTGCACTGGCACCTAGTTTTAAGCTGTCTTGAATATATTGTGTAGAAATATTTAATTTAAGCCACTATAACTGAAATCCACTGTTTATAACTTGCATATTATGAGTTTAATTTAAGTAATAGCTGGAAAATAAATTTACTTTTTGATTGATAATTATTTGAATAAATTCTTATCCAATTAAACTTGCTATTGTATATATATATATATATATATATATATATATATATATATATATATATATATATATATATATATATATATATATATATATATATATGTCTCTCCTCTTGATAATAAATTGGTTGAAAAATTTATCCTTTGAATGTCTTACAACCAATTTTCCTTTAGAAATAAAAAAAACTTTTCCTTTAGAATAAAAAAATATTTCTTTTCATTTCCTTCATATTGAATAATTTTCAAAATAGAAAAATGAGGCTAATGGCAAAATTATAACCAATAAAATAAAAATTTAAGTTTTTCTACTTTGAAATTATTACTCCTTAGTACTACAGTCTGTTGCTTCCCATCAGTTATACCTATTGTTCTTAGTTCCTTTCCAACCTGTGGTTGGCAGTCTTCCTTTTTAATGTTTTCCCTCCGAAATTGAAAAAAAGTTATATTTTGTCAGAAATGAGTTATCTAAATATGTGGCCCAACCATTTATTGTAAGATGTTTTTACCACTTTTAGGATATTGGGTTTGTCATAATTTCTATGTATTTTATAATTATAATTTTTTAAATGTTGCTTTGCATAATTGGTCTAAAAATCTTCCTTAAAATTTTCTTTCAAAGATCAATAAATAATCTTTTTCAGCCTCTTTAGAGCTCAGCATTCACTCCTGTTAATCACACAGGTCTTATCAGGATCTTATCTAAATTTATTTTTGTTTTAGTACTAGTGAATTTGGATTTTAGCTGATTTCAAAAGCTATAGAAACATTAGCCATGGCTAAATTGCTCTTCATTTCAATTTTCAGATCACTGCAGCTTGAGATTTTTTAACCTAGGTGTTTAAATTGCTTTACATTTTCAAGTGTGTAGTTATTGCCCTTCTGAAGAGCATTGCTTATGACACTAGAGGTGTATGAAAGCAATCTTTTTTGGAACATGATAAAGATTCTATATGCTGTATTCAATATAATGATTCCCCTGAAATTACAACATTTCAGGTTATCTATTTTTTTACAATTAGGACAGATGGGCCCTTTTTCCCATCCAGTTACATTCATCCTTTATCCAAATACAAATTAAATTATTAATTGCCTTAGTTGGCATCTAATATGGGTTGGGAAAAATTTTTTTTATCTCTTTATTTCAAATAGACATTGAACATTCGATTTTTGAATTCTACTGCATCATTCACCAAATTTTATGTGCTAAGATTGGTTTAACATCTCTTGATAATGTAATGACATTAGTCACCAAAAATAATCAACTTCATATCATGGCAGGTTTTAAATAAGCAAAAGTTTTATGCTTTATTGGGTGAAGTCAATTTGATATATAATGGCTTACTGATGTATAATAATGTTCACTGATTGAACTGCAAGAATATACTTTAAAGATTTGTTAAAAGCTAAGAGAAAGCTTATTAGTTGTTAAGAAAAAATGAGACTGTTTCTGAAAAAAAGTTATCAATACCCACAGTAAATGGATATTATGTGCCTTTCAAAATTAATATTTT
Source organism: Latrodectus geometricus (assembly GCA_026290005.1). NCBI lineage: Eukaryota > Metazoa > Arthropoda > Arachnida > Araneae > Theridiidae > Latrodectus > Latrodectus geometricus. Next base: position 139,171 of record JAPDSC010138647.1, read on the forward strand.
TACAGACATATGCCAACATTTCAATGTAATGAATGTCAATAAAGCTTCAAGGTACAAATAAAACAATTATTGTCATGATTTATCTAATTCACAATTTTGATTCTAAACTGCATGTTTTTAGGAAGGATATAACAAAAGACTTAAAATAATATAAATACTTGAGTAACCAGACGAAGAAAAAGTTATTAAAGAATTTATTTCCAAAGTTGATTTTTTCAATCAAGGAATTTTCAGTGAGATTTTCTTAGTACAAAAAATTATTGGAAATTCTCAAGTTTATAATGTACACTGATGTAATTTCATTTGATAAACTGATCTTCCAATTTAATCAGTTGGAAATTGAAGACTTTGAAGTGCAGCTGATTGATTTCCAATCTAATTCAATATAGATTTGAAAATTTATTGACACTAAGAAAAAGTGGAATTAATTGAAATAGAAAGATTAACAAGCAATATAAGTAAAAATCCCAGTAACGAAATACAAACATGGAATCTATTTTGGCACATGAAAATGTTTCATTTTGGCAACATGAAATTTGATTCTCGATACATTTAACTGTTAAGAAATTAATAATTTTAATGTTAAGAAATTGGCTTGTGCTGCTTTAATCACATTTCATCTATTTATGCCTGCGAGTCATTATTCTTAGAGATGAATAACATTAAAAACTCACTTAGAAACGATTTGACTGATGATTAAAGTTCAACATGCATTCTGAAAAATTTTCACTGGGTAGAGTGATTTGCCCTGCACTCAATCTCTAGCCAGGAAGACCCATCCCCTCATATAATCTCCTATGCCCAGATATACTCCCGGGGGCTGGGGGCCCAGTTTAGTCACTTCTTACAGCATATGAGCTACATTGGAACTATTCTTTTACACTAATTCACCACACAAGGGGAAATAACTATTATTATTTAAATATATAATATTTCCTGGAAAATTATAAGTTTTATCATTTTTATATCAAGTTTTAAAGATATTTTCTTAATTTTCAGTTTATTTTAAATTAATAAATTACTTTTTTTATGACATAGGTTATTGGTAGAATATATGCTTTGACTGTGAATATTTTGAAGCAAAGTCAATTACTTGATGCAATAATTAAAGAAATTAAACTCTTAGAAAAGGAACCATTTCTTCGAAAAGAAGTTGCTGAACTCTTGATTTATGAATTGATATTTGGAAAAGGTTTACAAGGGGAAAGTAAACCAGTAATGACTCTGAAAAAATATCAATATGAAATTGAAACAGCTTATCAGAACCTCAAAGATAAATTGACTGTTAATGGTAAGAATTTAATATAATTAAGTTAATCCAAAAATATTTTTTCAGGAGTATTAGTGATTATTTCCTTAAAATTATGTGAACAGCTGATAAGCTGAGAGAAAAAAAAATTCATGTTTAAAGATTTGTCTAAATCCTACAAGTCAGTATGGATGTCAATTCACCAAACCTGTAAATTATTGCACCAGAATAGGTTCAGTCTGTGATTCTATGACATATTTACTCAAGTATCATTCATGTGGCATTTTAGTAATCTTTTGTGTTTCTTTATTTCTAAATTTACCTCTAAACAGTATGCGTTTTGATTATTTTCTTAAAATTTAAAAGTTAAATAAGTTATTTGGATGCTGTTATTTTGTTAAACTTTATTTTTAACTTGAATAAAACTTGCAATTTTTAAAAGATGTTTCCAAAAGCGAGTTTTTAATTTTTTGCACCAGCAAAATTGATGATTAAATTGGTATTTTTTCTTCCTGTGTTATATTTTTATCTGTGTATTCTATTTAATTTATTATTTTATGTACTAAATTATGTAATTTATTAAATATGGAGTAAAAATATTTGGGATATATGTATGTTTCTTGTTGAATTGTATTGCTTGGTTAATTAAAATGTAATAATGTGAGTGAGAATGCCTGGTTAGTTAGAAATCAAGTTTTCATAAAAGTGGATGTTACATTACTGATTTAACTTTATTGCCCGGTTGTTCACCTGCATTAGGTTATGTTGCAACAGATATTTTTTTCAGGTTCGTGTCATTGGCCTATTAATTAGAAACCTAAGTTTTCATAAAGATGTATGCTGTTTACATTATTGATTTAGATTTATTGCACATATATTAATACTTGCTTAGTATTGCTATATAGTGTAAATTAAAAAATTTTAATTTTATATGTTGAATACTAATACAAATATTGACTTTTAGAGTTATTTTACATCCTTTTTGTAATATGTAGTCTGTGTAAAATGTTAAATTAACTTTCTAGTCTTTGATTTTATAATATTTCTATTTTAAGTAAATGTAATAAAATTTTTGATATTTGAAATAAAATGAAAATGATATTTGAAATGATTACTGTGAGACTGCAATAATCAAAGTTAAAGATTTAACAGGATTGGGATTTTGAAAACTGGATATTGCAGATAGGTTTAAGTTTGTGAGATGTTCAGCAGAAAGGTCATTTGGTGTGAAAATTGGATATGACCCATACTGGCTTGTACGATTTTATCAAAGATTTTTTATGTTAAATGTAATTGAGTTACTGATAAATAATCACCATTGTTTCCTATTTGCTAAATTTAATCTATGACATAATTTAATCTATTGTTCTAATTTAATCTATGATTTTTTATGTTAAATGTAATTGAGTTACTGATACATAATCACCATTGTTTCCTATTTGCTAAATTTAATCCAATTTTTTACAATGCTCCAAGAATACAATTTTGTTATTGAAAGCCTGATTTTCAACATTTATTACCATTTGATCATTTTTCTGTTTATTAAAATAATTTAAGACTAGAATAGTCTTAAATTATTTTTAAAAGAAATATAGAACACATTAATATTTATTTTAAATTCAATTACTTTTTTATTGTATTTGTTTTTGAATAAGGAAAAATTATTCACTTCCTCATTTCTATCTTAAAGAATTATTTTGAAAAGTTTGCCATGATTGTAATTAACAAAAAGTGCTTTTAAAGTTTGTAGTTTAGTTGGAAAATTATGAAGGGTTTTGGCTATGTAATCTTCTTTAAAATTTTTTAATTCATTGCACATTGATTGTGTTATACTTTACTTTAAATGTAATTCAATAATTTATTAGAATGAAATAACATACTGAAGTTTATTATGTCGAAGATTACCTTAATGTTTGTTTATTTTAAATTGAAATAAATTATTTATAATAATAAAAGTCTTATTAATACATATAATATTTTGTATTAGAGATATTACTTCAAAAATGGAAATAGATTTAAAAAATTCATTTTTCTTCCTTCTCAAATTGCTTTATAAATTAATTAGTATACTAACCTTGAAACCATTCATATTATAAAAAAATATTTTGATGATAACATTGAATTTATTTATATTTGCATACTGTTATTTCAAGACAAGTATAGAATTTTTTATAATTGAATTATGTTGAAAAAATAATTAGAAATATAGAGCATTGCATCACATATATTTAGTTAAACTTATAGAATTATACATTGTAATTATTTGTGATAAAAATTCTGGATATACAACTAGATATTTTTGTGTCTTTGACTGTGTATAAAATCTTAATTATTTACTGAAAAATTAAAGATTATTTTATTGTTTTATCTTCCAGAGTAGGGATCAATCTAGTATGTATGTACACCTAAGTCTGTTTTTACACGGTAGATTGGTTCAAGAAGAAGCCGTGTAAAAAAAAAACGTGTAAAAAAAGACATTGATCTTATACAAAAATGGGTGATTTGTTCCTAATCTCTAAAACCTATTAAAATTAGTGAAAAACAAGAATTTTTAAGAACAAGAATTCATGTTTATTTTATTAAATCAAATATATAATGCTTATTTTCACAAGCATAGTAATTAATGATAAAAAAGATATGCACTCTAATCTTAAAAGTAATATAAATTAAATGTATGGCAAGTTCAGGAACTAAAAAACTATGTTGTGAACGAAAAGAATAGGTTATTCAATTTTTAAGGTAAAAAATAAAATAAAATAGAATAAGTGATAATCATAAATACAACAACATAAATTTAATTGCTGTCGTCATCAGTTATTCGTAAATAACTGAATAAATACAAAATATTTTTTGGCTTACCTTTTATCTTAATGCGTTAAAATTAAATTTAATGGAAAATCAAATTTGCCTGCAAAAAATTTCTTTACCAAACACGTCTTATTGCATTGACAGTTCACAAAATATTAACACGTTTCAATTGCTCTGACCAGTAAATTTTATTGTATGCACATAAAGGGAGTTCCCCTACTTGTTTGTACGCGCTAAAGGGGAATTCACTTAAATCTTTAAGCTAGTGTTCGCAAACTATCGATACTATCGATGGTTTCAGACTTTTTTCTTTCATAAATACTTTTTTGTGATATGAACATACTTCGCAAAAATTAAATTTGACAAAAAAAATTTAAGTACATAAAATTTCAAATCGTGCTAAATGGAATAAAATCGTGTAAAAAAATTAAAAATATTCAATTTTCAAACCGTGTTATATCAAAACCGTGTACAAAAAGACCGTGTAAAAACAGACTTAGGTGTATTTATTTCACATTAGGAAAAAACTTTATCTTTTATCACTGAAGATTAATTTTGTTCCAAAATTATTAAGCATTTATTATCATATTTACCCATTTTCAACCAATATAATTGCTTAATTTTTTATGTTAAAATATTAATTTATTTTTAAAATTTAGTTAAAATTATAAAGTTAACATCACACACAAGAAAGTAAAGTATTCTTTGTATATAGTCGATAAAACAAACTTTTTATTAAATAACTGAAAAAGATGTCAATGTTTAGTTATCAGCTTAAAATTGTACTGTGATCTAAAATATGTTAAACAACTGCTATGTGTGTATTTTTAAGAAACAAAAAATAATAACATAATAGAGAAACACAATATTATTTTCTTGAAGTTTTTAAATTTTTATCATTTTAGGAAATAGCATTTTCTTGCATACTTTTGTTAAAAGTAACATACAATTAATTATTTGAACTAGTAATAATGCATATATTTTAGTTTATTTTTAAAATCAAGATTTGTTATAAGAATTAGAGAAAATCTTTTACATAAAAGCAGAAGACTATAATTTTGCACTGTTTTTTACAGGTCCTGTTTTTACTATTCCAAAGTATGTTCGAATTAACACATTAATAACTGATATGAAAGAAGTTCTAGAAGACCTTGAGTATAATGGTCTGCAACAAATATTATATGAAGAAACAATTTCTGAAACTGAGTGAGTCATCATTTTACTTTTAAATACTTTTCACCATCTATTTAATTTCAATTTTTTTTCCCCTTCCTTTTTTTTAATTTAATTTCAGTTTTTTTTTTTTTTTTTTAAATATTAAGAATTTTAAAAAGTAAAGACTTTAAAATTTGTAAGATTGATTATTATGCAGTGAAAAATATGGTTATTAATTTTTCAGTTTAAGTAATTTTAAAAATTTTGTGACAAGTAATACAATGGATACTCATTTTTATGAACCTCTAATATATAAACACTCACATTTTTACTACTAGTGTTTAGTTCCTACCCTGACGTAGACACAATGATCATCGTAGACACAATGATCATTTTAACTTCCATTTAACTTAAATTTTGAAAAATCTCTTTTTCACAAATTTTTGTTTCAGACAGTTTTTAATTTTATTTTTTATGATATGATATTTTTCAATTTATTTGATTTCATTTTTATATTAACTGAAAATTTGTTTCACCCTTATACAATAAAGTGATACATGCTGGTATTCCAGACATTGTGGGAACAATAATTAAAGATACATGGATATTAGATATTTTATGGGAAAGAGCTGGTGCTGAATTTGACTTCTATCCTCCCAGAACATAAGAGCTTAGAAAAAGTAAAATATTTTCTCTTTACCCCAAAAGTTAAAACAAAGAAAGAGGAAAAGCTCTTAAAAAGTTCTGTTTTATAGTTGGTTCTGCTTCATTTAAACAACTAAATTTGTGAAGTTTTGTTTAAAAAAGAAATTGAGTCAGTTTTGCTGATGTTTTGTCACAGTTGTAGAAACAAACATAGAATAAAAAAATTCTTAAAGATGAAAAAATAATAAATAAGACAAAAATTGTTTTAAAAAAAATGGAATTCCCAAAAAACAGCCTCTTAACAATTTGAAATACTGGGAAAAATTCCTTGAAAAAGGAAATAGTGCCATCAAAAGTGCTCCCTCTTGAAAATATTGTAGAGACAAACATCCTAAACTGAAAAAAACTTTGCTTATTTAACTGAGTGAAATGAACATTGCTGTTGATAGTAATGTCTTTAAAGTATAATCCAATTGTTTTGCTATGAAACTGAATGTAAAGGATTTCAAAACGCCAGATGATTGGGTCTAAAAATATAAAACTAGACACTATTTAAGCTTTAGAAATTGTGTGGTAAATAGGGAATCAATAAAATGTTCTTCTTAAGTATGAATTTTTATTTTGCATGTTTCTTTCTAAATTCTTTCTAATGTAGTATTGTATTACAAAAGAAAAATTAGTTTCATTAAAAGAATCAGTTCTTAATAATATAATAACTTTTTCTGTTTTAAGAACTGTTTTACTGTCTTGTATGAGTCCATAAAAACATGCATCTATTGTATATAATGTATTGAGGTGATATTATATTTATTTTACTAATGCAATCTTAAATTTTGCACTGTGTATATAAATTATAAAACATTCAATACCTGTATGTAAATTTTAAAAAAAAAATGCGTTAAAATACACTGGTTTTGTAAATCATGGAAAAATCATAAAGATGATGTTAACACAAAAGGTTATGCATAGAATTTAAGGAAATTTATACACATTATATGACACAAAGGGAGGTACAAAATAGCATAAAAGGAAATCACCAGACAATTATGGTGTTATAAAAATTGGCATATGTATACATTGAACAAATGTGATGTGTAAGTTTGGTATATGAAAAAAAAGTAACTTGCAAAGCATTTAAAAGCATGGCTAGGGTGTTAGGAGGGGGATTGAGTGCAACTACATGTCGTCCTAGAGCATCTCAAACATGCTTGATTGGGTTACGGTTCAATGATTGAATTGGCCACAGCGTGTGTTCAATTGTTTCCTGCTTAACATAAGCATCCAGGATGTCATCTCTGTAGGTGTGAGCATTAACATTTCTGCAGAAAAAGACATGGAAGTCTGTGCATTCACTCAAAGAGATACCAACCCAAACACGGGTGCTGCCTGATTCATATACATCTTTTTCATGGGTTTTGATGGATGAAAACAAGTTCCACATTCTCTCCAAATAAAATTCACCAACTGTTGCTTTTAAGGCTAAACCTGGACACATCCATAAAGAGAACAGCCTCTATTTATCATGATTCCACTGCACATGTTAACATGCTCATTGCAATCATTCCTGCCTATTGCAAAATTGATTTTATATAATTTCTGAATAGGAGTCTGAAAATTTAAAATCTAAAATTTACACATTATAATAATAAGTGTCACCATATAGTTGTAGCAATGAGTCATATAATCACAAGTGCTACTTTTCTAGCTTATCTTTAAATTTAATATCCATAAATTTAAGTTTCTATCTTTAAAAATTTTCTGACCAAAAACTCTGTTTGGAAGTTTAATATTATCAAATCTATACTTCCAAACAAATTATGGAAGTCTGAAATTTAATATAATTTACTTCCAGAATCTACTTTAGATGATGTCAGTATATCCATGTAACTTAGTTGTTACATCAAGAGTATCATTTTATTTTTAATGAGTAGCATGCATCTGCTACCATAGTTAAATCAACCTCAATGTCATCCTTCAAAATTCTTAAAGGGCTGTTTCTTTCAAGTTAGCTGCTTCCCAAAAATCATATAATGAAAGTGAAAGAAATATATTTCATTTCTGCAGATTTTTAATCAATATTAAATTTAGTATACATTTAACTGTATTAGCATTAATTAATTCTTTCATGTTGGTATGTAAAGTTAGTGACATGGAGAATAACTACAAGAAATAATTTTAAATAATATTCATATCATGAATAGTAATGAAAACTAAAATTCTGGATTTTAATTCACCTTTAAGAAAAATTAATTACAATAATGACAGAAAGGGATTCTTGTGAATATTTTTAGGATTTCTTTCACATTTAAAATAAATTACTGCATACTCAAGATGGATGATTTGTAACTTTTATTGAAAAGACTAAATTTAAATATGTTCTGGCAATTTAAATTTTTAACAAATTTTAGAAGAATTGTTGGGAGTATAAAATTTTTTTACTGAAGAATTTCTGAGCTCTGAATAACAAATATTTCTCCCATATATTTTTATTTATATTTTAGTGACTAAAATTAATTGGGTAAATATTTAGTATTAATAGATGATTTTTTTTCTCTTGTAGTTATTAAATATAAAAATTGAGTATCTTAGTTTAGAAAAAATTGGAATATCTGAGTAATGCTGTAAATGAATACTTATTTTTATAATTATATGTTAACTTATTAAAATACAGTAATATGATTCTCAAAATGTTTTTCATTCATAAATTTTGTATTAATATATATACATACATATACACAGATATATATATATATATATATATATACAATGTATTTAGTATTTGTAACATCATGATTTTTGAATATTTTTTAGGTTTTCTGATTTAGTGAACAATTTAAAATGTGGTTCATTCTTAATTGATTACCATTTTAAAGACCTCCTTGTTTTTCCTAATGAAGAAAACCTTTCAAGTTGGTCATTATATCAAAGTGGCTATGTATTTATACAAGATAAAGTATGTTCTAAAACTTCCCAATATTTCTCTTCTTATTTTATTATAGCAAAACAAAAATTATAAGAATTTATGAAGATAGATATATTTCCTCTATTCATGTATTTGTTTTATCCAATCAAATTTTTAACTAATGCTTTAATCATTATTTCCCATAGTTTGAAAAGTTTATTCAAGTAGAAATATTGTGAAACAAATTATATGAAACAATTTGATTTATGCAACAGGATTTCCATTCGGTCCTAACATTGACATGTCCATTTAAAATTGAAGATATAAATTAAATGGTTAAAAAATTTAAATTTAATTGTAAATACATAAATAGGTAATAAAAATCTAAGTAAAAAATATACTTATATCACTACTTGGATTTTATCCTTTTTAAACAAAAATATATTGTTTTCATAATATGGATTATTTTCCTTATTAATTATGTTATGAATTCCAAGTTATCAAAATCAGATATATTTATGATTTTCAGATTGTGTTACTGAAAAAAAAAAATGATACCACTTCCTAAATCTAAAACTAATTAATATTAAAATATAAAAACCTAAATTATTCACAAATCTTTATCATATAAATATTTAAAATAAAATATTAAAAAACGGTTCTTTTTGTTAATCATAGAAATCATAAGAAAAAAGTGGAAATTGTTTCTTAAAAATTATTGCAATTGCAGTGATTATTTTTAAGGCAAAAACTTTCTAACAATTTTGAGTTTCTGTGTACAAATGCTTATAAAAGAAATTAATTTTGTTATTAACCAAAATAATGTATATATATACATATAGAGAGACAGACAGGGTAACAGTTTGACTTATATATTATTTATAAAATACAATAAATATCCATTTCCTACATTTATGGTATTGTTATAGATGATTCTGCGTGTCTAGTTTGAATTGTTAATAACTGGTCATTTCTATTATCTGATATGAACAATTAAGATTTTATTTCTATTGAGTCATTGTATTTTATTTATTGTGAACGTAAAAATTATATTTGTTATGTCCTAACTTATAACTTGTATGTCTTATTCATCACTAGTTTTTTTTATTTTTGATTTAAACATAATTATTTGGTTTTAGTCCAGTTACATTCCTGCCCATGTGTTGAATCCAGAACCAGGTTCAGTCGTAATAGATGCTTGTGCTGCTCCTGGAATGAAAACTTTGCATTTAACTGCTATTATGCAAAATAAAGGGTAATTTATTTTATTTAATTGTGACATTAAATGACTGTAACTGATAATTTATTACCAATTCTTTGCAATATTTTAATGTGCGAATCATTACCTTTTTTTAAATCTATATGTATTCATGGTACTGTTATTAGTCATAACTCTTATAATTCAATTAGAAAATAAGTAACAAGCATTTTTATAACTAATTTTGTATGATAAAAATGTGTTATTACTAGAACCTTCACACTAACACTAATTAATATTTGCATTAGGTTGAATTTAAAAGAAATAAACAGAAAAATGAGTATCAAATTAAAATCATGTTAATAATTTAAAATATTCCTTAAAAATATATTTTAAGTACTTTATAAAGATATTTTGAGTAAAATATTTTGAATTATTTTATTATAAATTTGTGTTCAGTAGTTCAGTTAGTAAGTTTCTGAAATGTAGTTACAATTAATTCATAATTTTAAATTGCTTCTGATTTATTTTCTAATAAAAAATAAGCATTTTTTATTTTTTTCCATTTTAATATTTAAGAGTAAGTTATCTCCAATTTATATATTTTTTAAAATAGTAAAATAATTCATATTAATTTAAAATTTTATTTTTTAAAAGTGAAATAAGTATTAATAAAAATTATTTGTAATAAATAATTTACTTAATTGTAGTAGATATAAATGAAAAGAGAGAAGTTTAATCAGGTTTAAACTCAATCATTGACTCAACAATCCCAGTTAGGTCAAAATCTTTTAAAGAGATCTCCAATTCATACAGTTTTTGGCAACAGTTCTTGATCGTCAAGATATCAAGATCCTCTTGGATTCAATCCATTCATCTGAGTTTGGGTCTACCTCTAGAATGAATGCTTATAGGCTTAGCTAGAAAAATTTATCTTGTAAACCCAATACTCTGTTTATTACTCTGTTAAAACTCTTTTATACAGAGTAATGGGCCAATTTATTTGCTTCTTGAATTTCAATAAATTTTATAATATAAAAATAAAATCTCTATTCCTTAAAAAAAAAAGTGATGGAGTTCACGCTTTGACCTTTCTTACCAAACTCAATTTATTTTTCACCAAAAATGCTTGTATTAATATTTTTTTTCTCTCTAAAATTCCAAGAGCATCCTTATTCTTTTTTATCATTAATTAGATTTCAGATGATTAAGTGAGTACTGGTCTAAATAAGACTTATAAAACAGTTTGTTGTAATACAATTTAATCAATTGTTTTCTCAATAAAAAAACCAATTTTTTTTTTTTCTGAATTTCTATCAAGCTATTGTTAATGTTAACTTCTGAGAAGTGAAACTAGTAATTTTTTCAACATTGTAAGTGCCTATTTTTAAGTGTGTTTTAGAACCTTTATTATAAGAAATTGGATATGCTTAGTTTTATTTTTATTAACATTAATGCATTTGTCTGCTTCATACACTAGTGCCAGACCTACTTTAAAGCTTTAAATTATTTTCTAAAAATAAATATATCATTTGTATATGCCAGTATTGAAACTAATTTTCTGAAAAATGATTTTCTGTTACCAAGTTCAGTACCTCAAGTAACTTTCAAGTGCTAAATTAAACAGAAAATATATACTTGCATGTCTTTCTGCCTTACTTATTCTGAAAAGAGACAGTGTATTTTAATTCTCTTGGTTTCATTCATTGTAAGAATTATGAGTTTCTCCAATTTTTTAAATAAATTGAACTCTATGTTTTCAGTAAGTAGTTTTTGTCTATACAATCATAAGCAGTTTTGAAATTTATGGGAAAAAATGTATGTTTCAATTGCAAATTCTCTGAGTTTTTCTAAAGTTTGATGCAAAATAAACATTTTTTTTCTGAGTCCTAATTGATAATCTACTATTATTGTCATTAATGGGAAGTCTATTAAATGGGATATTTGAAAATACTTTGTGTTACTTTGCTCTTTTATGATTGGAACATTCTGGTATTTGGATCTTTTTATTCATAAGTTTCATAATTCCTTCCTCTACTAAGAGCTTGAGAAAGGTGTAACATACTGAATGTAGCTAAGAATGTTGTTTTTTTCTAGTAACTAACAATTCCCATTGAGTAGACTCAAAGTATTCATTCCATCTTTAAAGGATTTCATTTTTGTAACTTAAAATTATTTAATTATGATTTTTACATAGATTGGTTTTATGTTTGAAGTCTAACCAAAATCAATTTTATGAAAGTAAGGTCTACTACCAACATGCTTGCTTTATATTGGAACTTATACTTCAAACCCTGTTTCTTTCATTGCATGTATATATGTTAAAAACAACTGGGAGAAAAATTTGAATTTTTTCTCAAAAATGTATTTTTTTTTTTTTTTTATTATTATTATTTTTTTTTTCTACATCTTTTGTCACTTTGCCATCTATATCTTGTCTTACATTTAAATTATATTCAGTCCAAAGAATTATTTATACAAATAACTTTAAACAATAGTATAAAATTGTATGTGTGAGAGTAGAGACAGGTTTCTTCATATTTTTTTTGTAAATCATAAGCAGTTTCCTTAAATTTGTAAGTTTTTATTCACTACTAAAACATCACTTTTCTTTTTAAAAAAAGTGGATATACTTAAATTAAAAAAAGTATGTTATGACTGATATTACTATATAATTTATGTAATATAATTTCTTTAAATAAGTTATTAATAATAGACATATTGTCTTAATCTTTATGCT
>JAPDSC010138654.1:7315-27991 GCA_026290005.1 Latrodectus geometricus
ATATATATATATATATATATATATATATATATATATATATATATATAGAGCGAGAGAGAGAGAGAGCATACACTCCCAATTCAAAGATACATCATACATCATTAAATACACTCCTATTATATAAAAAAGTATATATGAGTTCATTATTTATTCATACAAACTATATATTTTTAAGGTTAATATTCATACGTCTGCAGTAGATACGCAAAATTAATTTTGTGTTTACGACTTCGTATTTCGTATAAGTGTTATTTTAAGAAACCATAAATGCAAAAATGAAGCATATTGTTTATAAAAGAATTATACATTTCCCTATATTTTTGCTAGATTGTGAGTTATTGCAAAGAATTAAAATAAAGTTAATTTGAAAAACATTCATGGAGAAAAATTGTCAAAGTTGTTAGTCTATGCATATTTTAGTAATGATCAAAATACTTACAGAAATATATGTTAAGCTGCTCTTAACATGATAGACTACTATTTTGTTTCATTTGAGACTGAACAATTGATCTGTTGTTCAGAAAAATAAAATTAAATAGAATTCAAAAAAACATTGTCTTTTTCTCAATTAAATTAACTTTTGCAATTATTTTTTGTTATTTTATTAACAGAGTGTGAGATTATCGTTTTATATACTAAAGACATGCTTGTAGCACTATTTAGAATGTCCTATCCAGTGACATTATGTAAGAGGGACTCAAATGACTGGTCGTTTCACTTACAGATTACCATGATATAATCTTCTAAGACTATAGCACCATACTTAAAACAAATTAAATGTAATAACGGTGTCTGACTTTAGCTGTAACTGTGTTTCTTGAAAAGTAACATTTATCTAATACCAGAAACAATGATATTAGCATTTTTAGAACATTGGAATAATATCACGAAATTGGTATTATCGAACCACAGTGTCCTTATTTACACCAAATTCTAATCTTCCAAGAGTTAGTTGAATTACTTTCTCCGGCTAAAGTTACTTTCATGGTAATGCAATTTTGCGCATTCCTTTTCAATAATGAACCATCTAAGATTTGACTATCATAGCGAAATTTTACTCTTAAATTGGAAATTCAATATTTCTTCAAAAATTTTATAACATGAAAGCAGTGATGCCAATTTGTACAATGTCATTTTCTTCTTCATTATTTATTTAAAATTACATTCTAATTTTTCATGATTTGACTTAGTTTTGAATAATCATTTTAATATTTAATTACTTAGAGTTTTATAAATAGCGCAAGCAAAATTGAATTATAGAGTGAATTCCTTTTTCTCATTTTTACTCTTAGTCTAATCAAATTCATTGTTTTATTTAAATTTTATATAAGTTTTCTACCCATAATTTTATTTTTTATAAATTTATACTATTAGATTTTGTTTTTAGTACCAATAAAATATGCGTTTTTACATTGCAATTTTTTCATATTAATATATAATTTTTGAATATTTAATTTTAATACATTTCTTATTAACCATTTTTAAAATAATTATTAAATAAAATATTGAAATATAATCAAAATTATTATAATTAAGTTTATGAATTTTATAAATATACCTTTATTTTCTAATTTGCTGAATTTTATGTAAAACAAAGTATGAGACAGTAATAGCATAATAATCATATATAACATAAAAATCTGAAATAATTAATTTTATAATATTATGTAATAGATTTTTTAGTGATATAATGTTTAATATTTTTTGTTATATTAATAAATAAAATTCTTTCAACACTTAAGTACTAGTTTTATAAATTTTTCATTTTTATATTTTTTAATTAAATTTTAAAAAGATCCTTAGTATTTCAGATAAAACATAAATTACTTATTACTAGTTTAAAAACATCAAAAGTCTATGAAAATGATTGAAAAATAATTATTCTTTTTATTGCGTTCATTTTAAACATTGATAAAATTAAAATGAAAACTTAAAATAACATAATACACTAAGAACTTCCTTACGATAATTATACTTAAGTAAATAAGCTTGTCAAAAATATTAAAACAATTTAACGAAGAAGAATAAATTTTTGGAGAATATTATAATTGGTAAGGGAATTATAACTGGGTTTTCGATAAACTTGATATCACACGCTTTTTAACTACATTTTACAAAAAATCATTCAATACTCTTACAGTTTTTAATCGGGTTACAGGAAATTTTTCGTAAACTGATCTTAAATACTATTCAAAATTGATTAATAATATCTAAGGAATGTTGAATGTGAAAATTTCAACTTATAAAAGATATCATACATGTTATTTAATATGTTTAGGGAATTCTGACTCATTTAGCTTCGATTTTTTTTCTTTGCAAAAATAAAATAAATAACTGTATACAACATATGTCAACAGAAAAATAGAACTTAGATATATTTTCTTAAAATATATTAACTTAACAATGAATTATTAAATTTAATATGGGCGTTGCTGTAAACTAAAAAAAATATCCATTGCATATTAGATTACTAATTAAACATTTTAAATTATGAGATTAATAAATAAGAAATGAACAAAATAAGCTAAAATATAATAAACTTCTTTACAATAATGTCGTTTTTCTATGTAATTTATACATATATAAATTTATAATTGCTTAAAAACTAAACATAGTTCAGAATATTTCAATAATTCTAATATTTGCCAAATGTATAATTTTGAATACGATAAACATATGCAGGAATTAACTGAATCCTTTAGATATTTCTTTAAAAATTATTAAAAAAACTTATGAAATTTATTAAATAAAATAAATGTTTAATAATTCTTTAAATTTGGCAGTAAGTGATTAATTACATAAATCTTTATAATTTTAAGAAAACAATTTTTACTAATTATTTGCCTAGAAGCGGTTCAAACAACTATAGCGACACTTGTCAAATTCTATTATGCATATATTCCCCATTATACATTTTTTATTGTCTACAGGATGGCAATGATCTTGTGATGTATTTCAAAACATACACACAAACACTACATTTTTTACTAATTTCATATATGTAAAATATTGCTTTTAGAAATAAATTAATTGGATGTAATAGCAATGAATGCCGGCTCAGATTTACTGTACGGTCGCTCTTGGCGCAATTTTCCAAAGTTGACGATAAATAACATTTTCTGGCAAACCAATCAATTCTGGCAAATCACAGATAAGGGATTCTGACCAATAAAAATGGGGGATTCTGACAAAATAGTAACCAACCAATGAAAAATGGAATATTCTGTTTATTTTCAAACCTCGCTTGTGCAGATTGGTTAGCGAGATTTTTGGCAATTTTTTGAAAAAGTCGCCAAGAGTGACCGTACAGTAAATTTTTACCTGAATACCTTACATAATTGTCATTACCAAAAACGTTGTGTGTTTCCTTTACTGGTAATATAGATGTGGGCAAATGTAAATGCTAGTTAAAACTAAAAATCAGTTAAAAATGACAAATGACAATTAATGAGATCAAAGATTGTTATGTTGTTCAGTACAAAGAAATCACCTCATTGTCTATAGACATCCAATTTCTTTTAACCCAAGATGTAAGTGATTTTACCAGTTGCAATTTGAAAATAGGCAAAGTTCGTCCAGCTGATTTTCATTTTCTAAGGATATGATCTAAGGATCTAAGATCATTTCTAAGGATTTGAGTATCGTTGGCTGTAAAAAGTTCACATTTCTGTATGTTTTTTCTTTTAGATGCAGCAGGTGAAATTACAGATATTTCAGCACCCGTGTATTGCATAACTGTTCCTCTGTCGCTAATATTTAGGCGGCTCAATTCAATATCTTTGCTCTAGTCCATAAACAGAGACGTATATTTACTTGTCCATGATTGCAAAATTGGATCAAACTTTAAATGTTTTTTATGTGGTTCCAGACAACCACAAGCCTCATCTATAAATTTTGTGTGATACAAACATACATCTCATTCTTCCTAATTCGTAGTATTCCGATTTCAAGACAGAAATCTATTTCAGCGATACGATTCAAAAAAATTCGATCATTTTTTTACGAAAAAGTTCTGATATTTGTAAGAAAGTTCAGATATTCGCTGTTGCATAATTTCAAGGACGTTCTTTTTAATGTTTGTAGAAACGTTCGGGGCTTCCATTAAATGATTTTTTTTTTGTCGAGTGCCATTTTGAGTGGCAGTATGGGTGCATTGCTCCCCTTTTCAACTGAACCGCAATTGGGTGTGGAGTCCGACTTCCTCAGTACACACATGCCTTAGGTACTGTTTATAGGATAGACAACCATTCATACTCCATTCATACAAGGAGAGGACAAAGAAAGGAGAGAGAGAAAGCACATCCATGCCCAAGCCGGGATTCGATCCCAAAACTTCCTATCCGTTATCAGGCACGCTGACCACTAGACAGAATAGGCGGCTATGGGATAATGATATTAATACCATATTTAATCTTTGCCATGGTTAACAGTTTCGTAAATTTATTCAATGATTATTGTTATATAAATGCACGATATACATATGTGTTTGCGTTTATTTATTCTACGTGTTTAAAGTTATGGAAAATTAAAAGTGAATACCCACAAGAAGTTTCTATGTGCCATAAATCACAGGTTACTTTCCTAAATATTATAATTCTACTTGGTAATTATTAATTATTACCATTTATTATAAAATATATTTATATTAAATGTAATATAAATATTTTCAAAATATTAATTTTTTTTTACTTAAATTTTCGTTTTTATTTTATTAAAAATATTGAATGAATGCAGCATACATTTCAAAACAAAACATTACAAACATTTTTGGGTTTGTATAATATGCGTTGTCGAAACATTTATATATTATGATGATTCAGCAAAATGTTTGAGACTTTAAAGGAAATAACAACCAAAAGTATTACGCAGCACTTTTAGCTTTTTCCATCTTATACGATAAAACACGGCGATACAATCTAAAATAAATATTTTTATCCTTTACCTAATTAAAACTTTCAAAATAATTTTCATTCTAATTACATTTAAATCATCAAGTGAATCTTAATGTTAAAAATATAGAAATGAATTATTTTTGTTGCATATGCATATTTTCTTTTAAAAATATTAAAATGGAGATAAGTTAAATATTTTTCTTAAAATAACTCATTTGAAATAGATTATTTATGTTATAATATAAGGATAATTTTAGATCAGGATCATTAGTTTCAATAAATTAAATTAAAAGCAAGATAACTTGCATATTTTCCTGTATTCTTTAAATATAATTTCAATTTTTTTAGATAAAACCAGATGATAAGTTTTTCTTATGAATATGTGATAAATATTTAAGAATTCATAGTTTACGAGTAAAAAACATATTAAACGACATATTAATGAAATACCAAAATACTGCGTTATTGCTATTTTAATAAAATTTAAATTAAGTGTGTTTAATATTTAATTTAGATTTCGTACACAAAATTATTTTAGATTTATAACGCTATATTCTTCAAGTAAAAAATAAAATTTTCTCTAAGAAAATGTACTATATTATAAATATCAGTAAATTATTTCTTACATTTAACATACTTTACGTTTTCCTTAAAATAAACAGCATTTATGTAAAAATATTAATAATATATACTATTAAAATATGATATATAACTTAAAAATATATATAGTTAAATTAAAAAGAATTGCTTTATAAAATAAACTTTATTAGAAAATGATGTTAAAATTCACTCATTTTTTAAAATTATGCATAAATGTATTTATTATATTGCACTGAATTTTATTCAGAGTTAAATTGAGAATAACTGCACGGAACACAATGTAGCTTTAATCAAAATATTTGTAATCATTTGTTTTAAAACATGAACAACAATTTATTTCGTAGTTTTTATTCGGTACTTGTGATCAATTTAAGCTGGAGTAAATACTAAGTTTAACTTACTGAAAAATTCTCAATGTAATTTATCTAAGCAATTTAATATTGTATTCAATATCTCGGCTATTTTATAAAACAAAGAGAATGATTTTCCTTTTTTACCTTTTTTTTTCTTATATTGTCATTTATGAACAACAATTGATTCTGAGTACCTACAATTTTCCAGCATTCTCACACAATTTATTTTTTTAAATAAACAAATTTACATTTTTCAAATTTTGAAAAATTATTATTTTTGCTTACTGCAACGAATGTATTTACGCTTTTACCAATATGTCTGCTGTCAGTAAAACATTGCAAAGCTAATGAATGAAGTAGATTTCATTTCTTAGTTCAATGCAGCATGCTAAAGAATGGTCAGTAAAAAGTAAATCTAGTTGAATATATTCTCTTTTTCAATTAATAATTTTTTTGAAAGGTAGAGTTGATTTTCTATTGAGAGCCACAGCTGATTTAAATTTATTGTGGGATAATATTCAAAATTTATTAAATACTTGACATATTTTTATATATAATAATATATTTTTTTATAATTTAATAATATTTTTACACTATTTTAAATATGTTATAATCCTAAACCTATATACTTAATTTTATCATTACAGAAAAATGCTTGCATGTAAAATAAAATATTTATTTAAAATTTCATTAGACTATACGATAAAATGATCACTATATGTGTCAGTCCAAATTTTTTGTTGGACAAAAAAGATTTTCGTACTTGATAATAAGCAATTTATAATTCCCAACAAAAAATACAACTTTATTAAATTTCAATAATAATTTTATATTGTATTTTAGTTTTCATAACGTAACTTATGAATGATAAAAAAATTATGCGGGTATTAAAAAAGAAATGTTAGGATTAAGAGATTTTCTTGTCTGAAACATAATTATAATGTCGGAATTATTTACTAAAGATATTAGTTTGATTTATCCGGAGTATATAATACCTTTACATGCATTAATTTTTATATTGTATTATATATTAGTTCTTTATATGGTCTGTGAATCTTTGCAGGAATATTTTTTTCAACTTACTCAATTTACGAAATTAAATGTAATTAGTATAACATAATATTTCCTTTTATCATGATAGAATCTTCTCCAATGTTAAATTTTTCCAATTATGTTTTAGCTGTCATTTCTCATATTTTGTCTAAGACGTAAAAATCCTGATAACTTCTGATTGTCGTAGTGCAAACGACATAAAAGGAGCCGCAGAGGAAACAGATGTTACTGTAAATAAATTCTGTAACAATTCCTCTCGGCAGTAGTTTTGTAAAATATAAAAGAAAGGAAACATAAAAATTGTAATATAAAGAGACAAGGGTAGTAAAGAAATAAAACTATATATTTCAAAGTGGCACCCGAAAACTGCACTTAAAGTTTATTGCAGTTTTCCATCCCAGGGTCCTTTTCCCCTTGGGATGTATGGGTGGTCCATATGAAATTAAAATATTCTCCTTTTTGTTTGTGTGTGGCCAATCAAGGGTTTTGGAGGGGAGGTTTCTGACCATTCCCTGGAAGCCTAACACCGATGAGATACAAGAAAATATCCAATAGAAGAAAATGGGAGGAGAGATGAGGGCAATAAAAGTTAAGGAGTTGAAGATTGAGAATTCAGATTTCAGAATTCACAGAGGATGATATGATTTGAAAGGACGACAACAGCGAGGACGCAGATTCCGAACACCATTCCGGCATGCAGATTTTCAGCATCCAGTGTTCCGACATGGAGATATGCAGATATCCAGACATACATATATTCAGAGATTCACAGATAAAGATGAATTGAGTAGTGAAGCACAGACCTAACCAAAAGAAGAGTCTAGCAAAAGGAAAGCAAAGGTTCAGAACAACAAAGGGAAATTCGCTACACAAAGGGGGTGAGTCATTTTAATCTCTTCTTCAGAACCCACTGGCCGCACAATGTTTAATAAATATGCATTTATATGTTGATAAGACATTTAATCTTTAAATATAAACTGTAAATATTTAAATGTAAATAGTAGTACAATAAAATTACATTATTAGTATTAATTAAATTGTGTCATTCTCATATGTTCTCATTTAATCTCCACTATTTCTACGAACTTGGGTTAGCTCGGTGTTACTCATATATATGCCGAGTTTAACCACAACACTGATGATAAAACATTAAAAAGAAGTCGAGAAATGTAACAATTACAGTAATTATATTAGAAATATAAGCCATTAGAAAGTAAAGGAATTGTTACACATAATTCAGAAGCGTCTTTACTCAGAAATAGAATTGATGAAATAGACAAAGCTAAGAAGTTGAAAATATTTACAGCAGAAACTAATTTAGGATTATAAGTATTTATTAGTTTTTACACGGTAATAACCATTTCACTTTTTTTCTAAATTTCAATTAAATTGATTTTCTTAGAATTTTCAGATTAAATATAAGTTGAATTGTTAGATTAAATGATTATATTTGCTAAGCAAATCAGCATTTAAAAAATTCTCAAGAAAAATTTGAATACATAAGAAGGTTAAAATTGTAAGAAATAAATGGTTGAACATTTTTCTGTGACTAATTCAGTAGTTAATAATAATTATTTTAATAACATTACAAAAAGCTTTAAAAAATACTACATCAGACCTGCAAATCTTAAGAAAATTAGACAATGAGTCTAAAAAGGAATCAAATAAAAAAAGTTGCAGTAAGATTTATGCTAATAATCTTTTTCATGAGTACAAAATAAAATATAAAATTAAAAAGCATCTAAATGCTTATACTAATATATATTTAAGTTTTATCAAAATTTTGTAATGCTAATTTAATATTAATTTATCTTAAATTTAATGCTTTCAAAATTAATTACACAATATTTGGTCTTATTTAAAAACATGCATTTCAAAAAAATTAATAAAAAATAACTCAAAAATCAATAGTGTAGTACCGTTTACTACGCTTCTCAAGTAAAAAAGAATCATATATAGATTGATATAAATAAAAAAGGAAAATATATCTATCTACACCTATCAGTGATTGATATTGATCACTTCAAAAAAATTATGTATAACAAAATTATTATTGAATGAGTAATATTTTAACAGTTTTTCAAAATTTAAATACTTAGATTTTAAGATTACAAAAAAATAAATCATTAAGTAGCTAAAATACTATTAATCCTCAACATTTTTTAAAAAAATTGTTTTGTTAATATTATAAGTTTATTGCAAAACAAGTTTTTTATAATAATGTAAATTTAATAATAATTTCAGATTTCGTTAAGTGTTATCAAAATATCCTAGATTAAGTAATTACAATAACAAATTTGGTTGGTTTACTAAGCACAGAAATGAATTAAAAATTTTAAAGAATTTACAATACTTAATGATATAAATCTTTAATATATACTCTCTACAAAAATGCATATGCCATTTCTGAAATACATCAAAAATGTAATTTTGAGTTCAAATCTATTGAATTTTATAGAAAATCATTAATAAGTCATTAAATCACTAATTAACCATTATAACTAAATTATTCGCAATATGTAAAACATTTAATACTTTCAAAATGTATCTTTAATATAGTAAATTTACCTTTCTTGTGTGTGTGTGTGTGTGAATATTAGAGTCTATTTCACTATCATCCTCTGTTACTTTATAGATAAGAGATTTCATCATTTACAAACTTCATAAAGAGGAGGAAATCTGCGAGCAAATCTTAGATATTAAACACATTCTAGGAAAATTAATATTCCTTGCGGTTTATTACAAAGTGTATACCTTAAAATCCTTCTAATATGCTTTAATCTCTCCGATAATTACCCGGTTTTAATATTTGTGTGTTGATAATTGCGAAAATTAATTGTTAATTTTTAGGTTTACAAGATTTAATAGCAATTCAACATATTTCTTCAAGAAAAATAAATTTGTGATTTTTAAAGAAAAACGCCAACAAGTCTAATTTATTAAAAATATCTTCGAAAAATACAGATTTTATTTTATAAAGATATATTACAAGTAAACTCTATAAAAATATTTCATGTCACAGTTCTTTAACAAATTAAATGTGAATTAATTAAATATGAACAACAAATCTCATATTAAAAAATTAAATTATCTGGAGGATATATTTACTCTGGCTAAATTACATTGAAAGGGACTGAAAATATATGCAATAAAAGTAAAAATAACTTCAAATATTTTTAAAAAGAAATATATGTCCATAATTATATCAATGGTATTATGATGATAAAAACGCACAAATCTCAATTTTTTTTTCTACTACAACTTGTTTCCAAACTAATTTTAGTTTTTCGATTGACAATCAAAATTTTTACATGAGTGCAAATTAGACCTGGACCTATAGCTTAAAGAGGATTCGATACCGCTACCAACATCCATCTGAGGTGAAATTCGAACCCAAGAACTTTTGAACAGAAAGCTAGAGCCCTATCATGGCTTGCCATAACAAGACTGGAAAGATTTGGTTCTGTGCCCTTGTTCTTATTAAAATAATGACTATGTTTAAATACTACTTTTCAATATTCGAGGTAATTAGTAACATATCACACAACAGACATCACTGCTATTTATTTGAAGGATAAACTTCTTCACAATATTTAAAATACATATCATATTATCATTGAATATGTTGTGTACTTTTATAGAATAGGACTAAATTATGCAACCGTTTTTAAATTCTTATCAATATAATGTAATTAAATCCTTAGGTATTAGGATATCTAAAACATATTTGTGAGGTTCCAACTTCAATAATTATTTTATTTTAAAATTTAGTTATAAAGTTTAATCATATTTCAGCTTCTAAACAGCGTAATGCAATTAAATGATTTAAGTTAGAGCATTAATGAGTACTTAAAATTTGCATCTATTATTCTGTGTATTCTCACACACAAAATACGCTCTAAAAGAAAGTTGCTTCATTTCATATTGCCTTATTGATATTATAAAAGTTATGATTCATTGATCAACTGAAACGTGTTTAAATTGATTGAAAGAAATAGATGTGATCCGCATACGTCAGCTGGCGCTATAGGAAAAAAACTTTATTGTAATTAATTATGGATGATTATAACACATGTATATTTTTCTATGTTTATAATGAATTTTAGTAAATAAATCTCAACAGTTAGTACAAGCTACTGATACTTTTAAAATATTTAATATTATTTTTATTAAAAAATTTATAAATAAAATTTAAAAAAATATTCATATCGTTTTCGTAAAACACTTCAAATTATTCTTCGAAAATTTCCAAAGTAAATTACATAATATACAATTATTATTTCTTAAAACTCCTATATTACCTAATTATTTGAATCCTATTTATCGACTGAGTAAACAGATTTAAGAAAAACCATTTGAGATTATAAAAGCTCAACACATTTGTCTTATATACTAATACGGGTTAGTGTAAAAAGAAGATGTACTTAATAAAGGCTTATTATATTTGATATATTGATTTAATTTTCAATTTTATATATTTTACGTTTTTTCGTGACTTTTATACTTTTTAATCTTGTTTGTTAAGATAATTTTGTTAAGATAACTTATGAGGCTTATTTCTGTTCAATGTTTTCCAATATTAATTACTAAATCTTTGAATTTCTATTTTTTATATTTAACAAGTATGAACATTTTCCCCTATCAGACTATGCATTTCTTCGTAACATCTGAATATACCAACATTACCAACTAAGTGAGTTTTATCCTATTTCAATATTATGTAAATTAATGCAATTCATACATCTACCTAATCTAATAATATTTAATTTAGAATAAATTGATATATTAGGAAAATATGTATATTTCTTGAATTCCAAGCATAGAAAATTCAAAAAAATTGAAATCATAAGGAAAATGAAATTATTTTATTCATAGCAGGTGGATTTTTAATTTCACTTTATTGATTAAAAAAATGTATAATTTACATTGCAAATTCTGTGCTACTTTATTGATAAAATATCATCTGATAACTTTCTACAATCAGCAAAATTTAAACAGTGTATTCACGTTGTAATTCAGTGATGAACATGATAAACACAGTAAAATAACCTACTACTGAATGCTTAATGGCGGAAAGAATACATCAGCAAAAATGAAATAAAAAGTTTCAAAACAAATGGGGTAACCACTGTTTATTGTAATGCTTGAATGATCAATGTTGAAAAACATTGATTTTGCATATATCTGTGTATTTTTAAAGCATGATCCTACATTTTACGTTATTATTGAATAGGAAATGATTCATCTTAGTAAAAATACTTCGTATTTGAATATTTATTCTTTTTCTCTGTTTGGGTTTTGCTCTTTTGGGTGTGGTTTGTTATTTATAGTCTATATGGAAGATGTATACCACACAGTTTCTCTTTTCATTGTCTTATAAATTATGCCTTAATTATTTTCCTTGGAGACTTGTTTTGATAACATAAGATGAATGTGAGTGTTGTCAGTATATAAATGTTACTTTTACATTACGAATCTATGTAAATATATAATGGTGATTTGAACGCTATCTTAAAAAGTCCTCTTACACATTTTATGCTTGGGTAATGTAAAGCAAAGACTAATTCATTCAGTTATATATGCAATTACCGTAATTAATGTTTGACATATGGTATACGTGAAATCGTATCCAATTACGGTAATTTATCACTTTCAGCATTCTCTTTATAAAGTTATTATGATATGAGAAGGAGAATTTGATTTAACTGTTAATGAATGTCATTACCTAACAGTAACTTTAAAAATTACTTTGTTTTCCTTGATTGTTTGCAAATTTCCTGATGTATTACTAACTTTATCATATAGATTCAAAATGTATCTCACATTTTCTTGATACAAATGCGGAATATTTTGAATCTATGTGATATTTCAGATGATGAACTGATATTATTGAATTATGTATCATAACGATATATCTAACATTTAACTATATATCATAACATGTTGTATTAATGCATAGTTGCACAAACAATAACTATAGTCTATTGATATATACTTTCTAGTATTCAATATTCAATCTACACCTTATATAATCTCTTATTATTTGAGAATCAATTAATATTTGGTAATCTATACGATAAAAAATATTATTAGCATATTAAAAAGGAATTTAAGGTTTTTGATATTATATTTATATTTTTAAAATATTGTAATTTATTGATTAATACAATAATTCTTATGTGAAAACAAAGTGACGCTTTTTTAAACTAATTTGAAATACTGATTATAAGTCAAACATTTTTTTTATCCTTTTTCTAGTTATTCTTGGTTTTATATTTGCATTTGGGCTTCTTATTACTATTCTATATTAATATAAAAATTTTACATGAGTAAAAAATTTAGCATCTGTTTGTTGTAAAATTCCCTAACATTTTTCCTTTCCGGCCAAAACTTTATTGAAGGAACGAATACTTCCTTAAAAAATATTTTCTAAGGCGAGATGTTCTTAATGATAATTCACGCTGATTTAAATAATTAAAACAATCAACGTAAGTGCTGTTATTGTTGGATTAATCATGAAGCACTTCAACGATTATTAATTAACTTTAATCATTTATTAATAGTTATTGTAGCTTTAAGTCAAAAAAAGCCTATACTTTAAATTTGAATGCCATTTTTCTGTCTTAATTCAAAACGTTTATCTTCTACAATTTCTAAGAAATCGTATTATGGATTTACCCTCGTAGCTGAGTGAATGCAGAGCAGAATATTAGGAATTTAATGCTTCAAATTCATAGTTCATGAAATTGACATTCATTTTCGAGTAGGATGCTTAAAAGAAATAAAAAATTCATCATTAATTATAGTTTCCCAATAAAACTAGTCCTAATTTTCAACAGCATAATAAATAGAAAAACGAAGCAAATTAAACTGTAACCATAAATTTTAAGTGATATTTGATATGGAGATTCTAAGAATCATGATTCTAATATCTTTTCTTTGTTTATATTCCTTTTTTCCTCAACAGCTTTCAAACAATCTATAACAATCAAAAACAAAAAAAAATGTAAAGTATCGGTCATGATTTTCATTTGTAATATTTTTAAGATTACATTTACCTACATCATATATTCTGATGTCAATTAAAATCTAAATTATTCTCACCATTCTAAATCTGGAAGTTAGCATGTGTTGTTAAAACTACAAATTTCATGAAAATAAATTTTTGTAATTTTATTTATTAGTTTTGTATTAATTTAATCTCATGAAACATATTTTTCATGAAAATAATTTTTATAAATTTTATTTTGGCATTCATTTTAATGGAATGTGAGCCTTTTTCTTACATATTATTATTTCCTCAAGTAAATTTATTTATCTAGTACAATTTAAGATTAATATCATTACTTATCAATTATAAGTAAATGTTTTAAAAATATATAACATTAAACGTTAACAATTATGAAAATATTTCTATCATTAGAAGTATTGTCAAACATCATTAAAGAAAAACTTGAATAATATACTTAAAGGAGAAAAACGTCTAATAAATCACAATATTATTTACATTTTGATTTCTGTTCATTGAATTTAATCATTAATATATTCACCTTTTAGACTTTTAGGCAAAAAAATATTTAGGCAATTAATTAATTTTCCATACTGAATTTTAAGTATGACTACTTTCCTATATTTTTGAATGACATATTAAGATTAATAATTTTCATAGTTTCATTTGCAGAGTTCTATTCGATAAAGCAAAATTGTATTATTTAAAGAGTGGCTATTATTTGAAAAAAGATGCTACTATTTTGAGGATTTGAAAAAATGCTTCATGAGTTACTGACTCGCTAAATTGTTGTTGCTTCTGATGACACTTGGCAACGCCAAGCCCGCCCGTCAGAGACTAGGCGAATAAAGTCAGAGAGAGAGCGTCTTCCGTTTGTGAATAGAGCACCTTCCTAGGAAGGTGGAAGTACGACTTTTGGCTCATAGATGGCAACACCATCTGAATCTTCCAATTTAGAGATTGAAACCAGAGAAGAACCATAGCCTGGCTGTATCCACCCCCAGAAGTATTAATTTTGAATGGGAACATGGAGGACATTGCGACCCGACATATTTTACGTGTCCCACTCACCATTAGTGAACACAACGGATCTTTGGCTAAGTCGGGATTCGAACTCACCACTTTTCAGTACTGAGAACTACGGTAACAAACCAGGCCACCGCGGCGCTAAACTTTTAAATTTATTTTTCCAAACTCAACACAGAACCCAAGAATTTAATTAAAAAATGAACATGCTCCACTTGTAGCACGAAATTTAAATGGAAGAAAGCATAGTTTAGGACATTAAAAACTTATTAGAAGAGTAAATATTTTGTCTTTGTTACATCGGTCGAAAACCTTAAGGATATATTAAGTTGGATACGCTAAGGAATACATAATACTGTATGTGTGTGTGTGTGTGTGCCTGCGCGCATGTGTGTGTAATTTGTAATAAACATGCCAATGAGTAATTACAGTCAAAGTTAAATTATTTAGCTTTTTGACATCGGTACGATTGTGAACCTTTTTCAGATTTCTTTCTTGAAAATTGGCTTTTGTTTCAAAAGCATGTTTGCAATAAACGGGAATGCAAATCAAATAATAATTGCGTCTAATTATATTTTATTTACTAATTAGTTCTTATAATAGTTATTTTTTATTCGTACTTTTTACAATAGGTATGCAGTATTTTACATTTATTTTAATGCTTATGATTCATATTATTAATTGAAATTTAATAGTAATGAATTGGTTAGCATTTAGATTTTCAAATCAAAATTGTCTTTCGTTCAGCACTCAAATATTTGATAAATAATTTTTTATATTTGAATGATTTAAAAAGGCTATTATATAAACATTAAACACATAATTTAACTTTACTTTTATTGTAGATCTCTATATTATTAATATATTCTCTTAATATATATTACATATTAAAGTATTTTCACTTAAAATGTAAATATATGATTTTTGCGTAACGTTTTAGTGTATTTCTGAGCTGAAATGTTCAGTTTAAATTAGAAACTGTGTATACATATTCATAAATTGAAAAGACAAAATCAACTTCATGAATAGATATATGAACATAACAGTCAATAGATTTCAGTTAATGCAAATTGGTATTTGCTCAGATGTTGGTCTAATAGTCCTTTTATAGTATAAATAATGTTTAGTGATCTTTTTTTCAACATCACAGTGATTACGCAAGCTATATTAAGCAAGAAATATGAAGCGGTTTGAATTACTATTCCATTCAGGTAATTAAATAATATTTACACAAGCTGTAATTCTCTCCTATATTTATCATTATAAATAAAATACAAATATATATTAATATAAATTAACACAGTTTATTTAAAAATAATTTTTAACTTTAAAGTTTATTAAGGTGAAATATATATATGGTAAAATTATTTTACTTTTTTCTTTGTTTCGAAATATAGTTTTTCAAAAAGGAACATAAAATAATTAAAATATTTATTTTCAATGTATATTTCATTTTATTCAATGAACTCTAAGTATAAAAATTGAAATATTCATTACCACTAAAATGGATAAAAGTAACGCAATTAGACAGATATAGTGCAATATATTAAAGTTACAGAAAAAAGTATTGCTAAACATACCTCATACCATCTCTTCTTAGAAGTATTTATTTATTTACACAGATATTACGTATACGTAACTGTGGGTCACACTTCAGAATATTCAATAACCATGCAATAATATTCTTTTGATATGCAAAAACTCAGAGTTTTAATCCTAAAAAAATTCAAGTTACAATTTTTTGATTGACATTTATTTCATTGTCTTAGCGTAAAACTAACAATTCAACTTAACATTAATATACATTTTTAAACCCTAGGTAATTGAAAAGTATGATATCATAGTAAGTAAATATGGTTTTATAAGCATAAATGCCAAATAAGTGTTCATTCAAGTAGAGTTTTCGTAGTATGATTATTCTTAATAACATTTTTTTTAAAAAAAAAAAACATAAAAAATTTAATTTAAACAACATCCTTAAAAATGAAAATTCAACAATATTGTCTGCGTATTAAATACAATATATGACGTGAAACTCTGAAAGCAAGTACGTATATAACTCATACTAAAATAAAATGTTCATTGAATGTTTTTTAATTCAGATAAAAATATTTACAGTCTTGTAATACGGTTCTTACTCTAAATGGGTTTTCACAAAACCTTGATCAATTAACAATAACAATTGTGATTTTTATAGGCCTGGGTCAATGAATCAAAGTCAAATATAAATGAATCAAATACTTAACAAATAAAACGTGTTGTCGCAGACTTATGAGTCACACTCAAAATACGTCGCAGTACGGAAAGAAATATTTAAGATTACCTGAAAATATTCCAAAAATAAATGCAATTTCTATATTTAAACAAAACTCTCACTTTAATGATCTTGTGATTTATTTTCTACAGGAAAAACATTCCTGTGCATAAGATATGAGGAAGAAGACGAAAAATATCTGCTAAGTGTAACAAAACGTGAAAGAAGCATTTTACTGTTTCTTGAAACGAGTCCAATCAAAAAAAAGTATATACAGAGAAAATACACCTGTCATAATTGTAAACACTGCAAAATCAAGCACTTGTTTGATGATCCAAATTTTTACACGATGCTGTTTTCAAACAAAATACAATTTTCGATCCTTCTTTGCGCTTTCTTAAGAAGCCTTTATATTTTTGAAGCGTAAAAAAATGCGTAATCATAATATAGTAGTTTGTGGTTAAACTAATTAAAATTACAATTTTTCTAAAACAGGAAGACTTAAATGAACATAAAAATTATCATGTATTATAGGCAAAAATAATAATTAAAATGTTATGATCTCAACAAATAAAATTTGTGTATAATAAATCTATTCTTTTGGGTGAAATACATCCGATCAAAACTCTATTTAAATCATAATATTATAAAAATTCAAATGACATTTAATTTACTTATATACTAAGCATTTTACAATGTTATTTTCCTTGAGCCATTTTCTTTAAATTTATTTTAACATAACCAAAGATTAGTAACACAGAGTGTCTAGTGTAACTATATTTCAAAAAATAATTCAGACATTAGGAACAGACTTAAAAATAAACAGTGAATTTCTACCCACAAAATTTAATAAAAATAATTTACATTGAAAAATATTTCTACATTGTACTACAGATAAAAATGTTGTGAACATTTCGTTTTAAAGATCTATCTTTAATATTAATTATTTTAGACATTTCGATATTAAATGAATTTTGATATTTACTTTCTTTGCTCTATTTTTTATTATTATTTACTTTTTTATTATTATTATAATTTACATTTATTATTATTATTTACTTTGTTTACGATTTTTATTGTTTACGCTGTCTATAGATAGCGTAAATAATAAAAATCACCTTTCGTCTAATTTTACAGTTACTGAACCCGAATTATCTGAAATACTATTTAATAATTTACATTTTTAAAACAAAATAAATGTATGAAATAAAATAATATTTAAATACGACATTATAATCAATAAAAGTGTCTATTACCTATTTATGAATTCATTTAATGCAATTAACAACTCACTTACGATTAAACTCTCGCTGTGATTGGTAATTCATCAAATTCATTTAATATACCAAATCATTATAGTGAATACAATAGCATCTAAATAGTGCAGCACATTTGAAAAGTCTAGTATTTTTGTTTAATTCAGAAATATTTTGTTAAGTATTAAACTAGACACAGTTATCCATATTTTCCATTTTCGTGTTTCATTCATTTCTGAATATTGAATAAGAGAATGTAAAGTTTATATAAGTTTAATAGGGCTCCTTTTTTATGTATTATTCATTTTTAAATACATACAAATTTTAGAAGCATAAAGAAAATAACATTTTAAACCCAATTTCTTATAATTTAAATACTTATCATGCAATAAATATTTAACAAACAAAAAAGTCAATAACGTAAGAAAACACATTCTTCAATTTTGTACAAGGAAAAGAAACTATTTATTCTAGTAAATATTTTAAATTATTTTCTGAACATACAAAGATAGTTTTCAATTTTATTTTAGTATTTAACAATATATTTCATTACTATGAAGTAATATAACCCGTTCTTAATTAGAAAATATTTTATTTAAAAATAAAATTTAAACAGATTTTCACCATGGAATTTTCAAAAATATAGAATTTTACTTAAATTAGTATTAAGAGTTAAACTATGCATACAAGATTATTTCATTTTCATGTTAGACTATTATAGTTATATATTTAAAAAGTAATTCGAATAAATGCAATATTTTAAATTCATATTTTTACTAAAACGCTTGTAAAAAATTCAGTAATTTTGTGATTTGACTCAATTTGAAATCAAACAAATAATCTATGTAATAAAAAAGTGATTTGATGAGTTTTTAAAAGACAGATGCTCTGTTAGAATATAAAGACAAGTTAAATATTTCATTGCAAAATTGTGAAATTGTTTTTTTTTTTTTTTTTTTTTACTATTTGAAACATTTTTAAAAATACTTTTTAAAAAAATCAAAATACTGGTTTCCATATTTTTTATATTTAGATTATATATATGTATATATAAATTGCATTTTCAAAATATATCACAATAACGTTCATATTCAAATACGTTATACTTAACAGAGGTGAATATCAGGGGAAAATGTGCTTTAGGTCCCCTACTTGGCGCGTTTTTAAAATCGCCTATGTCATGGCGAAAATTCTACCGCTATTTAAACTGAAACTTAATTAGCGACCAATGAAAAGACTAAAACAAAAGAGTAATTAATGAGCATGCGCAAAAAAGTGTATCAAGTTCGCGAGTTGGCGAAGTAGGTGACCTAAAGCACATTTTAACAGAATATCAAATATGAAGAGTTTAAATCCTTTATTTCTTCAATGAATCAAACTTGGCTTAAATTAACAATAAAATCTAATTCAGTAAATGTAAAAAATTTTTGGAAGTACATATACATGCGAATAAACTATTATAATGCCAAATCACGAATCATTATATTTTAATAACCCCTCATTTGATTATTTTCTTCGTTAACTGCATGTAAGCATATAACTCTACAACAAATGATTTTTTTCTTATTTATTATATCATTAAATCATTTTTTAAAAATATAAAAGAGGAATTTTATACAAAACTTCATAAATTAGCCTTGAACTCGTAATGATATGAAAGATCATTAACGTGGATGATGTGAATTTTCTTTTTTCAAAAATCGTGATTTACAGTTCTTTCAAAGGTAGGTTAAAACGATTTTTTCTTATTAATATACTGGTAATAATTTATACTTGAAAGAAGAATTTTGGTATCAGATAACAATTCTTTAATTACAACCCAGTTTTTGTGATTGGTGAATCATTCTTCTGCTTTCCAGTTAATGAATATTCATGCAATTTGCTTAATAAGAAAGAACAATTTCTTTTTTTGAAAATTCTCTAAAGAGTTCTTTCGCGTGCATTGCCAGAAAATTGTAATCTTTGCATTTTGTTGATGTTGTTTCATTATTTAATCGATTAAAATAGTTTTTCTGTTTTCATTTGTTTATATATGACATTGAATATGAGCAATTACGATTTGAAATAGAACACTGTATTTCCAAAACCTCATATCCTTTCTAGTTATACTTTTCAAATTTTTGAGGCATTAAATATATATTACACAGAGACATTTTTGGAATGTTAATTAGAAACCCTGATTATATTTCAATGAAAACAAAACTAGTTAACTTATTTTTGTTTTCATTGAAGA
>JAPDSC010138658.1:0-26332 GCA_026290005.1 Latrodectus geometricus
AAAATCCATAATTCAGCATTGGCTAGAATTGATCAAGAGAACTTTCGTTTTAAAAAAAATGTAAAAAATGCTATTCTACCACAATGCCATAAGTACTCAAGCTGATATAATTCCCATTTGTGTTCTCTGATATATTATTATACTTCTTTGGATAATTTTCAAAGTTCAGAAAATAAAAATGGAGACACAAACTTACGCAAAATCTTTTTATTTGGTACGGCAATCATCTCATGCATTATCTATATTGCTACAAGATTGCCATACAATATTATAATATTGAAAATTGGTGTTGTTGTTACTTGGAAGGAGCCAAACCCACCCGTCTAAGTCTGGACGAATGAAGGCAGAAAGATCGTCTTATCTTTTTGAACAGAACATCTTCTCAAGAAGGTGGAAGTATGGTAGCGCCATCTGGATCTTCCAATTTAGGGATAGAAAGCTAAAGAAAAAATACGAATTTAGGATGGCACCCTCAGAAGTACTAATTTGGAATGGGAACTGTGAGAACATTGCGACCACAACATATCCGACCACGACGTTCACCAATATCCATTAATAAACACGACATCTTTAGTCGGTGGGGAATCGAACCCACAGCTTTGCGTTTGTGAAACTGATGTCCTAACTAACTAGGTTAAGGCGGCCTTTGAAAATTGATAACTTCCACATTTCAGTGTGGTCTTTAATTGCTTAATGATTCTTCTATAACAAAGAGTTTATCGAAAAAAACATTAACCAAAATAGTTTTTGCATAGCCCCTCGCATTTTGAAAGGATCTGTTATTTTACTTTCTTTCAAGTAGGTATTCTAAAATTATTTTAACATTTCTTTAAAGATTTGAACTCTTTCACTTAATTGATTCATCAGAAGAATCGGATTATTTTATTCCTGTGTTGTTACAGATGAAGCAATTGGTTGGAAATTCAAACCAGAGCTGACCGAATCAATTTAATTTTCCTGAATTACGCATTATTCAATTGTTGAAGGATATTACCCAAAATAACCAGTTCTACCTGCAAAAAGCTCTTTTTTTATTTTTTATAAAAATATTTGAAAAAAGCTCTATAATTAAACTTGATTTTTTGTGTGAGTGTGTATGTGTGGTTCGTATTCTACAACAATAAGTTATCATTTCTTGGATAATATTCATAGTTTCATTTGTTATTATTTTAACAATTTTCTTATCGATTTGATTGATTAAAAGATGATTATTTGATTACTGAGTTGAGGTGTTTACTGAGGAAGGACTTTTTTGTTGGAATCACATTTCATGAACAATATATTCCGGCATTGATTCACTCACTGATGCAACGAAAAATGAATTTATTTTCCTTTTCCAGTATTAAACACGGGCTTAGATTAAATCATAACGGCATGTTTTACTAACGACTATAAAACCTTCTTATAGTGAAGACCTAAGATTAAATACTTTTCACGTCTATCGGGCAAATGCTGCTTTGACCTTTTATTTGTTTAATTCTCTCTTTATTTTACTCTCTGAAATATGTTTAACCACGAATCTGTCAAGAGAGCCAAGTTTTAAAATTGATCCCTAAGGCATTTCTGTAAGAGACATTTTGTAGGTAATACACAGTAAATGTAAAAAATAATACTTCAATTTTTAAAGGAAACCTCTTTATTCTCTTCGATAAGAATAAGTATGGAATTTTATCGAAACAGCTTTCAGAGAAACAAATAAATTAAGTTTAAACACAAAAATTTCAGAAAAAGGCAGAAAAAAAATAGTTGTTTAAAGTTACCTCTAAAATTAAATCAATAAATGGCCTCTAAATTTAATAATGCCAATTTATGAAACGAACTATTTGTTAAATGAAATTTATGAAGTCACAAAATAGACTCTATATAAAATCCATATTTTTATGTGATAAAATTATTTAAAATTTAATTTTAATATTCAATAAAAAATGTTACATAAGTGCGTACATGATAATTACTGAAATAAAAAACAGTTTGCGACATTTTGTGACGCAGTTTTTATAGAAAACTTTTCTAATCCAATAAAACGAAGCACTTGTTCCGTAAAAGAAGACTAATTTCGTAATTCAATTCGATAAAGTTCTCTCATTTCTTTACAGAAATAAATCTCAGTGGGATATACAGAACCAAAAATTAGTTAAGTACAATGTAAGAGAAATAGGAAAAATAAAGAACACGTTGACAGTCCAAAAGTTTGTGTGTTTCTCTTAAGATGTTCTTTTGCTTTATTGATTCCTTATTTTAAGACATGGTTCAAATTTTTTCATTAAAAAAAAGAGCAAACTGTATAGAAAAATAATATAAAAATGTTACAACGGAATATTTGAAATTGTAATTGACGATTTTGATGATTTTATGAATAATGCATAAAAATTAATTTCCTCCCAGTAAAGAACGAATTTAAATTGCAGAGTATTTTTTTTGAGTGAATAACAAATTGATGTACAAAGTTATCGGCATATTGAAAGTACTTTAAAATTGAAAAAATAAATTCATGCATTATGAAATACTTAAAAATAAAAAATAAAATAACTTAATTAATTTACAGAGCTCTTAAGGATCTACAGCTTTCACTGAACTCTGCCACTCAAAATAAGAGCAATATTATAAAAAGACAACTACATTATCGATCAAATTTTTCTTGAAGATTTTAATAGGCTTTAAAAAAGTAAGTCATAAATGAAAAAGTAATCAGTTAAGAAATTTACATTCATTATTTTTAAAGATTCTTATTTTTTAAATGCTCCACAGTGATTGAGTTGTAGAACCTTCAAATTAAAAGCAATTAGGTTGAACACCAATCTCTGTTGAACAATAGGAATTATGTTTTGAAGGATTTGGCATCTATTTCTAGATAATTCTCGATGTTTCTTAGTTCCTTCCATTTTGACACTTGAATTCATATCCCTCTATTTAGGAAAATTATTTCGGAAAATCAAACTCGCAGGAAGTTTTTCAAAAATTCTTACATTTTTCTAGCTGTTCAATAATTGCCTATATGAAATTTGCAGTATCATGCATGTTAATTTGGTGATCATAGATTACTGACGTTGAGTTATAGAAAGTGTCTTCTTCAATTGTATAATCAAAAATGACTGTGGATACAAAGATGGTGTGATGTCGTGTTTATCTGTCTACTACATCCGATGGTTTCAACCGTGGGTGGATTGACCTTTAATAATAAAGAAATTTTTTTTTGCTGAAAATTCCCTGAAAAATGTATATGACCAAAGGATTTTATAGAATAAAAGTGAAAGTATAGTTAGTGCAGAATTTAGAGCACGAAATAAACTTTCAATTCAATTATGCCATGTATTTCGTTGGTTATATATCAAAATGGTTTTATTATGCCATACATTTTAAACTTTATTCATCTTTGATTATTTAGGCCATCAAATAATTCATTGGGTTTTCCGATATTCTAGTTTCTAATCCTTCATAACTGTATTTCAAGTGAAATATTTCCTCTATCATTTACTTAGATATCATAAAAAA
Source organism: Latrodectus geometricus (assembly GCA_026290005.1). Lineage (NCBI taxonomy): Eukaryota > Metazoa > Arthropoda > Arachnida > Araneae > Theridiidae > Latrodectus > Latrodectus geometricus. Next base: position 3,493 of record JAPDSC010138658.1, read on the forward strand.
ATAATTCTAAAAATGACGATAAAGCAAAAAGTCATGCGCATAATTTAAGGAAGCTTACACACATTATACAACACATAGGAAGGTACAAAATAGCATAAAAACAAACCACCAGACAATTATTGTGTCATAAAAACTAGCATATCTATACAGTGAACAAATGGGAGTTGTAAATTTGGTATAGGAAAAGTATCTTTAATATGGGGTATGATTCCTGAGAAGCAATACATCACATGCAGCAATATGATATGCTCTCAGTCATGCGGTCTGTTAATTGTGTAGAAAGTCTGAGCCATCCTTCTTCCAAAGCAGCTTTAAAAAAGGTGTTTTTTGGTCCTAGGAGGGAAATTGGGAGCAGATAAACGTCATCTTAGTGTCCCAAACATGCTCACCTAGATTATGTTACGGCGATCCAGCTGGTCACGCATCCTATTACCCCAGAATAAAAGCGCACATAAGCATTCTGGGTATTATTTCATCTCTATAGGTATGAGCAATAGCATTTACCTGAGATAAGACATGGATGTCTGTAAGTCCACTCAAAGAAATACCACCTCATACACAGATGTTATACGATCCATATTCTTTTACAGGTCCGTTTGAAGGATAAAAGTGAGTTCTCTACAAATGAAAATGCACCTAACATCGTTTTTGAGGTTAAACCTGGACTCAGCCGTAAAGAGGGACATCACTCTACCAATGGACATTTTGATGTGCTCATTACAAACGTTTGTGCCTAAGTGTAACATGAGCACCTGACAAAGACAGGTCTTTTAGCATAAAGACTATTTCGTAAAGCCTTCGACGCCTGGTTGATCTGCACACCAAACCTCTGGAGTTTGCAGCGAGTGAGTTCAGCCGGAGTTGCGATTCTATCCCTTCATGCGTATAATTACACATAATATGTTTAGAAATGTCTCTTAAAAATTGTGTTTAGCTTTAATTAGTTTTATGATAAATAGTAACTTAAAATGATAATTTTTGAATTTAAATTGATTACATTCTTATGTCATATGTATACATTGATGGATTGTGATTATCTAATTATTTTCTTATATGTCAATTTTACTGAAATCACCATATTTCACACACACACACACACCAATTATCTTTAGTAAATAGAACATTAAAAACGTAAGAAAATAAAACTATTTCATTTCTTTTGTTAACAACTATAGTATGGGTTGTTTTAAAAAATTGAGAATAAAAAACGCATTTTGGATTTCTTTTTAATAAATGAATGCATCTTTTTATCTAATGGAAGCATTAATAAAACCAAAATATTTTGCCTTACTATTATTCCCTTTCCGGCATTGTAAAATATGTTGCATATCTAATAACCATGACTGTTCTAATAATTGAACTCCAAATCAATTTGATTCGTGCCTTAAAGTTCAATTTTTAGATCTTTTAAAATCCCTAACTTTATCTTTAAAATGATCTTCCACATTTTTATTAACAGTGATGTTGCCCTTTAAAATTTTTATGCTACGTCATCCATTCTTTCCCTGTACCCTAAAGTATTGTTTTTTTTTACACAGTTAATTGTATTTTTTTCCTTTTGACAACTCTTGAATTTCATAATTTTATCGTTTCCTCATTCTCAATGAGTAGGCTAAAAATGGATACAATGTTTATCCTAAGATCTATACAATGTTTTCTAAATTATTTTCATGTTTTTTTAATTAAAGTCTACGTCTCTAATCCAACAGTAATTATTGACTTAGTCATAATTATATTCATTATAAGTCTTGTTTCTTGCGTTATCGCTTTACTTGTACTAAATTTTAAATTAAAATATAAAACTTTGCTTGATTATCCTTACAAATCATTAATTTTTGCTGCAACTGCACTCAAATATTTTTAACTTATAGCTTATTTAAACATTTACTTATTTATTGTTATTTTTATTTTTATCTTCATCAGAGCTCTGCCTTTAATTTTTAAAGTAGTTTCATATACAAATACACTAGATTCTCTGATTAATACAATTGTTACAAATTTTATTATTTGTAACATTATTTTTATATTAATAAAATATTATTATTTTTAAATATTATTTTTAAATTTAAAATTATTTTTATAGATATTATTTTTAAAAAAAAGATTTATATTTCAATTATTTTTTAATGTGTTAACGTTTAGTTTGTCAAATTATTGTTTAAACAATGTTTGGGAAAACAGCAGTTTTCATAGCTGAGAGTTAAACCCGTTAATTTAACCCTTCTTTGCATAATGGTAGAAATTTCCATCATAACCTATAATGCCCAAAAATTATTTAAAAGAACAAGTTCACTTTAAGTTGATCGTGTTTGGATGCCTTTTTAATGTCCATTGCATAAAAAGAAACATAGCTGTCAAAAATAAACAAGTGTCATTATCAGTGAAACGAGCTTAAAGTTGTCTCATTCCGCTGTTTGTTGTAGTTGCAATAAACGTATGATTTCGTTTATAATTTTGTTTTATTATATTAGAGTTTCTATTGCTAAAAAATTGAAAATGAGTGGAAGAAAGGTTTGTAACACGTGTTTCTGTTAGTTTCCTCTTTTATTTCTATTTAGTACTAAGCTAATGATCTAACTTTGGATGATGATGGAAATTTTTAGCATATTGTTTTTTGCTAAATTTATACTATAAATATATACTAAGATTTTTTTAACCATTTTTCCTTTAATTTTGAACATGAATTATATCAACTTGATTTATTTCACCAATAAAGAAAAAATCATGCAAAGAAGGGTTAATAGCAGCTTGGCGGTATTTGGCGAAATGCTTGGTGATTCGGTGATATTTAGTGAAATTTTTGACGTTAAAGTATTGTTTAACATTTTTGAAATTTTGTGTTGATAGAACTAATAAGAGCTGAGATACCATAGGCTCATTATATAATTATTTTAAAGACTCTAGAGAGGTAGGTTCTAGGAACTTCCGAATAGGATAAATATCGGCCTTAGCTAATCAAAGAGTCGGACGAAAGTTAGTTTGTCAGTCCCAGTCTGAAGAACTGCTGTTTTAGTTTCTGCATTATAGAAATTGTATAGATTTTTCTAGACTCTGTAATTACTTCCAGCGAATTCATTGTGCCACTGAGAAAATGCGAATAAATCCTTTGTTTGGAAAAAAAAATTATTGTTTTTTATCATTACATTCTCATCGCAACGAAAAGAAACACATAACAAATTAATTAAGATTATTTTTTCTAAAAATCAAAACAATGTCATCAATAATAGCTGTAATTTGTGTAGTTCTATTAAGAATAACATTGCTTCTGTTTGATAATACGTTGTGCATTAAATTTTCTAGATATATATTAAGCCAAAAAATTAACATAATGTCTCTCTGCCTCAATTGAATCACAATTTTAATTTTAGACGTTTGGGCATGAATTTCGGCTTTTCCTTGTGTGTTTATGTAACTGACATTTTTATACATCTGGTTTGATTAATAAAATGTTAAACGTGTAAAATTGCTCCACATTTTGATGTATATTGAATTATAAATTTGTTTTAAGACCCCAAAAACCTTTTTTTTTCAACAGAGGACACTAAGGTGAATCAACCCTTCGCCACAACAAGGTCGGAAACTGCTACTCATTCAGCGTTACCCAGTGGGCACTTGTGAACCAAGTCACAGAGGTGAGTAGCATTACCCACGTCACACCACCACAAACCCGTTTATAGAGCGGGTCACATACATCCATCATCTCAGGGTAGGACAAGAAACTGAAATCACATCCATGCCCGAGCCGGGATTCGAACCCAGGTCCTCCCCATCCGTAGTCAGGTACTCTAACAACTGGACAGGGCCCCCAAAAAATGTTGATTATTTATTTATACGATTTCCTGGTATTTTTCTAATACATTTCTTAATGTAAATTTTTTTGGTTATTATTATATATAATTATATATGAATCCATTCTGCTATTCTATTAAATTTTTCTCAATCAAGGGTTTAATTCTCCTAACCGATATTTTCCTCAAACTTTCTTAGTTAAATTAAGTATTGAAATGCCATGATATTTACTACATTCTATAATACTTCCTTTTAAAGATTGGACAAAATATTTAAATGTTCTTTTTTTTCTTTTTTTTACCTTCTTAGCATTATTTCCAAAGCGTCATTTTTCAAATCATACATAACTTACTTTGCAGAATTTTGTCAATTGACCTGTGGACCAATAATATTTTAACTTTGAGTTTTCTATTAGGCAAATCCTTAATTGTTTTCTTTAACATTTTCACATCCTAAAGTCATTTTCCGTCTTCAGTGTGCAGTTCATCTTCAACCTGTTAAATTATTTAATTTTTCTAAATAAGTCTTCTAACTTATCAACTCGCTTTATCTTCATCTCCATGAAAACCATTCTTCCGCGATAAAAGTTTATTGGTGATAGATTCTTATGGTTAAGTATATTAATTTAGTCCAAGGCTGTCTCTATTACAAATAGGTAATTGAATTACCATTCTTTTCAAGATTTTGGTGAGAGTATTAACTTCTTCTATTCTTTCTTTTTATAATAATTTTTTTCTACCTATATTACTATTGGCTATTTTTTTCTTTCTGTACAGAGATTAGTTTTATTCTTGAATCATTCTCTTCTAAGTACTGCATTGATGTTTTAAATTTTTGTCTATATAATTTAAAGTTGAAGCTGAGAATGCAAAAAAAATTCAAATTTATTTTTAATATTATATAATTTTATACGTGGGCAATCTAGTTTTGATAGCACGATTATTTTAGCTATTAAAAATCAAACATTGTTGAAAATAGATTTTTAATAATAGCTTAAATAAAACAGATTTCAATCAATATTATGTAAATAAAAGCAACTATTTAACAGTTTTTTTATAAGTTTTCGCAATTTTTGATCTCATTTTTTTTTAAAAAAAAGTAAAAAATGCACAACAATATAACTATTCAAACAATCTATCTATAATCTGCGTCGATGAAATACTTTCCTTCGTTGTTTAATTTTGAAAGCCAATTTGTGATGCTTGAGGTTTTCTGATATAAGATAAAAAGAAACTATTTAGATATCTCCACTTCTAAACAAGAAATTCAGGCCTGTTTTATAGCGATGTTTTTTTGGGTCGGTGAACAAAAATGACATGACATTTCCACCTGTTGCCACTTAAGCCTTCATAATCCGATTGCCATTTTAGCTAAATAGCTTGAAACCTTTTAATTACGTTAATAATTTATTTTTTAAAAACTTGAGCTTTAATTTAAAATAACAATATTGTAATGATAAGCACATCTTTTCCTGAGAAAGAAATATTTTTTATGTACTAAATAATTAAATTAATTAATTAGTTGTAATTAAATTGATAATGTTAGCATTGAAAATCAGTGCTTAATTCTTTCATTTTATTTGCAATTAAATTGATAATTTTAATAAAAAAGAAAAAAATGTAATTTATATCTTATTCTGTAACATGTAAATAGACGAAATTTTTTGAAGAGACATATTCATTTATAAAATACATAAACTACTTTACATTTTAAAAGCATTTCCAAAAGTAATTATTACACTCGAATAACAATTCCTTTCTTAATTATAATACATGATAAGTTCTTTACTTATCATGTATTATAATTATATTCTTTATTAATTCATGTATTATATTTAATTCATGTATTATATTTAATTCATGTATTATATTATTCTTAATTATAATAAACATGATAAGTTCTTTACATATTTACTAGTGATAGCAAGACACTTAACTTATTATCTATTCTGGTTGTTACTGGTCTGAAAAAATATCAGCAAGTTTAAGAGAAAGTGAACTTATATGCGTCACACATTGATGATCAATGACAAGCAGATGTGTCATTTTTAAGGCATTTTCCAAATGAAATGATGTGGTTACAATTACTTGTTAACAGTCATACACATTTTCAGAAATTTTCGTCTCTTTATGCACAAAACTAAAGTGTGCTTTAATAAGACCATCTATGTTGGGATGAGTATATTGGATCTATCCAAGCATTTAATGTACGACTTTCGTTATAATATAATGAAACCCAAGTATAGGGAGGATGTTAAACTGTTATACATGGACACATGTAGCTTCATATACGACGTAAAAATGGAATACTTTTAAGACGAAATGAAAGAAATGATTGCCTACTTTGATAAGGCGGATTATCCAAGAAATAACAAATACGGAATATATCACAGATTTAAAAAAAATGGAGAAAATAAAGGATGAAAATGCTGGAAAAATTCTGGAAGAATTTGCTGGCTTAAGATCAAAAATGTATGCTTGTAAAACTGAAGTTGACTTAGTAAAAATGTCGAAAGGATTTAAGAAAAGTGTGGTAAAAAACAGCATAACCTTCAAGGATTACAAGAACGGTCTATTCAAGAAAGAAATACTACACAGAACCATGATTCTCATCTTGAGATTCATTCCATACGTTTAAGTAAGGTCGCGCCGGCCAATGGCTGAGTGGTTAGAGTTCCTGACTCTTATACTGTTGGTCCCGGGCTCGAATTCCGGTTTGAGCATGTACGTTTCCTTTCTTTCTGTATTTCTTTGACCTTTCTCCTGAGATGATGGATGAATGTGGACCACCCTATAAATGGGTTTGTGGTGGTGTGACGTGATTAATGCTACTCACCTCCGTGGCTTGCTTCACGGGTGCCCATCGGGTAAAGTTAAATGAGTAGCAGTTTCCGGCCTTGTTGTGGTGAAGGATCAATCCCCCAGTGCCCGCTGTTAGAAAAAAAATAAGGACACCTTCTTCTTTGTTTTTTAAAAAGGATCTGATAAATTATAGTGCATTGCTCTAAAAGTGGTAGAAAATATATAATATACTTAACCATACCTTTCTGAGAGGGAGTTGCAGTTTTTATGGGTGGTTCCTGCCATTGTTTTATAAAAATAGCTTCAGTAAAAAATAGAATCATTCTTTTCTTAAATTGGGTTAGATTTTCATGGTGAGTTTTACCCCATTGCTGCTTAGAAAATTAATAGGGATGAAATATAGTCATTACTTTTTAAAAGTGGGTATAATTTTAATTGGAGTTTGGCTATTCTAATTGGGGCTAACTATTCTATTGTTCATAAAGTCACTGCCCGAACTCTGTCATTTGCCCACTACTCACTTTGATTCAAACCCGATAAAGATATATTTGTGATCATGCGGTTTTATAAAGCAAAAGATTGGCACAAAATGTAATTTCAATCATGGAATATTACTGTGTCAGGCCAAAAACAAAAATGCCGATTATCTCCGCTGAACTGTCTGTAAGATGCATAGTAGCCACATTTACTACTACTACTACTTTTACTAGCCAACGTCCACTCTTAGCTGTTCAGCCATGAGGTGGCACGCTGATCAGTATAAACGAGCCCTCTTAAGTTCTTCAGTCTGATCCAGTGTGGAGTGGTCAAGAGCTGCACAGGACGCCATATGTTCGCCATTCATTTCTTCAAGTCCACAGAAGGTGCATTCTGGCTAAGCAACGACTTTTATTCATTGCAAGTGAAATGAAAGGTAGTCGTGTCCTGTTTTTAGACGAAAGTTGGAAACCATTACGGCTCGCGGGAGGTTAGGGTAGATTGGTTGACCCATTGTTGAAAACGCATTTACTTCATAACATCAGTCTTTTTATTTTAGCATATAACACGCACAGCTTTGTAAGCACAAATTGGTTATATTTAGATACACCACTGTATATAGAGATGTAAGTTCTACGCAAAAATTTTTTTTATTTAAACAAGTTCAAACTTCAATGAAGTAAGAAAGGAATTTATCATAATAAAACACGTCAGTTTCTTTTTTAAGTTGAGTGGGGATTACACGAGTACAATGGAAGATAAGTGTTGGGTTCTTACTTTCAGCATGCACATCTGTCGGTGTAAAAGCTTGAGATTCTTCTTCTTTTTTTTTTTTTGGTTTTCTTCTTTGCGATACATGTTTACGACTGTCTAAAAAATTCTCTCAGAAAACAATTACTGGTGAATGTTTAAAAGCTACCTTTGGCTGTTTAGCAGTTTACAACATGCAATGATAAATAGCAGATTTGTTTATCACAGTAAAAATTTTTATAATAGTTTTTAGAACACAGCAGATGTATTTGCTACTGTAAAAATGAGTAATGAAACTTCCTTTACAATGTAACAGTTTTGTTTATTATATCGTGTACATGATGCATGTAATTGTGTTTAGTTCATTGATCAACATGGGTTTTCATAGAATTGATATTAGTATATAATAATTCGACTCACAGAATTCATGATAAATTAAATAACCTTAAAAATAGCGACACATATTATGAATCCTTCATTTAAATTAGTAATTATTTCTATAGATAAAATGATCAGTAAGCAATACAAATATTTTGTTAGAAATAATATAAGTATTTAATCTATTGTGAATGTATTTAAAACCACAACTTTTTATTACTCAGCGGCAAATATCAACAGAGAAAATTTCAAATTAGTAGAATATTATACAATTGCATCTTGAAATGTCATTATTTTATATGCTAACATAATTAATTTGAAAATTTGAGTAAATCTCTGCCAATTTTGAACAAATTTCACCGAGTTTACGATTGAATTATCTCTAATTCTAGAAATTCCTTCGCGGAAACATAATTTCACGTTTGAAATTAAGGTAGTTAACTATATGTAGAATTATTAGACATTTTAATATTTTGAAAATACTAACTGCCAGTTATGATACGATAGGCAAAAGTGGAGCCTGATTTAAAATTTTGAAAATCTACGTAGATATATGATATTTAAAACAAAATTATTTTAATCTAACAATATAATCACAATTTCCTGATTTTAAACTTCCTATTCAATAAATAATAGAAATATTAATCTATAATAAAGATTTTTATAAGTTGGCGCCAATAAATAGAGAATGCTTATAAGAAAATTTATTACCTCATATTGCAATTAAGGAAAAAGTTTTGCTTATAAATTAAAATTATAAATTTAAATTATAAATTTAAAATTATATTTGTAACATAATTTTGTTTGCAAAATTATGCTATAAATATATTTTAAATAAGTAATATTTTGCTTAAAATATTTATTTGTATTTTTTAATTAAAATTAATTAAACATTTATTTGTCAATCATCTTAATTGTTGTTGTTTTGTGCAAACTACGATGTGGAAGTATGGGGTGCACTGCTCCACTTTTCCAACTAAACCGTTCTTTTATTGTGGAGTCCGACTTCCTCAGTACACACATGCAATTAGTACCTGTTTATAAGATAGGCAACCAATCACACTCTATTCATGCAATGAAAGGGCAAAGGTAAGAGAGAGTGAAAGTACATCCATGCCCGAACCAGGATTCGAACCCAGGATCTCTCTTATCAGCAGTCAGGCACGCTGATAATTAGACAGGGTAAGCGGCAATTAACTTAATCAAAATTGTGAATTAATTTTTATTACCACTACATGTTTGTCAAGTGCCTACTCTAAAAGAAAATGTATAACTATTTGATAAATATTGTGAATTTTGTAATATGGAAACGTTAGTCATTCTAATTGAATTTCAAAAGCCTAATTTGAAATATATAATCTTTTCTCTTTTAAAAAGTTCAGAAATAATATCATTGTCTATATATTAAATTTTGGAAAATCAGAACAATTAATTAATGTTTTTATGTAATAACGAAATATAATATTTGTTAAAAAATTACATTATTTCAAATAAATTTCTCATCTTTTCATAATAATTTGAAACAGAATATGCATTCGGTTTCTAAACTCGTAACTGAATTTAAGTAATTAATAATACTTATATAGTATATTTGAGTGTACTGAAGTTGCATGCTTGAAAATTACTCATAATTAACTGATAGATTAATAATTCAAAGACTTTTAAAAGAAATGGAATTAGTTTCAAACAACGCATTGTGATTTAAGAAAATTAGATCTTAATTTCGTTTTTGCACTAATTTTTAAATAATAGGATTAATTTTCTTATTCATTTGGTCAATGCAGCTTGAACAAAAAATTTATAAAAATATTGTCTATATAGGTTTTTTATATTATGTGATCTGTATTTCTACATTAAATGCTGTCTGAAAAATTCAAGAATATTTAGCTAAGAAAGGGAAAATATTTAAAATAACAATTTTTTTATTTCATGAAAATCAGAATTTCCAAGCTTCCAAATATTATTTAATATTTTAAAGTAATTATTTCATTTTTGAGCGAGAATTCGTAACTTATACAATCATAATATCATACCATTGAATATTTAACTAACAAAGGAATACATATAAAGACTTAAAAAATAGATTTTGAATGGAAAACAATGCGGTGTGTCAAAGTAACAAATAAGCTGGAAAATTAATTGAATAAGTAGGTGCCTGAGAAATTTAAATATAAAAAGGCAATCCAATATTAGGAATAAAAATAGGTTTAAACCAATAATATTATCATTTTTATGAAAAGCCAATTAAGTTTTATTTCACATGAAGGCAATTTACATACAGTTATAATAATTTTGTAATTTTGCTAAAAATTTCCTCATTACAAAATAATATCACTTATTTCTAAAATATCAATCCGTCCATTGTTTTGCTTTGTGACAGTTCAAATGTAACATTTGACATTAGTTCTGTGTCAAAAGCATTTCCCTGAGTCTCAAAATATGACAATTGCAACAAAATATGACATGAAAGCGAAAGCTTTCGAAAGTTTTTTTAAAAGGAAAGAAATTATTTATTTTATGTAAAAAAAATATTTCCGTTTGATGAGAAAATTGGATATTGTCATTTACAATGTATATAAATTGCAAAATTTAATAAAACGAGTAATTTCATAGTGTGTTTTTATATAAATAATGATATATATAATATGATTATATATAATAATATTAATTATAATAATTTATATAATGTGATTATAAATAAAATAATCGTCATGTACATATATTTACACAAAAAGGTAGTTCTTTGGTAGAATAGTATCAATAAAAGGAATGCTGTATTTTTCATTTACTGTTCCTTACCTATTTTACACGATTGAATGGCGTTTCAATTTGGTTTTTGATACAAAATGACAAAATAAGTTTAAGTTCTATTTGTTTGAAATTTAATTGAAATTTTTACATCAGAAAATGCTTACTAAACTCCAAAGATATGCTGAAATCTTAAAAAGTATATGCTCATAAAATTTGAAATATATTTGAGAAAATATTGGATTTCATCAAAATTTCGTAATGAGGACGGTAAAAATATATATAATTAGAATTCCTTTGAAGTAAATAAGTTCAAGAAATTTGGGAAGATTCAGTTTTTGACGATCGAATGAATTTATTATGAAATTATTTAAACATGTTTAAGGCGTGGTGGTATTTAAGTAGAAAACTTAAATTATCTTAAAAAATGTGAAGTGTTCACATTTGTCACTTCACGCATTTGAAATTATAATCTATCAATTCTTGATTATTTCGAAATTTCATTAAATAAATAGAAATATTTTTCTTATAAAGCAACATATATCATGTATACCAATGTAACATATTTAATCACCTAGATTAAAACATAGGCTCGATAGCCTAGAGAAAAGAATGGAAACTAACTGTCAGGTTGCTTTACAATTATAACAAAAATGCCAGTAACCAATTAGAGATTAGAAAATGAAATTTTTCTGTTAAAAAAGGGAAATTTATGAATTCAATTCTTCGTGGCGAAACAAATCACACTATGAAAGGAATGGGAATGATCTTGATAGCATGATAAATAATGACGTATAAATATTGATTCAATCAATTTTTTTTTTATCAAAATAGCTATATTTACATTCAAATTTTCAGACGCGATAAAAGGAAAAAATGTATAATCTGCAAAAAATATTCAAAGTGTTTTGTTATCACTTTTTTTATGCAAAGAAATCTAGTAGTCAAGAAAATCACTCACACACACAATGAAAAGTGCAGAGGCAATATATTCAAAACTAAAGAAGTTTGGAATTTGCAAATAACTCTTGTTAAAACGGATAAAAATGAATACTTTTTGCTTTTGAATATAGTTTTAAATAAAGTTTATTATAATTCTTTGAATACAGTTCCTTATAGCTTGTTTTAATATTCAAATTATTACTTTTTAAGAAAAAATTCATCAATACATTTATGTTTAAGTTCATCTTGTTTAGTTTTGTTGCTATTTCTAAACAAAGAAGAAATTTCATGAAATCTATTTATGAACCTCGTTTGTTGTGGCTATTTTTTCCCCAAATTTTATGAAGTTAATATTTATCGAAATAAAATTGCTTTATCATCCATATCATTTTGATCATTTTTTAATATTTCTGAATTTTCACAGACTTTTGAACAGTAGTTTTTGAATAGTGAAACTTAAATATGTTACATTTTCATTCAATAAAAGTTAGCAAATATAGAATACATTTATCTAAATTAGTATATTTTATTTGTGTTTGTGCTTTTTGTTGATAATAATCCCCTTAGAATTTGTAAAATTACCAGCAAAATATAAATAAAAAATCAAAACTCTGATCAGCAAAGTTATTTCTTGTATTTTGTTGCTAATGTATATGTTTGAAATAAAAAAATAAAGATTTTATGCGTAAGATAACATCAGACATTTCTAAATAATACAAATTTGTATTATTTAGAGTCAATGTCTGCTGATAACGTAAATTCACCTGTAATCTTGAACGTAGAAGTGCAGAATGATTTGAAATTCATCAAAAACCATAGTCTATGTTGAATTATATATCGTATGCAAATACCATACAAAGCGAAATTGAATGGACTCGCATTACACATGTATGAATTGTTTTTCTTAGAATCGTTTTTAGGTTTTAATTTTTTTAATTAGATTTTAAATAATTAAATAAAATTTTTATGTATGAAAATGATAGTTGAATTGATAATTAAAAAGAAAAGGAAAAATTTATAAATCAAATATATATTACTTTAAAACTAGGAATACATTTTTAGAAATCCCTTTTTTAAGCGGTAATGTTTTAGTTCAATTATTTTCTTCATGAGGAAACAGACTGAATTTTTAGAAGGAACAGGTTGAATTTAATAATTCTCTTTTTACTAATACTTTACTAATTTTTATTCCTAATTATTATTATAATTTATATCCAATATACTGAGAATTTTTTGAAACTTAACATTTACACATTTCTTTTTTTTTTTACATATGTTACACAATGTTGTTGTTTGCACCAGCATGCTTCTTTGTACCTAGCCATGTGAGTCAGGCTTTACTAGTTAGATAGAGGAATCCGGGTGGGGGTCTTCCTTATTTAGAAGCAGGGACCAAGCAGAAGACTCCCCAATACTTGGTCTGCCACCCCCAGAGGAATCATTTTACATGCATGACACTACCACCACGACCTAATTAACGTGGCTCAATCAGCATTCATGAACACTATCTCTCTATATAACTCTGTTTCTTCAATATTTTTAATAAATACCTTTATCGATATTGATACATCGTATCAGTATCGATAAAAATAGTAGAATTTAGAAACAATGTTGGATTTTAATCTCCTAAAAATAAGCATCATAATCTTTTCTATTCTTTAGCTCACCGATTAGAAAGTGGAATATACTAAAATATTTTCAGATTATGAATTCAATTTAACCTTTCTTTGCATGATTTTTTCTTTATTGGTGAAATAAATCAAGTTGATATAATTCATGTTCAAAATTAAAGAAAAAATGGTTAAAAAAATCTTAGTATATATTTATACTATAAATTTAGCAAAAAACAATATGCTAAAAATTTCCATCATCATCCAAAGTTAGATCATTAGCTTTGTACTAAATAGAAATAAAAGAGGAAAATAACAGAAACACGTGTTACAAACCTTTCTTCTACTCATTTTCAATTTTTTACCAATAAAAACTCTAATATAATAAAACAAAATTATAAACGAAATCATACGTTTATTGCAACTACAACAAACAGCGGAATGAGACAACTTTAAGCTCGTTTCACTGATAATGACACTTGTTTATTTTATGTTTCTTTTTATGCAATGAACATTAAAAAGGTATCCACACACGATCAACTTAAAATGAACTTGTTCTTTTATATAATTTTTGGGCATTTTAGGTTATGATGGAAATTTCCACCATTATGCAAAGAATTGTCAAAGAATTAAATTTTCTATTAAATAATTGAAGAATTTATAGTATATAATATAAATTTATAGAGAGAGCTAATAAACTCATATTAATTTCTAAAAATTCTTGAGCTTATACAATTTCTTCAAATATTAAACAATTATTCACTGTAGGCACCAGAAAACTACCCTGCTCCTTGCTTAGATTCAAACTCAATCAGGTATATGTAAACAGCTGTGGAAATGCTTTAGTGAACAGTTTTAGTGACAATGAATTGATCTTAGCTTAAGTCAAGATTTGAACCCACAAACTTCCGATAAGATAATAAGAGCACTATCTTACCGAACCAAATTACCGGTGGCCTTCCCCATCTATTTTATTGTTTTAACAGTTTCAATTTCGTAAGAAATTAAATGTTTTTGAAACTCATATAAATTTTAATATTCTTAAAAAGATTTAAAGTTAATGCACATATTTTTATTAAAAAATATTTCTGCCTCTTATTAATTCAATACCTTCTTTCTTTTAGGTATTACCATAAAAAATGTTTTTCTTCATGATATAAAATTTCTTAATATTACAAAGTGAAAAAAAAAACTATATTGGCTATTAAACAATTGATAGATAAGTAATTCTAGAATAAAACTTATACAATACGAATAAAATTTTACGAAAAACCAACTTAAAAATATCTTAAAAAAAGTCTTTTATAAACTTTCGATGAAGTTTGAAACAATTTGCACTTTTTCTCTGCAACTAGAGTATATATTATTATATTCGAGTTTTAATTTAAAATGACAATGTTTTAAAAAATAATCACAAATTTATTAAAAGTAAATAAAAAAATAGGCCATGGTTCCTTTGTTAATATAGCAAAGTAAAAAAATTGTGATTTGATAACAATTTTCGTATTTCAGGTTTAGAATTAATTTATAAATGCAATAAAAATTATCTATTATCTGTGAAAGAAACTATAACTAATTTTATTTTCTCGACTGTTCACATAATCTCTAAAGTATTTTTAAAGTGTATGTCAAGTAGGATTTGTTTACATGGAGGAACGAAGTTCAATGGGCATTTCACTTGCTCTATTTTCCAGTTTCTGTCAAATGAAGGATTCACTTTCCATGGCAGAGATCGACCACAAACTTAGGAATCCTTTCTGAACCTAAGTTCGTGGTCAATAGCCACTACATTTTAACCATACCTAGAAAGTAAATTATAGATATTCAACTTTTAAATAATGTTAACCTTTAAATCAGAAAAACAAAATTAAAAGAAAAAATCATAAATTTAGATCTGAGAGGATACCTAAGTTTATGATTTTTTCTTTTAATTTTGTTTTTCTGACATTGCACAACATTTGGGCAAAAAAATTACAAAATGAAATACATAATACGAAACAATTATGAAAATGAAGATATATATTTAAACAATTATACCAATTATAATAAAACATAAACACATGTTTACCAATTATAATAAAACATAATGTTAATAATTTATACAAACATAAAACGTCCTATTAAAAATTCATACGCATTTTTTAAAATGCTTTTAAAATAATACTAATTACTTCCTTAAAAGAGACTCGATATAGTTTTTCTCATAGATTACATTGTTTTTATTACTGCTTTTATACATGATACGTAGATATATTGATTCACACAAATAAAATATCAGTATTATAAAATTCATTTCCCTAATTAATTATTTATAACGCACAAAAATGCTCATGAAAAGTATTTTTTTCTAAACTCAATCTGCTATCTCATAATTCAGAATTAACGCTTCTATTCATTATGATGGAAATTTCCATCATAACATTTAATACTTAAAAATTATATAAAAGAACAAGTTCACTTTAAGTTGATTGTGTTTGGATATCTTTTAATGTTCATTTCATAAAAAGAAACATAGCTGTCAAAAATAAGCAAGTGTCACTATCAGTGAAACGAGCTTGAAGTTGTCTCATTCCGCTATTTGTTGTAGTTGCAATAAACGTATGATTTCGTTTTTAATTTTGTTTCATTATATTAGAGTTTCTATTGCTAAAAAATTGAAAATGAGAGGAAGAAAGGTTTGTAACACGTGTTTCTGTTATTTTTCTCTTTTATTTCTATTTAGTACTAAGCTAATGATCTAACTTTGGATGATAATGGAAATTTTTAGCATATTGTTTTTTGCTAATTTTATACTATAAATATATACTAAATTTTTTTTAACCATTTTTCCTTTAATTTTGAACATGAGTTATATCACCTTGATTTAATTCCCCAATAAAGAAAAAATCATGCAAAGAAGGGTTAAAGCTATTAATCAACAAAAAAGCAAAACAGCTCAATTAAATTGCTTTTTAATCACTTAGAATAATGCTAAATATTAATTTAGCATTAATTAAATTTTAGAAATTTCATTATATTTTAGTAACAACAATTGTAGAAATATGTTAAATAAATATAATTTTTAATTATTAATTTTATATTCATAGTATTTTGTATTCAGGTTCGTAAAGAAATTTAAATTTCTATTATAATAATCTAAAAATATTTTGAAAAAATTTATGTCAATTAAATTTAAGAAAATTTACAAGTTCAATCAAAATCTTTATTTATCGTAGAGGAAGAAACATTTTACTTAAAGGAAAATAGTGATTCTTTTTTTTTCTAAATGGTCATCTCAACAATTGAAGTACATCATCTCAAGAAATTGAAGTACATCATCAACAATTGAAGAACAATTCATCTCTTTTCCTAAAATTTTTTCGATTTTTTTTTAGGGATCTGGTTAAATTGACATGATTCTTTAAGTAAATTATATTTGCTGAGAGTAAAACGTCTGTCTGAAATAGTGAAAAAAATAACAATATGCATCATATATAAATATTTAATGAAACTGTATATTTTAAAGAGATTTTTTTTTAGTCTTTGCATATTATTAATGACACTCAATTATTTTCTAAGCATTTTACAATCCTCATAGTTACGTAAAACCAAGTGCTTAGTGCTGAGTATTAAGCTTTGCTCAATTGTAATTTTCACCTGTAAGAACCTTACTTATTTAAAAATGAAGCAATAAACTGTGTAAACTTTAATAAACTTACGATTTATTATCCCGGAAGATTAATATTAAATTTGTTTAATTTAATTAAATAGATAAAAAATAAGAAACATGATATTTAGTTTAAAATATAATTATATTTACAATTTCTACTCAACAGCCGGAATTTTTTTATAATTTTATTTTTTCATTTTTTGTAAATAATATATTGTTGACTTTTTGTTAATAATTATAATTTATATTAAATACCAACAAATTGAATAAGGTTTTACCGCCCTATATTCAAATTTGTCACTCTACATCTTACATTTGTAAGTATAGTTTCTTTTGAACGGTTCTTAAAATTGAAATGTGTACATATAGCAAAAACAAACAACATTGTGGGTATTTATATATTCGATAATTTTTTTTGTGTTATAAATTTATTTTTCGTCATTAGGAAAATTATATTACATAGAAACTAAAAGTCTTAGTATTAACCATCTAGTACTATTTTAGTATTTATAACTCAAGTAACAAGCAATTAAAATTATAAAAATAAAAACTATTTTTTCACTTTAAATTCTAACAGTTAATTTTATCACATGTGAGTTTCAATTAATCTTTTTGCGGAAAATAATCAATTGTTTTGAACTATTTTATTTCAAAAAAGGTGTTTTTAGAAAAAAAAATAAATTTCTAAATCATTGAAAATTAAATATATAAACTATATTCCAACATTTAAATCAGAAATTTTTACAAAGAAAACATGTGTTTTCTGTAAAATTCAAAACTTTTATTTTTTTAGCGACTTTACTTTTTTGGCAAATAAAAAAAATATTAGTTTAATGATTTGTGAAAATGTAACTTGAAAATTTGAGAAAAAAACAATTTGCTCTTAACTGTACAAAGATCGGCCTTTCCTTAAAAATTGAATTTCTTCTTAATAAATGCAGTTTTTGTTGTCAATTTAAATAATAATTTGTTTCATTTTCCGAAAATGATTATGTATAAAATTAAAGCATTAAATATTAAAGGGAGACAAATTATGTTTATTTGTATAGAAAACGAAACCTTAAAAGAATAAAATTGCTATTTTAATACTTACTAGAGAAATATTTTCTTTTTCTTAAAATAACTTTAAATAATTAATCTTCATTTAATAAAATATAAAAATAATATTTATTTCCTATCAATGTGTTTTTTATTCAAATAAAAATTCATTTAACCGCATAAAATGCAATATCTGCGAATATAAATAACGATAAATATACAGTCCTTATACATTTTTCTTTATATTCATTTCTTTCTTAAAAGCAAGTCACTTTATCTTTTGCATTTTTCATGCATAATAATATCAGTTAAAGTAAGAAAATGCATTTCCGAAAATTTATGACAGATGGGATTTGTCTTTCCCTGGTTTCATCAAAAGGCAAATTTAAAGAAAGATATTTTGCTGAATTCTTAGAAAAAATAAGATTTTGAGACTTGCGGTTAGTCTCAAAATATATTTATTTCTCTTCCTTGATGAGAGTTTCTCAATAAATAAAACTTTACCGACTTGATAACTAAATGCATAAAAAAAGTACATTAAATATAAAACTAACTTCATTTTTTTATTTTATATGTTATGGTAGAATTCAAAATACCCTTACAAGTATGATTTGCATTCGGCTACTTTAAAATTTTTATGTTTTGATATTTTCAATTTTTTTTACTATTTTTATAAATTTAGCATATTTTATTTCAATTCGCAGTTCAATATTTTTGCAATAATCATTTCCAGGGTTGCTAATTTAATATTACATTCTGAGTTTGTTGTGGTGTGCCTTGATATCTCTATTTTTAATGGTTAAAATTTAATTTTAACGAGTAGCTAGCTTAATTTAATTAAATTTGCTTTCAGTTACTTTATGCTTAGCCTGTTTCAATATTATTTATTTTTCTATAAAATTATTCGATATTTTATTTCTATTCATATTTTAATACTTTCACAATTAGTTTGCGCATATTTCTAATATAAGTTTACAAATTCAAAATTAGCTGAAAATATCAAAATAAAAGCAAAATTATTTTTAAGTAATTGACTTGGATAAAAAGTGATCATTAGCTAAAAATATTAAATCATAAATTTTATTCTCAGATTTTTTTTTAAATTTAGTCTGTGTATTTCAAAAATGAGATTTAATTAAAAAGTTAAGAGAACAGTATAAAAGGATTTAAATAATTCTTGTACACACAAATATGTATTTCTTGTATGCAAAGTTCATTAAACTAAACAAATATCTAAGTGTAAAACAAATTTATATATTTTTAAAACACGTGTCAAAGTCATTTGTATATTAAAGAATTCCAAATATTCTTGTGGCAATAGCCTTTTTCATTGTAATTAAAATTTAAGGCAAGAATGGCAATACTTTTGAACTAGTGTTTGCTAGATTGTTTTAATTTGATACAAAACGCACAAATTCCATACTGTATTCATATCTTCTGATTTCATTAAATATTTGTTTTGTAAATTGTTATAATAAATAAAATATATATCATTAAAAAATGAAATATATTTTTATTTCATTTATTATTACATGCTTAATTTTACATTTTTCGCCAACCGAAATTATGAAATTTTGAGTATCTCTTTCATTAACAAATTAGAGATATGCTTAAAGAAAAAAATTCTTATATTTATTTTATCCAATTTATGTGAATGTATATTACTAAATATAAAAAAAAATGGTACAAAATGCAACAATGCAGAGGTGCCACATATCTGACAAGCTCAAGAAGAAGAAGAAGTGATATAAAAAAGTAAAACATGAAAAAATAGTACTTTTTATATCTGACAGATATTTAAGTATATATATATATATAAACGCTTATTACAAAATTTTGTTTTAATCAATCGAACAATAAAAATAAATTAATAAAGTGAAAACTTCATTTTGAATTCAATTTTGAAATTTCCTTTTCTTTCATTCTTTATAACATACCACATTAACAAAAATAATTATTAATTTTACAACCTAAATACAAAATAAAGTTAATAATTTTTAACACTAAAAATCTTACTGATATCATTCGAATCCATCCATGGAATCCTTAAACTCTTAATTTCTCTGAAACTCATAATTTTATAAAGAATTCAACTGTTCTTATATTCTTTTTTTTAAAAAAAAAACTCGTGATTTAATGTTTAAACTTTAGATTGGTTTCCATTATGAGTAACCGATTAGAATAAAAGTCATTAACATTATGATTTATTTAAAAAATAAATGTTTGCTTTACTACATAATTCTAATTAATTTATTTAAAAAATATTTGGCCTACAAATGTAAAAATTTTATGTTTTATTATGTAATTATGAATATTTTATGAGATTTCCTCAATACTTTTTTTAAATATTAATGAATCATAAATATAAAAAAATCTTAGCAAAGTGATTATTAAGAACATTTTTGTATCAATTTATAATTTTTATGTAAATATCAATTTAATTCAAGTTTAATAAGTGGAAGACAATTATGGTTTCTTCATTAAAATGAATATCAAAGGAGTTTCTTAATGCCCAGAAAAATTTACATAATATTTAAATTTATCATTATTATGAAATTGCACAATGTTTATATTTATTAATTCAGATAAGTAACAAATTTTATATATTTTCAGTAAAATGTGTCTAACTTTCTGTAATTTTTTTCATTTTCAATTTTATAATTAACTTCGGCTTTTGAAAAAGTCTATTACATCAAGCGAACATTATTTTTGAATTATATGACAAATTATAAAGGTATTTAATTTGAAATCTATGAATATTATATATTGTTATTTTTTTTCTAGTAAAATTATTAAATAGAATAGTGGAAAAATTGAAAGGAAAATTTCAATTCCTTATCTAGCTCTGATCATATTCACCGCTTGTTTTAAGCCGAATTTGTTTCTTGCTACATGTCCAAAAACAATTAAATACCTTCTGCTATCAATAGCATCTACTATAGTCTAATTCCTGTCTAGGAGAAACATTTAATTATTTGGCTTTGACATTTGTATTAGAAAAAACAAATTATAGAAGAACAAAAGTAGCAATATCATTGTCTACTTTTGAGGACAGAAATTTATCTGAACTATAACTTTTTCATTTATTAACAAAGTAAGAATATATATTTCCTTACTATCATTTTAAAAACACATGATATTATTATTACAATAGAAACAATAAAAAGAAAGTTGATTGTTTCTGTTTGTTTGTCTGTTGATTCCGTTTTTTAATATAAAAACAATATTCTTTCGCTAAATCCAAATTTATTTCAGATACACTTTTATGTAATTTATCTCGTAATAATAAAAACCTGAAACCATAATTAATTACTTCACTATCAAATGGTATATCAATTACATTAGTGTTTCAAATGTAAATGATTTAATTATTCTAAAGTAGATTGTTGTTTTAATTTGTTGAATTGTATTTTTATCAGTCTATTTGTTTAATTCATTTTAGAACTCTGAAATTCAGTTGGCAAAGTTTTCTTCTGACGAATATAAAAATTCATAGCGGAATTGTGTCCCTCAAGCTAATGTCTTTAAAACATTTATAATGAAAATGTGAATTTATTTTTAAATTCTGTTACTTAATTATTTTTAAAAATTTAGATACAATAAATCCAGATATGCGTCAAGATGCCTAAGCTAGATGTGCCATGGATCGTTATGTGTGTATAAAGATTTATAAGATGCATATCAAATGCAAAGCCCTAGTAATTCATCTTTTTACAGTTTTGAAAAAATGCAAATATACATAAACTCACACTCCCCATGTATTCCATTTCATACACTTATACCTTATTTCAGCTATTATTAACAACTAAAACCATTATCATAATATTAATTTGAAATTATAAGTGGTTTTTTTTCAAATATGCACAAACAAAAACTTTCCATGTTTTACACACCAGTAAACTAGACTTTAATCTAAAGAATATTTAAAACAACTAACACTATTATCATAATATAGAGTTATGATTTAAACCATGAATTTATTCTTCTAATATTACTAAATCATGTAAATGGTATTCAAAATATTTTATTTTTCAAAACAAAATTTAAGAAGAAATAATTTTACGAGAATTTTGAAAATATTTCAAATATTAAGTTTTATAAATTGAAATATTCCCCTTTTAATATTTAAATCTTTTCATTTCTGAAAATTTACTAAATATGTTGTTTGTTGCATAACTAAACTTAAGCTTTAAATCATTATTGAAGTACTAGCAAAGTTTATAAATTTCGAGGAAACTCTTTCTCATTTTCTTAAGCATAGAATCTTGATAACCACCTTAAAAAATGTAATTAAAACACGTGAATTAGTATTATGAAATTAATTATTTATTAATTTGATCAACAATTGTTTTATTTCTTGTCGACATATAAATGAGATTCATTTTATAGAATTTCATCAATAGCGTACAGTCTCTTTAAATAAAGATACTTCATATTAAAATGAATGAAAATGATTGAAAAAATGGCAGAGAATTATTGATATAAACAAGAAAATTTTCAGAAATGTAATCATAAGATGATATTATTTTGCTTTATCATTCATAGCTGAAAATAATTTTATTAAGATGAGGGTTTAGTTTAAAATGGGATACATTTTCAATAGGTCTCTTTATAGTATATATATATATATATATATATATATATATATATATATATAT
>JAPDSC010138663.1:0-10149 GCA_026290005.1 Latrodectus geometricus
TAATTTTGTATGAGTAGAATGATATTGTGACTGAGTTTTAATTTTACAAGTTTGTACATTAGACCATCATGCCAGAGCCTATCAAATGCTTTCGATATGTCAAGCATAACGAAAGCGGATTTTTCTTTGTTGCGTATACCTCTTCCAAAAAATTCGAGTATTCTGATTAATTATTTCGTTGTGCATAAATTTTTTCTAAATCCGTACTGGGAGAAGGCTAAGATATTTTTGAATTCTATTATAAATAATTTTCCTAGTGAGGCTATTAGGTCTGTAGTTGTTGGGCATTGCATTTCCAGGTTTAGGAATCATGATGATGATTGCTTCTTTCCATGGATGCAGGAAATAATTTATTTTAAAGCAAAAGTTGGTGATTTCTTGAATAATGCTGGCAGGGAAATTTTTAATCATTTTGTTGTTGATGGTGTCTTTTCCGGAAGATTTGTGGTTGTTTAGTTTGGAGATGATTGCCATGACTTCAGTGTTGGTCGGCGGTTCGATACCTTTGCAGCTGGGATTTTCATTTTTTAATCTCCTGGCTTTTATTCGAACAATTTCTGCGAAGTTGTAATCAGTATCCGTGTTGTTGAGTCGAAACTGGTTCTCCATTGAGTTCGCAAAAGCTTCCGCCTTCTCGACTTCAGTGTATACGAGACCTCTTTCACCGTGCAGTGGTTTCCAGGTTCGTGTCTTGCTCTTCAGACTTTTAGTCATTTTCCAGATGGAGTTATCGTTGGTATCGAGTGATGCAATATGTTCTTCCCATTTAGTTTTGTGTTTATTTATTTCATTTTTAATTTGTCTATTGAATGCGTTGACTTGTGACTTATATTCTGGGTAGAAAGTTTTCTTATATTTTTTACGGGTTCTATTTCTCTCCTAGATGAGTTCTTTCATTTCTTTTGGTAGTTTGTAGAAATTATCAAATCTTTTGCGTTCTTCGGTGGCCTCTTTGAATGCGTTTTTGATGGTTTCATTGAGAGATTGGACTGCTATATCTACGTCAAGGATGTTGTTAAGACTAGGTATAGACCATTTTGATATGGTTAGAATATTGGTGTATAAATTCCAGTTAGTGATTTTGATATTATCTTCGTTTTGAGTTTTGTGAATATTAATAGTGGCCAAGACTGGAAGGTGGTCCGAACCCAGATCATTTATTTCGTCGGCAGCAAGATGGAAGTCCAGTATGTTCGGAATATGGGTCTGGAAAATGGGGTAATAGGTGGGTTCCATTGGTGAATAAATTTTTATTTTGGTTTCTATTAAGATGTTAAACAATTTTCTTCCGTTTTCGTTTGTTCTTCTGCATCCCCAAGCATGGTGTTTGCTGTTAAAGTCTCCTATTAATACAGTATCAATTTGTTTTGGAAAGAGGTAGTCAATGTCGGTTTCTGTTAAATTCCTGTCCGGTGGATTGTAGACCGCGCTGAATTTGACTTTTATGTTGTTGGCCAGTTCTGTGATGACAGACACCTCCTCATATCCTGCGTCATTTTTTGTACTAAATAGTGTGGATAGAATGACGTTTTTGACATATATGATAACTCCACCTCCCTTATAGAATAATCTGTTGCATATGTATTCTTTGTAATTGTGAATTTTGTAGGAGTGACTTCCGTTGGAGTGCGTTTCCGTGACAGCTCAGATGTCGATATCGTGATGAAAATTTTAAATTCTTCAAATTTATTGTAGAGACCGTTGGCGTTCCAGTTTACTAATTGAAGTAATTCTATCGAATTGGTTCTACTGGTGTATGGTGATTGGCGTTATTAGCAGTAATCGCTGTCATGATTCCTGAGTTCTGGATGTAGGAAACGAATAATTTTAATTGGTCAAGTACTGATTTAGCTCCTTGTAACGTATTTTGGCGGGCGGCCTGTGCATAGGATCGGTTTTCCACTACCACACCTTTATGATTTTAATCGTTGTACTGTCTTTTGTTCTTGTTTTTATTGCTTCGACGAAGGTTTTACAACCTCGAAAGTTAGCTGGGTGGTCTCCTTGACAGTTGGCGCAGCGTGCAGGCAGGTCTTTGCTTTTCTGGCACTCGTGTGTTAGATGGCCTCCCCCGCATTTCACGCACTTAGGAGCGTGCTTGCACATCTTCTGGGAGTGATGTAGCCGCTGGCAGCGGTGACATTGTGTTGGTCCGCTTCTATACTTGACGAAGAGCGCCGGTATTCACAGCGTTAGGAGAAGAAATAGAACTGACCAATCAGAGTGAAGAAGTTCTGGTGGGTCTCAGAGCCGCATTGTCTTGTGTCATAAAGAACATAAAAAATAAATACACAGATTGGTAGATAATTTAAGATTTATATTTGAAGTTTGCTTATCAAAGCATTTTTCTTAAGACAATAAAGATGAAACATCATTTAAGATATAATTTTCTGAATAGTTGTAGATTCCTGAATTGAAAGTTTTAACCAGTTTGCCGTGATACACATATTTTTTAAAACGTGATACTGAAAGTGAAATAAATTAGTATAGTTGAACCTTATTTTACTAAATAATTTTTTAGAAGTATTACTCAATGCAGGGTAATATAATTACACTTTAATAATAATAACAGGATAAACACATACATATCCATATGTGATATGTACTAAATCCTCTTGTAAAATCACAAACTGACTCGATGTTTTTTCTGTTAAGGAAATTTGTCTTCCATACTTTCCAAAAAGGTATTTCTCACACAGATGTATTTTCCACTTCTTCACTAAGCTGATGAGAAATTTAAGATTCATTAAATATTATCAATTTTCTTCCTTCATTTCATTTATGATAAATATGATTAATATCCATTTTGTCCTATTATATTGCTTTCACGATCTTTGAAGAACCTAGCAGAGTTACAATCAACTTTCTCAGAATTTTTTTCCATAAAATAGTATGGTATTTTTAAAAATTATCAAAGAGAAAAATTGTTGACATTTATTTAAAATTAATAATTTCAGTTGAATTGTTTTATTTTCGACAAAGCAATTTTTTGTTGCAATAATACTATTATTACAATTTAAATTGGGCTTTAAAAAATAGGATATATTTTTCAAAACTCAGCATGTTAATCGGAAACTAAGTTTTCCACTGAAACATAAAAAAAACATAATTTAAGAAATTTTATAAACGAAGCAAATTATTAACTCTTTTTAAGTAAAATGATTAAATATTAGCAAAATTCGATTGGCATATTAAACAAAATGTAAATAGCAGTCATTTTAAGATAAAATAAATATTAAATAGTGACGGTATCAATTTTAATTATCCTTAACATATTTACGTTTTCTCTTAATTAACAATATCTCTTAAAAAATTTTATTGTTTTAGTCCGTAAAAAATATTCAGATGATAGTAGCTGTTTTTGTCAACAGATAGCACCACCACTGAATCTCTTCTGTCTGTGTCTGGTGGTGGACTCCGTTCTGTTTTGATGTCATCTCTTTGCACTTTATTTTTAATGAGAGATTTATGTTATTGTTGGTTGAAGATAAAACTAATTGAATAGTGCCTTTTATTTTTTTATGTTCTTATTGTGTTTGTATATTAAAAGGTTAAAGCAAAATTATATTCTTTATAATTTATAAGAATATGTAAATAACTTAAAGTCACTTATCTGCAATGTTAACTTCAGTTTTTAAAACTGAAAGACAAAACAAATTTTAAATGTATGGTATTATATTGTTTAAATTAATGTATTTGAAAACAAGAAAAATTTTGACAAAAAAAAAAAGCTTTTTTAAAATAACGGAATGATTTTTTTTTCAATAGAGAAAACAATTGAAGTTCACAAAATTTCCACAAATTTTTCAATAGGAAATGGGTAAAAAAATTCCTTTAATGAAAAGTTATTTAGATAAAACTGTAAAATATATTGTATCCTGTTTTTATTAATAAAATACACGCGAAAATGAATTTTACTTATAAAAAGTAATACTAATCGCTTAGCATATTATATACTTTTATAGGAAAAATTAAACTTAATGTTATAATTTATTGAATAAAAATTAAAATTTTAAGGTTATAAAACAATTTAAAATGACGTTATTTATCATGTTAATGAATCAGAATGTGTGGAAAAAGCATATCAATTAAGTATAATATTTGTTCAAAGTTTTCAATAATACATATTAGTATTACTTTGCACATCCATCAAAACACAGTATTTATCAATCTTAAGGTACGTAATCTATCCATTTTTTAATAAAAAAAAACGTTTTTAAATCATTAATTTAATAAATAATAAAGTAATACTAATCGCTTAGCATATTATATACTTTTATAGGAAAAATTAAACTTAATGTTATAATTTATTGAATAAAAATTAAAATTTTAAGGTTATAAAACAATTTAAAAAGACATTATTTAACATGTTAACGAATCAGAATGTGTGGAAAAAGCATATCAATAAAGTATAATATTTGTTCAAAGTTTTCAATAATACACATTAGTATTACCTTGCACATCCATCAAAACACAGTTTTTATCAATCTTAAGGTACGTAATCTATCCATTTTTTAATAAAAAAAACGTTCTTAAATTATTAATTTTAAATGATGCTGATTATGATGTATTTGAGTTGAAATGAGTTGTAAAATAATTATATCAATTTAGAGCAACATTTGCTGCAAAATATTCAGAATATAAAATTTATAAAGAAGGTGGTTGCACAGCTAGCATATATTTCTGAGTTTTTTTAAACCAATTTTAAATTAGTACGCTAAATAAATTAAATATACTAATTTAAATTAATAACTGAGTTTAAATATGGTAAATTGCTATAAAATTTTCAGAAGAATAAATTTGCGAAGCATATATTTCTTTACGAAGAAAATTTGTTTTTAAATAGGAAATCATGTATCACATATTTTATTTAAATTTTTTACAAAATCTTATTTTAATTCTCTAATTTTAATATGTGTAAAATAAAATATATAAGCCATTGAAAATTACAAAATTTAATGTAAAAATGTTTTTCTGAGTTATAATTAGACACACACATACTTGGTTATTTCACTTAACAGCTTCAAACGAGCAATTATTCTTTAAATGGCATGAAATATAGTTTTTTGAATTTTATATAAAGAACACAAAATCAAGAAGTTAAACAAACTCAGTAATATTTGCCAGACAGATTTGGAAGTGATAATTTCTGTCAGGAAACCAATGCAACAGTTTTAGATACAAAAATAAAATGATTTAATTTCAGCAAAATTTGTTTTCGTAATCACATGGTCATAAGATAACATCTCTTGTCAATGAAAACAAAAAATTACATAATTAATAAATTTACATGATTAATTTTATCATCTGTGCTCAACGACCGTTTTCTTAGCAATTACTGAAAAATAACTTTTGAAATAGCGTTGTGAACAAAAAATTTACATTAGTTATCACTGACGTTAAAAGAAGGATCATAAAATTCTTCTTTTATGCTTCTTATTTCAAAGTCAATCGAAGGAAGAGAAAGAAAAGGAGCATAACAAATCGTAATTTCTATAAATTTTATTTAAAGTATTTTAATTGGAATAAATCTTCAACTTAAATATTAGTCATTTTCTCCAGTACCGTGAGAAAACTTTTTGAGTCCAACATGTGGGTGGAAGATGACCCTTCAACCGGACGGTCTGATTTTCTCTAACTTCTCCCCAACCAAAGTGTCAATGTCTAATCCCCCCCCCAAAAAAAAACTGCTCTAGCACGTGGAATTCCTTCTCACTCTTTGATTTTTACTAGAATCCCTTTTAATCGACTCTTTCCTCACCCATACCTGCCTGCAGAATCTTCCACCGCTCGTAGGAAGTACGAAGCAATGGAAATAACTAAACTGATATCTAAACTCCACTCTTCACTTTCTCATGGCACCCTCCCTCTCTCCCAAACACTTCGAACGAAGAAGCAGCCATTCTTCTAAATATTCATTTTAATCACCCCCCCCCTCCCACTTCTCCACAAAGTAACAAAAACGAAACCAAAACACACTGCATTTCTGTTTATTTAAAAGTATGAACTTGAACTTTGGAATTTTAACAGGATCATAACTGGTTCTAAATAAAACATACAGATCTTATATACAAAGTCGTAATAGCTAAAACAAACCACCTAGTCAATATTTTAAATGTTACCTAGTTTTATTAGTATGATTTCTATATGTACTCAGAGGAACTGAGCTGCACTCGCAGGCAAGTAAATGAATTTGCGTAAATTTTGTAAATATTTTTCCTTTTATATTGTAGTCAATTCAGAACTGTAAAACCTTAACTGTTGTAAATGGTTCCATTTAGTAATTTTAAATACATTAAAACCACAAAAATGTTGTATAATCATGAAATTTATAGAAGCAAGAAATCTTTATTTGTTATCCTACGTTGTTAGAAAAGCAAAATGTAAAAAAAAATTTTTCCTTATGTAAATTTATGTGTGATACCAGGGCCGGCGCTAGTTGTGGGCAAGCCGGGCCCCTGCCCAGTGTGGCAAATTGGACCTAAAATTAAATTTTTTAAACATTTTCTCTTTCTAAAATAATTGAGTTTTGACCCATGATATACTAAACTTTTTTTATTTAAAATGAATCATATTTTTATGCATTAAGATATTTGGAATCAAACCTCTAACACCCTGTATATATACATGGATATGATGAGCATTATGGAAGAATATATCCGCAGACTGCTTAAAAAAGAAGAAGCTAAAGTGCACTATCTCGGAAAAGAAATTCAAAAGGAATTGATTATTCTTTTAGCTGAAAATATAACATCTCATATTATTACTGATATTAAAAAAAGCTAAATATTATTCAATAATTCCAGATTGCACTCCTGATATCAGCAAGATCGAGCAAATGACAGTTTTAGTAAGGTAGGTATCCAGTGACAAGTCCAACCCCAAGGAGGTTTCCGTTAAAATTAATCAAAACTTTTTAGGCTTTCTTCCAGTTGAAAGATCGACTGGATATGAACTTTCAGCTCTAATAGTTAAAAAACTTGAAACATTGGGATTGAATTTGCAGGATATGAGGGGACATGCTTACGATAATGGGGTCAACATGAGAGGCAGTAAATCGGAAGTACAATCTAGAATAAATGAGTTAAATCCAAGAGCATTTTACCTTCCATGTAGCAGCCACTCATTAAACTTGGTAGTTAATGACGTGGCAAAAGCATCCTTCTAAGCCACCAATTTTTTCAATATAGTCCAAAAAATATATATGTTTTTTTCCTCATCAACTTTTCGATGGACCATATTATTAAAATATGTTTCCGGACTTACTTTGAAACCTCTAAGTGATACTCGTAGGAAAGCCGAATAGATGCATTAAAACCACTAAGGTATCAATTAGGAGGATATACGATGCTTTACTTGCTGTTTGTAATAACTCGGAGGTCGACAACTCTATAAGAGTTGAGGCTTCTGGACTATTAAGTTGTGTTAAACAATTTAAATTCTTATGCTGCATTGTAATTTGGTACAAAATCTTGAATTGTATCAATCCTATAAGTAAGCTCTTGCAGCCAAAAGACTATGATTTACCATCTGGTATGGAGCTCTTGAAAAATTGTAAAGGTTTTTTCAAGGATCTTGGATCGGACAGAGCCTTTAATGAAATGCTTTGCGATGCTCGAGAACTCGCAGACGAAATTGACATACCAGCTAATTTTGAGCTCACCCAGCCACGTCACTGAGTTCGAAGAAGGAATGTTAATTTCGACTATGAGGCAAAAGATGGTCCAATAGAAGATCCTGCTTTGAAATATAAGGCAGAATTTCATTTTTTTACATTAGATAAAGCTATCAATGCACTTGAATCCATTTTTGATTTGATCAGTACCCACAGCAACTATTTCCAATTTTTTTACAATATTTCTGATTTAAAAGATATTCCTCAAAACGACATATAAAGTATTGTAAAGATTTAGAAACAGTGTTGACTGATGGGAATTCATCCGATATAAACGCGCTTGACTTGGCAGACGAGATAGTAGCTGTTTTGGCTTTGCTAAACAAAAAAGAAAGTCCAGTTGAGATTTTAAAATTCATATCGAACCTGGAATTTGCTACCAATCTTGGTAGTTTTAAGAATATTGCTGACTCTCCCAATAAGTGTGGCAACAGGAGAAAGGAGTTTCTCCAAATTAAAATTTTTTTACGCTCCACAACTACCGAGGATCGACTTAACAACAATAGCCGTCGAACATGATCTGGCTGAAAAAATTAATGTTAAAGAAATTATAAAACAATTTTCAGAATTAAAAGTGAGAAAAAAACACTTTTAATTTCAACTCTCGGATTAAATGTATTTTTAGTATGTAATAAAGTTTTAATATTTAGTGGTTTTATAATTTGTTTTACTTTTTATTAAATATCTGTTCTGTATTTTATAATTATGCACCAAAAATGACTGTTTCCTTTTTTTCTGTGCAACCCTAATTTTAATTTAGTGCCAAAAACATAATAAATAAATAAATTAGTATTTTTTTGCTAATCAAAACTTCAATATTGCTGATGAATGCAATTTTTTTACTCGTTTTATTTTACCATTAATCGTGAAAAGGGTTTAGGTTATCTCTTTTAATTTTTGTTATAAAGGGGTGGCATTTTACCTCTTTGCCGGGGCGGCGAAGCTGCTAGCGCCGGCCTTGGTGATACTGCTAGTTATAATTTATCCAAGCATTTCCTGCAGTTTGTAACCCTTTATTCTGATTGTAAATCAGTATTTATGAATGAATAAGTTGCCTGCTAGCTGAATATCGTGCCATGACTGCGGATACCGGCAGATCACTACGGTCTGACACTTTCAATCACTATGAACGTTAGTGAAAGCTGTAAGCAACTGGGCTTCTCTTTCAAAATAAATTATACCTAAAGTAAATTAAATAGTTGCATCCTCCATTGTTTTTCAATACATGCCAGCTTTTTTTAAAACAAGAATTTTTGCAATCGCTAAAGCTATAATAGTAAGAAAATGCATTACAGGTGTATTTGTACAGGTATATTATAAAGACGCGTTTTTGTGCTCAAGATACCGACAACAAATTAAAAACGGGCTATTAACTGTGTAAATTATCCGCACTGTGGCTGAGATTAAATTTTCATTCTATAAGAGTTCGCTTTAAAGGAACTGGATTATATTTGTAATTTTTTCCTACTTACTTTTGATACTACTCACTTTATGTCAAAATAATTCTTTAAGTTGTGCTAACAAGATTTTCAGTTAAGAGAAAAAATATGAATACAAAGCGAACAAGAGAATTTGCGAGAACAAAATGTTGACGTTAGGATATAGGAATGCGCTTATAGAGATATCCCACACACTGTGAGTTTCCTACAGAAACGACAGCTCAACGTGGAAAATGACTCATAGCTGAGAATAAATATCAATGGATCTATATGTTGATTCATTATCATTTGTAAATAAGCATTCACTTAAATATTAATAAAACAAGTTTATGTGATAATCTATAAAAAATAATTATTTATCTACATTTCATTAATTGCAATTTTATGTGTTTTTTAAGAATACTTTAATTTAAAGCACGATGCAGATAAAGATAAATTTCCTCCAAAAACAGTTTTTCCATAAAAAATTTCCAACATTTTCTTACACATTTTTTATTTCATGTAAATAAATATTCATATTTTGTTATTTATATTTATTTTCAAAATTTGTATTTGTTAAAAGTAAATATTCAAATTACTAAATAGCAATTTTTAAAGATTTCCAATGTTAATTAAAATATAAAATTAGATGAAATAAGGAAATAATTTCTATTTTCCAACTACATCAGCTTAATTTTTTGTCTCAATTTATTAAAAATTTAATTAAATATAAATACTACTTTATAATTAAATGGTAAATATTTTGTGAATAATTATTATGAGAAAGGATTATATATAATCAAAAAGATTTTTTGTTAAAAAAAAAAAAATTGTAGAAAGTTTGCATAGAAAAATACAGCAACTAATTAAAAATAAATAAAAATAATAAAATTTTTAAACTTTTTATATTTTTAAATAATAAAACTTATATTAATATTTGTTTTATTGTAGTAAATAGTAATTTTCCTAGTAAAAGACATGATCTGTATACATTTTTACGTGATAAACCAGGTTTTTCTGAAATAAATTTAAACTAAAATTGAAACTCGTATATCT
>JAPDSC010138677.1:0-25393 GCA_026290005.1 Latrodectus geometricus
TAGCACTGGGAAAACGATGTTCAACAAAATCTGTTAAGTAAACAAAGATGCATTGGACTTACTCGGAGACGACGTCTTCTAAAATCCACTCGGAATATATCCACTAGTTTACCTGCTTTGATATCCAAAAAGTGGTACAGATATAAGTATCCAGAGCGAGAAACAATAGGTACATCCAAGAGCGAAATAATCCACACTATTGGCGAACACACGCGCGTACATTTTAATTACACAAGTAATCCAAGGAATGTGGTAATCCAAAATCGGAAATATATCCACTGGTTATCCTATTGGTATGTGTACACATATATCCATGAATTAAAAATCCGCGAAACCTGCAATTTTCGGTAATCCACGGGAAGGGAATTTTTTTTTAAATCTGCAGCTCAACAAAGATTCTCCAACATACAAAATGAGCATAATGCGTAATCCTAAAAGAAATCTGCACTCTCTACAATATTAAAAATGAACATAAAATATAATTCAAAACAAAAGACAAAATAAAATAATTAACAAATTAATCAATTTAAATTCTGATAAGTAACGAAATAAAACGTTTAATATATAACACAAGCCACACTCAGCCTCATATTTCAAAAACTTTTAATCTAAAATGGAATTAGAAATTACAGAATTAATTCAAAATTGTTATTATAATTAAAATTTATGTTAATAAAAATGTAACAAATACAGGAGAATATTAAGAAAAATTAGAAATAATTTTGTTTATATAAATAAAATTAAATTTTCGTTAAAAACATGAATTTAAATTAACGATCTTTTAAATTTCAGATAAAGCAAAGGAAAATGTCAGTTTTAAGTCCTTAAAAAACCAACATAAAACAAACAAGAAAAGTTATTGATTACAGAGACTGAGTGAAAGGCTTTAGAAAATAAAAATTTAATGCAGCAAAATAAAATTTAAAAAGTAATTACTTAGCTAACCGCTTAACTATTTTTACTCACACAATATAAAACTAACCAATATAACTAACTCAAAAATAGAAACAAGCTAGATAGTCACTCTATTACTGTAGAAAATCAGATGGTTTCTTTAACTGCATTTCTGCTTTATTTTTTGTATGGAAATACCTCGCAATTTATATTAATGAAATATTAATAATATAATAAAAATGACACCAAATTTAAAACATTTCTGCAAGATAATAAAGAGTACCCAGAGTAAAGTTATCATTTTAAACACAAGTTACTAATAAGATTCTTAAATGTGTTAATAAAAATTTCAATTAGATTTTAAATACTTAACTGAACATCGCCAATAGCGCAGATCTTCAGACATGTTTGTGAATCAAGTCGAAAAAAAAATTTCTGAAACATTAACGAATCAGAAAATTGGTAAAATAATTTTATGAATGCTGTCCAACAGAAATATCTGTATAAGGAATTTAACTTGACGCGCGCGGGTATCAAAAGCTTCCCTTTTGAGAAAATTAAAACTATCATTTAAAATAAGCAAAGAAAGCTGAAAGTATAAATACTATATTAGTTACTAATAATGAAAACATATTTTGAATGAAATACCAGTTTGTCTACATTAAGAAAGTAGAGAATGGTAGCTGCACTTACCCATATCGTGGAGTGCGACCGGCAGTATAAGGGGCGGGTGCCGGTCGCACTAAAGCATCATCTCTTTCGTGGATGTAAATGGCCGAAGATGCAGTACTAGACGCTGGTGGCTCGTAATAGTCAGTTTTTAGTGTCCTATCCTCGATCTTGTTGTCCGCATTGTGAGCCTTAGAGGCGGATTTGATGTCGATGAAGGCTACTGTTGCACAAGAACCACTTTCTTCTTCTTTTTTTGGGAGAATTTTCACACTCTGGACTTTACCATACCTAAAATACCAAATGAACTCTTTACCTTGAGCCGATCCAGACCACTAAATCGCACTACTAAAGCAATCAATTAATTTTATAAAAGCACTATTTGAAAAAATCAATAGAAATTTTTTTTTCGACGAGCCAGATTATTAAGCCAATGACAACACTCTAATTCATGCCACAAAATATTTACCCGGTTCACAAGTTTCCCAGCATTCTTTCACTTAAAGCCTAACAGTTTCAAGCGCGCCACCATACTCACTGAAACGATAGTACCAGTCTTCTATATATATATATATATATCAGTTCTAACCCAATCACTATGTAAACATGGAGCTTTGCAATTCTTCGTAACCTCATACAAACATACGATAAGTTATATTTACTCAAATGTAGTTACCATGTCCATTTAAAATTTCTGTTAACACGATAGGGCAACCAAATTTATTTTACTGACACAATGTGACGAAGATTTATCAACTTCTATAAACAACAAAAATTACAAGTAAACGTTGGAATTCGTGATTCACAGAAAATTCTCGTACTAAACGAATAATTTATCAGAAAGTCAATAATGCTATCGTTAATTTCTTAATTATCTTTCAGTAAGAATAAATAATAGAAAACATTAGTGTGTGTTGTAATTCTTGTTCTTCCAACTACGTTAAATATATTACCATAATACAAATTCCTCTCTTATATTAATTATATGAAACACGATTTTTCAAAATTCAAATTAGCGAGTTCATTAATAAATCCCTCCAATCTCGATGAAAATGAATGTAAAAAACAATTTAATGATGTTTTCTTCAAAATGTACCGGCACACACTAACATATTTTACAAATTTCGAATTTATTTTGATATTTCGGTAATCACATCTAGTATTATAGCTGGAAAATATTTATAATAATAAAAATGTTTACATTATTTATAATTTTTATTTTAAAAGAAATTCCATGACATTTATCCGATAGAAGAGCGTTAAACAATGTTGATTTAAAAAATATTTATATCACATAATTTCAATTAAATTATTCATTCGATTTCCTATATCACGCATTAATAAGAAATAATCCATCGTTTGTTCACAAACATGAACATTTTGTTACCGGAAAAAAAGAGAGTAAAACGGTTATGTATAAATATATATAACCAATGGGAGGGAGAGAATTAGAAATATGCCCGTATTGCCACTAATAGTTTGCTATTCACATCCTTTTTGGGGGAAAATATGCAACGAATCACATCGTTAGATTTTACTTTTGCGATATAATTTCAAAAAGGACTAAAATTTTATAATATTTATTGGGAGCACAAAACCTTTTATTCACTATGTGAATGATCGAATTATAAAAGAGTTAAATATTCCATAGTATGATTGTAAAATATTTATACTTATTAATATGATCGCGTGATTTATATTTTTCCGTCACAGAGAAAATATGTTAGGAATGAAGTTATTCTTCAAACCAAAAAATTTGTATATTCTAGACATTGTAAAGATTTGATCAACTTGAATCTTCAAGATTCTTTCAGTTACAGAAATCAACCATTTTATTTCTGAAAAACTGAATCGAAGGGAAGTCCTCCAACTTCCTTGATGAAAAGTTCTTTTTCCATCAGTTAATTCGCATTTATATATATCACTCGAAAAAATGTTTAGACTCGCTGACAATGAATGTTATTGATATTGCTGAAGATAAAATTCAGACTACTATATATTATTTACTTTTTTTTTCCTTTCTTTTTTTAAATATTCTAATTTTTGGTGAAGAAATTCAAATAATTTTTATATTAACATAATTATGAGATGTAAGAAAAACTGCAATCAGAAATGCAGGTTTAGGTAATGGGTTAATAAGATTTACTGGGGGGTTCAAACACAGAAAGAAAATGGCAAAAAATTTAACATTACCTCTTAAGAAACGCTTTTAAATGTAAATACAATTGTGCGTGAGTCAATGCAGTTTAAATATACAAATTAATAAAATACTAGAAATTTTTCATATTCGAAAGATAAAGAGTGAAAACATATCCAAAAAATAAGATTTTTCAAGTATTCGCATAATTTGGATAACGTTCACTTTGGCAAAAAAAAAAAAAAGCTAAATTTAAACATTAAATAAATGCAATAATAATGAAATAAATTCATTGAATAAATGGTAATTAATCATTTAATTAAGAAATAAAAGTTTAGTTCCTTATGCATATCACTATGATAATTTATTTAAATATTTTTTTTTACAAAAAGTTCGCTTTGATTGTATTATGCCAATTTGATAACGTTTTCTCAATTATTCACTTTGATAGATTTTTTAAGCTTAATTCTCTTACAAATAATATTTCGCTTCAATTCTCAATAGAGTTTTGACCAAGAAACTAAATATAATTTCAATTGTAAAAAATTCAAAGTATATTGAAATTTCCCTTAATTTTTATTGTGATGTTATTTACTTCTTTTAATGAAAAATTCAATCCTATAGAAATAGAAGTTGTTAAAAAATATGTTCTTCAATAAAAAAAAATTATTGAGTGTATTTAAAATGGAAGTAACAACGAATGTGGCAATTTAAATTATGAGAAACAAAATATTCTTCACTGACAAGTCACGAAAAAGGAAATTGCAACATCTCACTTTCAAATTTTGCATTTTATAAAAGTTAGAAGTTAATGATCAACATTTCAAAGAATATAAAACGTGTTTAAAAAAGAATGTCCAAAAAACCTTCTTAGAAGAAAGGACTAAAATATGGAAACTTGTAATTTTTAAGGTGTCAGTAACAATTTATTTCTCCACCTGGTACGCATAGAACAAAAACATGCATCCTACACACAAAGTTTTTTATTTTTTAATTTATTCTATCAAAATTCCAGGTCACGTTTTGAACTACAGAGTTCAACATTACCATAAAATGGCGATTTTGACAATAACTCGTTTTCCGTCTGAATGCAAACAATATCTGTTTATTTCTTCTTGACTACATGTGTTTGGCTGTAATAAAGAAGTATTCAAGTATGAAATCTTAAGATTAAGCATGAATAAACAGAAAGTATAAAACAAACGGGAGAGTTTATACTTTTATAATTAGCGTTGGGTAACACACAAAATTTATTTAAAAATTATTATTTACGTAGTTATAATAAAAGGATAATCTGATTTTTTTTAAATTTAGCGATAGATTCCGTTTCTTAATAATCGAAATAGAACAATAGCTTAAATCTTATTGTGATCTCCCCCCCCCCAATGATACATGCATACAATGATATTTTTACTAAACGTTATTATAAACTTTTCTCGGGAAATTTTTTAATCTCCATTTAGGAAATAAGAAATATTAATATTTTTTTATCACTGATAAATAATATGAACTAACATTCAAAACATTCTATATTCGACACGAAATAGAAATTATACATAAAAGATAAGAGATTTTATATAATGTACATTTAATAATTTCACATTAATTACACCAAAATGCAAATTTACTTTTTTATAAAACAAACATAATAACCTGGAAATAAACTCTTAAAATAATTTCATCTTGTACTTATGTATTTAAAATTTAAGCTAGAAATTTCGTTTCATTCAGCTTATTTATGTATTATAAATAAGACGAATAAATGTAGTGTATTTACCGCTAAAGGCTATTTTTTGCACTCAAAAGTGTAGTAGAATGAAGATTTTTTATAAATTTTACGGTTAAAATACGTTAATTGATAAGTGCGATAAAGCTAACGCTTCTCTTTTACATTGTTTGGACTCGCAGATGAAATTCACAATTCAATTGATCGAGAATTCAATAGAATTCAATTTATAATGAATTAATTCATTTTTAATTGATACTTTTAAACATGAACATGAAAAACAATAGTTTTTATAAATTTCTTCAAATAATTAAAGAAAAAAAAAATCCCTGATGGGAACCAAAATCGTGCCAATTATCCAAAGGCGCTACTATGGGGTTGCTCAATTCCAAAACATTAACAGAGACAATCGTTTCACGGAGATACGCGGCATTCTCACGCAACAAGTTTTAAAGCAACATTAGATGATCCCTACGGGTAAATCATAGCATTTATAGCGACAGGGAAAGGACATAAATGGGCGTTCTCAAGGACAAAGGGAGTGTTTCAATATAATCTGAGATTTCTCAGTTATCATGCTCCTGCGTCTCTTTTAACGATACATTTGATTTTGTTCAGCTTACACAGCCTGACGCAAACGCAGGAATTCCATCATACCCAAGTTGTAAAGGACAATAGCAACATATCAACATTAATACATATCCAAACGCTAATCTGTATATGAAAGATTTTTCCCTCTAATAAATCAATTTCGCATTTATCAATGTATTTTACATATACATAAAGATTTTGGCCAACAAGTTTTAACGTGAAACAAGACACACTCAATACAAAAGTTAACAGCAAAAAACATTCATTGATAAGTGATAAGATAAAATTAACTTTACAAAAATTCATTTTATTTATAACTTATACTAATAAAAATACAAGGATATTTTAAAATCCTCAATAATTTTCTTAAAAAAGTAAAGCACAATCCATATAATCAACAACAGCAATTATATGTATAACTCAGTAACCATGAGAGAATTTATAAAATGTTTCATTTTTAATTTGAACATGAATTACAATATTCATAAGCTCCCAAGCAAAACAAAAATGCCGAGGAAATGTTTTGAAGTAAACAGTAGGTTATAATACCATCTGTTTTAAACTTTTTAGGAATCAAACTGCTTTTTTTTTTTTTTTTTTTTTTTTGTTTAATGAAACAATGGTATTAAAATTTTTAGCATTATAATATAAATAACAAGCAAAATATAGCATATGCAGATTTAAATAGCAATTACAAACAACAACAAATACAACTTTCATTCAACAATTCCTAATTTACTTTATGTGTGTGTGTGTGTGTAACTTTCTAAGTTTTACTTCAATATTTATTTATGCTTTGAGAGCAATGAGTCCAGGAAATGATAAAAATTTATTAAACTATGACCTGCATCTCTCAAAGTTTTCAAAACATACATGCATATTTACAGTATATATAGGTATTTATATATTTAAATTAATCTTAAAGTTCATCAGAATGATTGGTGAGAATATTGTCAAAACAGATTAAATTTTTCAAAACCTCATGCCCGAATAATCAACAGATTCCTGAAAATCGGATCTCACTTATCGTTATTTAAAATACACTATCTATAAAAACTGCATTCAAGATTGAATCGCAATAATTAAATCTCCATTGCTTAGAAAATATTTCATCCAGCTGCAGGAAACTGGAAAAAAAATTTACATATACTTGAGAATCATACTACTATAACAAAAAGAACCCCTAAAAAATAAATACGAGAATTCTATTCGCATTTTGGATGCTGTTCAAGAGTAAGTGTAAGGGGAAGGACGTCAGAAGCCTAATGATTAGTATGTTGTACCTTGAACTGTTTTGGCGCAACTAGAATAACTTGATATGCAGTAAACTGGCTGTTTTAAATTTGGGTTTCCCCCAATAGAATTATTTGAATTTTAGAATCCTGTGGTAGTCAAGCATTATAATAAAAATATTAATGTTATGTGTGATTCTGAACCCATAGTATTGAAGACACATAATTAAAAAATATATGTATATTAAGTTTTAAGCGATAAACAAATTCCACATATTTATTAAAGTTGCATTGCAATCATCTGTTAGATATCAATTGCCCTCTTTATCTTATAATCTGTAAAATAAAAGATATCGAAACAATTAAGCAGTTAATACATTTTTAATAAAGCATTTGGCACATATTCACAATATAATGCATTTTTTACATCGATTAATTATTAGTATTGTATTTTTTATTCCACCCAACAAAAGATCTCAAAATTAATCCAGAGGTTTGAATTCTGAGCCTAGCCCTCATAAATATGAGTTACGTAGTCTGAAGTGTTACGAATATATTAATTAAAAATAATTCGTACAACATATTGCCCAATAAATACGTTTAAATGACAAATGAAACTGATTTTTTCCTTTACCATTTCACTTAAATAATCATAAGACAGCCAACAAATGTGTCAATCTACTACCAATTTTTAAGATATCGATTTATTACATATACTACATTTAATAGTTTATCGACATAAAATTGTATATCTAATAACCGAGGCTATAAACATCTTATTTCGTTCAACATACACACCAAAGCTAACCTAAGTTTGATTTCGCCCATATCTGAGCGAAAGTACTAAATTTTTATTATTAATTTATTTGCTTATGAGGCTAATTAGAACAAAACCTACAGTTTAAAAAATGAAATCCGATCCACTATAAACATTCACACCTAAGATGAAATTCGAAACCAAGACTGTGAAACAGAAGGCTAGTGCGCTAACCAGAAGTGGATCACATAGTTGTATTAGACAGATAATATTTAGGAAACAACACTACTATCAAAACATTAATTCTTCATAAAGTGTAAGACATTACA
Organism: Latrodectus geometricus; assembly: GCA_026290005.1. NCBI lineage: Eukaryota > Metazoa > Arthropoda > Arachnida > Araneae > Theridiidae > Latrodectus > Latrodectus geometricus. The sequence continues at coordinate 8,336 of JAPDSC010138677.1, forward strand.
ACTTTTATTACAAAACATTCTTTTAATCTTATTTGTAAATTGATTAAGTAGCTTCCGTGAGAATTATTATTATTCATACAATTAATAATGATAGAAGTAGAGATGCCAGAGAGAAGTACAATAGTTTCAAATGAGCATAACAAATTCTACAATATTTCTTAATCTACAATTTTATAATGAATGAATTCATTAAATAAAATGCTTAATCATACAACGTAAATACAAGGATTTCCTAAGGCACCAAAAGCAACGCAACATAAAAAAAAAACTATAAACTACTTCTGAAAAAAACATTTGTGCTAGGGTCGATAATTATTGCGACGTGTCGCTTTTTTCCCTCTTTGCCCACCCTTCTCCTCTATCCCATCATATTTATTCTGAATAAACAGAAGAGCGGTATAAAAGGAAAATAAAATAAAACCAAAAAAGAAAATTCTTTGGCAACTATTGCGTGCACACGATCGTTAGCTCTCTCCGGGTAGCAATGCAGGCAAATGATAAATATCGAGCAGTCTTGCCTGGTACCGTAAAGGTCACCTCTACAAATCATGCGCTCGCTCGAGAGAGAATCAGTTGATCATTGCCCTCGCTGGGCCTCTGTTTATCTCCGCTCCCTAAACCAATGAGAATGCAGGCCTATGTTGGAAACCCCGCCTTGTCAAGCCTGCGCAACCCATTTGCCCAACCCATCAATTTTCTTTTTCACCATTTTATTCAGATTGCACATGCAGGTCCGATCAATGGGATAAAATAGATGGATGGTACGTAGATGGAAAATGGAAGAGGGGAATGGAAAGCCCTAGAGCTGAAATTCGTCAGGTTTCCCATCACTGGATATTACAAGCTGAACTGGTCTAATGTAGACTTCGATGAAATGTTACAGAATTTCATCGCGAATTGTGATGATAAAAGTTACAGAATATATAAATTTATCGCATATATTTTAGAGAAACAAAAAATTTAAAATATCGTGAAACAGTTTAAATTAGGAATTAAAGAAAACATTTCATTTTTGTATTAAGCAAAGAAATTAAATCAGTACAAAACTACGATGACGAATCAGAAGAAAAAAAAGAAATCTGTTTAAAAAATAAACATATCACTAATCATTTTAAACATATATATATATAATATTGAAAAAAATAAAAGCACATTCATTACATATAAGAGTACAAATTATTATAAAGTGCAATTTGCGTATTAAAAAGGCGTTTGATTAATATATAATAAAAATAAATACCCGAAAAAATAGAACGTGAATTACCGTTATATCACAAATAATTTAAGTATTGTCCAAATGGTAGTAAATTAATGTTTAAATAAAATAAACATAGTACTTACACTTAATCATTTAGTACAGCTGTTAAAATAATATACGACGTTTCAAGCTCGAACTTAAATTCTGGAATTACAGTACCCAACTAAGTTTCAAACACTCCCTAACTCCTTATCTGATACAGACAAACTAAATTTACTTTCCACAGTAAACAGATTTTGTTCTAGAAAGTGGCAATGTGTCTAATTCTCGATAAACATTAATTAGTTTCAAATTCAATATAATGCGTAATATTTGTAAAAAATATACGTAGGATTGCTCTTGTACAACTTTTGTATTTTCTTTTAAACAATTCTAACTAATTTATTCAAATCAATTACTATTCTTTAAAAATGCAACTTATGCGGTCACTCCTTTGGCTGATGTGGCAAACTATCTTAAATATACACGAAAAGGAATTTTATTAATCTTTCCCGTAAATAAACAAAATATTATCACACCCACTTTTTTTACATTCATCGATAACTTTTATAGGTCTTTACACAAGAATATAAATTTCCTGTGTTTTTATTTCATATATTTATACAATACTTCGATTCATTAAATCCTAACATTTAATAATTTTAAAATACTCTATAACAAATATTTAGGGATAGTTTTAAATGATAATAAAATTATATTCAGTGCGCTTCTAATTAAGATTTTAATAAAATATAAAATAAATATGTTTAGTATATACTTCAGATTTATATAATCAGCTTAACTTATATTCTAAACCATCGTTATATCAGTTTAATGCACATCATTGTAAACTATTGAAATTTCTTTTTATTGGAAGGAAATATATTCCATGTTTTTTTACTACTTCAAATAAAATTATTTCTATAAAATCTGTGAGCGAATTTTGAAATGATATGATGTCCTAATAATTCAATTATGATAAGGCCAAAAATGCCTATGCATTTGAATATGGAGTTTAACAATTACAATATTCAATGTAAACATTCCCATATATATTACGCTATGCATGCATAAAACAGTGGTAATTCGTCATCACAATTTTAGAATATGCAATGGAACATATACTTAGTAACAATTATTTTAGTAATGATTCTATTTTCATAAAGCAGTCATTATCTTCTAAAAAATAATCCAACAAACAAAACATGAAGTTTTAGAGTTTCAATCAACATTTCATCGAAAAAATACGAAAATATTCGGAAGCAATTTTAACATTTAATAACTTTACAAGAAAAGGTTTTTATTTTCCTTAAATTCTGAAATAGCAAATAAAAATGTATACAATATATATATATATATATATATATATATATATATAGATAGATAGATAGATAGATAAAGAATTATTAACTTTTTACTTAACTATCCATAGCTGTAATAGGAGAAAAAAAAAACAACTCCCCTTTGTTACATCAATTTTTATAAATTAAATATGTTAACTCATCGATTGATTAAATTTTCATTTAATCATTTATAAGTTTAATTTGGAGTTGCATTCGATTACATTTGTGGGAACAAACCGTGCGCCAATTCAATATTCGATCCATATCCATAAATATTTCTATATAAAAGTGATTTCATGTAACATTAATTAAAAGAAGCAAGACAAAATTTTAGATACAAATTTGACGTGTCGTAGTGATTTTATCTCAAAATATAAATTTAAATTATAACTGCGCTATTAGACTAAGACTATACACTTCGAGAATATTCCGCGGTATGCTATCTACAGCAATCAGTCGACATCTGAAACCATATGTACACAAGTGACAAACTATATGAATCATTAACAATCATTCCCCATATGTTTGCTGATGATTGGTACACTGAACCATGAATCGACGATTACACTAAATTATACAAAGGCAATACAAATGATTGGTTAAATGATCAAATAAAGAAATACCGGAAATATAACCCATATAAAATTCAAACTTATTTACGAATTAATTATTAACTTACACTTAAAAAAATCAGTGATAAACAAGATATTTGAAACCATGTTGTTAGATAAAAAACAATTATTTAAAATTTCAAATTAAGTTATATATTTTAACTTCTGATAAAAAGAAGTCAGTAAAATTTTAAGATATTAAGAAAATAAATAGGGCAGAAATCCCTTTAACTGCAGTATGCAAAGTAAATTGTCAAATTGATAAATGTAAATTGCAGAGCGATTAAAATTAAGAAAACAGATTCTTATGATTTCAAATAGAGTGGATGAGTTTAGAAATGAATTAATATTTTATAGCAAGAAAAAAGGTGATAGATAGGTCACTAACAATTTATGTGCATTAATTTTAAATTTATCATTCACAACTTTTTAATTTAACACATTATAAGTAGCACTCTTAGATCCACGAATACATTCAAATCGCGTTAACAGGGGGAAAAAATTGACATTCGTAATAATTTGAAATCAAAACCATGATAAATTTATTTAATTTTAAGTTGAATCTTCTACATTAAGGAATAAACATTACAAGATCATCATATTATTTAACTAATGCTTTAATAACATTCAACAACTAAGATTAAAGATTATTTCAGACAAATAAATCATGAAATTATGTTAATAGCGTTATTTATAAAATAAAAAAAAACATTTTCACACAGATTTATAAAGAATATTACCTTACTAAACAAATCATTAATTTTTAGTGTGTATAAATAATTTATTTTGGAAAATGTATATTTTCTCATAAACATTATCACAGATCATTGTAACTTATTTTAATAAATTCTCATATTTCCGGGAATAAAAGCAATGCATCTTAATTCGAAGTCAAAATCTAATTTTACAATTGATTATTTTAAGCTACATAAATTTACTTTAAGACTATAGAATATATAATTGGGAATAATTTAACATTTATCAATAAAAAAAATACATAGGAAATTTTAAGCAGAATAAAAAAGACAGCTATTTTTTCAACAAAGAAACTTTTGTTTTGATAAAGAAATAGTAATATAAACTGCTTCAAAACCTCAAGCAAAATGAAATCAGTAACGCAAAATAAAAATAATTATATAATAAGTATATAAATTAAAAAAATAAAACTGTCAAACATTTATAAGGCAATTTTCACACAAAACTTATTTGAATAAATTTTCATGAAATATTTACTGTCATATTTTTAAAGTACGTTATTAACAGTGTTTTATTTTTGAAAATTTATCGTACTTATATCGTAACACAATAACATATCGTAATCACAAAACTATATTTTATGAAACAAAATGCGGCGAAAATTCTCTCTCCAAAATATTAAATTCTTTTTATAAAATTATATTCTGTAAATTACGAAATTTTATTTTTCATTTTCGTTTAATAATTATGATAAAACTTTAAACTGAACAGTTTTCTTGAAAACGTAAAGCTTTGAAGGAAAAAACAATTGCAATATTTTCCCAATTAAAATTGCATTTTATTCCCTGAATGTGTTAACAAATAATTTAATGAAAAATTTTTAATATTTGGTGACATATTTTTCACATAATCGCGCAAATTTTAATCATTTATTATTTTAAAAAATGTGCAACACATTTTTTGGTGCTAAGTAAAATAAACAAATTAATGACATCAACTATCTTGCTTTGATAAAGGAATTCAGAGACAATACGATAAATGCACACAGCGCCAGCATTCACAATAGCAGACACTCAAAGTTAGGCCATTTATTCGTAACTATGCATATAACTATCATGATACATTCAACAATTGTGTTCTTTTATCAAGAGCTGATTGGACAAAAGCATTAAAAAAATAAGCTGGAAATTTTGATTCTGCTTTCTAAACCAGGAAGTTTAAACAGCGACCTTGACAGTAAATTTAGATACCAAGGTACGCATGACTTTTATAAAGAAAAATACTTTTTGATCGTCTGCAAGTGGAAAATCCGAACTATCAGAACAAAGTTACTTTTCCTCAGCACGATAAAATGTAGTTTGATGAAGGAAAAAACCTAAAAAAACGCCACGTAATTCCAATCTTTATTTTCGGAATATTATACAGCAAAGGAAAATAAATTTTTGTCTGAAACTGACGCAAGATCGCCATTCTATGTGTGTATCACTGCACAATATCTAACATTTTAAAATCACTTTATAATTTTTATAACTCAGGAAATACACGTGACACACAGCTTTTATAAAAAACTTCTAGAAGCATTAAATTTTTAAACTGAAAAATAAAAAGTTTCACTGAAAAAAGTGAAGAAAATTTAAACACTAATTGTAAATAATAATAAATAATAAAAAAAAAATAAAAAATAAATAAAAAACACATACAAAATTATTTATTTTTCAATTAAAAAAATACATATCGCAATAGAAACATTACCAATTGTATGTATTTATTTTATTTAAAAATATACAAGCAGAAATATTGGAAAAGCTTATCTTACAACAAATCTTGATTTTAATTTAAATAGAAAATGTCAATATACAACACGATCTGATGCTCGGTTTGTGAATGTCAAATATGCATGTTTGGTTTGTTTGCACTCAATGATCATTTTTTTTTTACACGTGAGGGCTAAATAAATCAGCCGAACCATTAGAAATATTCAAGCCCTAGGTAGGAATCAAACCTACAAATAATTGAACCGAAGGCCACAAGCGCATTAATCGACGTAATTGCATTCATAGGTATATGAGGTATACAAATTTTTCTTATAACATTTTTCAATTAAACTGATAGAAGTTAAACGTGATACAGAATGTAAAAACAAAAAGATAAACGTAAATCAAACGATCTTAGGCACAAAATGCGATCCCCTAATAGAGATTGAGAAATTAACATTTTCTAAGTTGAACAAAACCACGTCGCTAATAGCACGCGTGCTACAATAGCTGTAACTCTACTACAAACTAAAATGTTTGATCTGACTTCTCTTAGGATATCTGTGTTTGATTATTTAAATATCTAATGAATCCGCAACACGATATTGCAGTTTCCTGTTGAAATACAAACTTTTTTCCCCGTCCATTTTTATTCGGATGAGAAGCACAACGGACCGCACGATTGTGCTGTCTAGCGTGACTTCATGTTATTGTCTTGAAAGGAGGGAGTGACACGATTCTAAGAACAGGTTCACACACCGAAACGGAAATTGTTTCTTCAAAAAACATCCCAGACAGAGGTAACTCTAAAAAACGGCATCCTAAGACTTGGAACCTGAATTTTCTTTCTTTTTTTAAAACCAAGCACTCAACTTAGTGACAGTACAAATGGAATATATAACTGAGAAAAAAAACATGATCACAATTGGAGAAAGCGTTCCAAATAGCATTTTCAAGTTACAACAGTTTTTTTAGTCTTAGCCAATAATGTTGATTTAAGTAATTCAAATCCAAAAATAAGATTTCTATCTATGCTGAATAAAAATTAGCTTTAATAACTAGAGTATACACAAAACTAAATTTAAAAATTTATAGACGAGCAATTATCATGATTAAAAATATAGAGAAACACTCAAATACGATATGCCTGAGGAATTTAGATACATAATTGTTAATGTGTAATTCGATATCGATAAAAAGTATATCATATCAATGTTGATCTAAAAATTTAGTACTATTTGAGAATTTAATATATTGCATATATATCTAACATAAAGTAAAATTTAAAATTTAATATTTAAATCATATTTAATAAAATAAATATGTAATGGTCACATGCGTTTAAATTTTTATAAAATTTTTCAAAAAAATATATTTATATCTAACATTACATACGTTGTATTTATCGGTATATCTTACTAACTTGGTGGTTATTCCAATAAACTGACAAGGGCAAATTTTGAAACACGAGTTAGAGCTGTGTAGATTTTACTACATCTAGAATAGTTTACATACATCATGCTTGATGGTTTGTTTATTGTACGACGAAAGTATAGTTATTGGTAATAGAGCATTAAAATATCCAGCTGATTGAAACACCACCAGACAGCAAAAATTTCATAACACACATTTTGATACCGCTCTTATCTCAATTTCAATCCACAATTTCATTATATCATGCCTAGTGAATTTTTATTAGTGAAATTTTAGTTAACCTACTGGAATATTGCACCTGAAGACAAATAATTTTAGAAATTAGAATGGATTACAAATTAAAAAAGTTAATTTTGCCAACAATATAAAATTTGCAACATTTTGTTTAAAATGAATTCGGTTTAATTATCAACTTTATGGGTTTTCCATTTTATCTCGCGTTATTTAAATCAAATTTGGAATTTCAATAACACATTTTCTTCCTCAATCTCAGAATACTTATTCTATCTCTTGAAAGCAATTTCGCCATCAGGGAAGCAATTTAAATTTAAAAAGAAAAAAAATCCGGTACATTCTCCACCAGTTGTCATTTGAATTTTTGAGACATGAATGACTGGTTTCTTCTCCTACCCACCTGTTTACCTTTCTCTTGGTAAAACAGGTTTTCTTTACTTTCATCTCTCAACGTCATTACGTTTCACGCATCCCGGAAGCTTGAAACTCTTGCAGTTTCATTAATTACCAATTTACAATACAAGTTCATTTCTATATTTAGGTATTATCGCTTGGTCGGATCTGCATACAAAATAAAATACGATTCGTTTTGAACTCTGTTCGTTAATAAATAAATATATATATATATATAATTAGAATTCATGAATAGTTTCAAATGTATACAATAAACAGTACAGCCTTTTTATTTAGAAATGTGTAGGTTTAAAAGAAATAACCAAAAATAAATTCTGTACTTTTAAATTAGCAGCAATCATAAAAGTAGCACCATTTTTATCATTGATAAAATTTTGACTAATTTTTATTAAAAAAAAAAAAAAAAAAAATTTGAAAAAAGAATAAAGACGATTATTTTTACGAAATATAAACTTTTCTATAAAGGATATTAGATTAAAATTTAAGTCCCCTAATTATTTGCCAAGTATTTTTATTAGGATGTTTAGTTAATAGTGAAGTTACTCTATTTATTAGTGATACTCAAACAAATAACTATTTTTCAGAGGGAATGCCAGCTGGAGAAAAATCTGATGCAATAAATATAAAATTTTAAAAATTTAGAGGAACCTAATTAACTTTAAAAACAAGTATGACACAACATATGTATTCGTAAAATTACTCGACAAAATATTACTGGTCATTAAATACATACTCACAATTTTAATAAAAATATATCCATATACGTGAAAATTAAAAAAAATAATAAAATACCAAGACACACAACTGATATTCTTTCTTCTTTTTTTTCTTTCTAACATTTGGCAATTTTCCCAGATAAAAATATTTCCTAGTCACGGTATTGTTAAATTATTTATGTTTTTCTTTTTGGAGAATTGATTTTTAATGAAGGTTTAGATAATTATTATGAAACGAAAGTTCATTTTTTGGACTAATTTTTGATGGATGGAAAACATTAGAAATTTTAAAACATTCAAGAATTAAGCATCTTAAGTAGAGGAAAATATACATGATAGCTTCATTTTACTAAGAGGCTCTAAGCCATTTTTGTATGATTTTAAAAGTAAAAAAAAATGACTTAACACACAAACTCAAAACTCTATTGGTGAAAATACAGATTCCAAGATTTATCAAAAGCATTACTAGGGTATGTTTACAATATGTATGGCAAACTTAAAACTTGTAAATGAAAAGTATTTCGGTAGAAAACGAAGAATACATTCTAGAGAATAAATTCCAAGTATTTAAACTTTTCACTGAAGCAATTAAAGCCACAGAGATATAAATAAATGTTTGATCATTTGAACTACAAGCAATATAAACCGGGAAAGGTTACAGTTTTAAAAGGACTGAGGAAGGAACCTTACACCTAATTATTAGAGTTTTAACTGTTTTATAAAATTTTTTAATTGATCACAATAAATGGATTTTGTAACACAATGGATTTTTCATTAATAATTTACTAAGCTTAATTCCAAACTCAAAAATAACATAAAATTAACTTTTAATTGTAATAGAAAAAAAATCTTTGATGCAATTAAAGAATGGGGCTTTTTGAAAAAAAAATGAGCTGAAGACTGAATTCTTAAACTCTAAGTCACTAAAAGATAAAAAACATTGAGCTGTAATCATAAGTGTGTAATAAGTAAAGTAATCTTTGAAAACGGAAGAAAAGTTTGGACATATTGGGGTCGATTTGCATAGTGCCATTAGTGAGAACAACGCTGCCTGTTTCTTCGATGGCTAGTTGTCGCCTCGCACGCTCTGTTGCTTTGTATTTCTCAATCGTAATCTCCATTCTAAACACTCCTTAATCTTGAACTTATTTCGCATCAATTTCAAATGCAAGTGTTTGTTAAAATTTAAGATACTTTACTACACACAATATTTTCATTGCACACACTAATACCTTACCTTATTATCTCGAAAAAATTAAGAGCAATTGTAAGGATTTAATCTTAACAATCAGTAACAGGTATTCAAAATAATTCCTAAATGAAATGATGTAAATGTTCAGAAATATGTATGTCCAATTCGCACTTCAGTTAACATTTGCAAAACGAAACACTAAAAAGTAAATTGTTACGGTACTATAAAAAGTAATTTTTTATTATATTTGTAATATTAAAAAAATTCAACAGAAACAATCCTTCGCCTATTATATACAAGAAAATCTATATGGTTGCTCAATGTTGACACATAACAGGATCGTTGGGTTATACTAATGTGTAAAGGCATGTAATCTGGAAGCAATCAGATTTATATTTTATCAACTTGAAAAAAATATTAGCAATGAATAATAAATAGTTAGGTAAGCTACTGTGTATGTAAGTAAAATATTTAGTTTTTAAATAATCTGATTTCATCAAAATTTATTCTAAATAAATGATCTTTTTTTTTTTTTTTATTTATTTATTCCTAAATTTGGAATCAATATAAAATATTAATATAATTTTTCATGATTTATAAAAAATAGCTGTAATTTCGTAATTAAATTTGAGCAAAAGTAATTCATGATTATAGAATAAAGAATAAATCATTACTTTTTTCTTTTACGCGGCGCAGTTTCGGAATTTCAATATTGTCGGATACAATTTTTAATTACTATTTCACGAAATTTTGTTATGAATGTGTTGTTTTATGATACAATTTTATTAACGATTTCAATCAAATAATAATAATTACTCAATTTTAATGTAAAGTTACACAGCACGATTTTAATATCTATCTATATGTATTCCTTCCTTACTCAGTTCACCATAGCCCTGAATGGGCATTAGCCTTCTCAAGTATTTTCCTTGAGGCCCCTCAATAGCTATTAGCCCATCTAGGGCAGGCCGCTAGTTCTTGTTATACAGGAACGGGTTAAGAATAGTTTGTCTTGAACGTTCTTTGTTTATTCCAATAACATGACCAGTTCATTTAATTATTTGGAATCTACATGTATTATGAACAAATATATTCAATCAAACGAATAAACATTAATTGCAAGATTCCTGGCATTTTGTCGATTAGGGATCTCTTTAATATGAGCATTAAATGAATAAATGTCATTGAAATGTGCAAAAAATATCCTAAAATCACTGTGATTCATCTAATTAAAAACTATTTTCAATATTCCATGCTGGTATAAGACTAAAAAACTTATGGAGTTTTGAATTGAGAAACAAAATTTTAAATAATTGTTAAAAATAACAATCAAATAAATAAATATCATTTATTGCACATTTTATAGATGTGACAGAAATTAATTCAATTTCATTACACGTAGCAAATATAAATTTATACCGAAGTTACGCCCACGTTCATTGAATACATGTTTTACTTAAAGCTTCAGAAATAATATAATACATAGATAAATTAAAATACGTTTTATTTTAATTCATAGGGGCATTAAAGAATTTTATTGTTCTTTTACATGATAAAAAATCAATATTACACGAACGTCACTTAGGTATAATTGAAGTTTCTACTTTAAAACCAAAAATAAAACAGTTCATTATGAAGAAAGTCACTTTTTTAAGTACACATTTATACATCCAATACTGATTTTTTTAAAGCTTTTATTTATTATTCCTTTTATTTTTACTTTTATTTATTTTTCGACATCACAAAAGATATCATTATTACAATCAACGTAACTTTTTTTAGAACATAGCGCAAACTTTATTAAAAATAATATTCAATAAATTTTCAAAATCATCTATTAGTAGCAAGACATTTGCTAAAAGTCAACAAGTAAGGAAAATTTTGGTAATAGTGATAGAAGCTAAACATTATATTATATATAACAGTTGACTTTTTCTACGGAAATGTTATAATATTGCAATTTTATGAGGGCCACTCTTGAGTTAGGAGCTTTAAATATAATATATTTAGAGCTATTTTCAGATTTAATTAATGTGATTTTCGTAACAAAGAAATCCAATGCAAACAATGGTAAGTATTCAGTATTCTAAAAGTATTATTCAAAAACTTTAGAATGCAAATGTGGTGTTAGAAACTGCTATATATATATATATATATATATATATATATATATATATATATATATTTATATATATATATATATTCTCTTCCTCACTCCTTTGTTCTTAACAATTGGCAGTCTTCCCAGTCCCAGCTTTTCATCCACGTGTATTCGTCATTATTTATATTTTCTCTCTATCCCACCGGTATTATATTTAGGGCACATTTGACCAATTTTAAAAAGATGCAATAGCAATGTTTAGCTTAGTATTGGTGTTGAAAAGAATATGATACAGAGAGATCCAAAGAGTCAATTAATTTTAATATAAAATTAATCAATCAATATCTAAATAATTTTCACAAACGAATTGAACTAATTCTGTATTTCAAAACATACCTCGAGTCCTTAACTTACAAGAACATAGCATATTTTAATCCAAACTACCAAATTTTGCACATTTAATTAGTCATGTGTGTGTGGTGGAAATAAATTCTACATAATAAATTAATGTGATTAAGAAAACAAAATTATTTTATGAAAAATGAACACTATATAATCTATTCCCTTGTATTCTTGTTTTAAGATGGAAGCTAAAATAAGTCGCAATTTTTATTGTCTCGACTCGAGAGAGCTTCCCCCCCCTCCGTCTTCCCTTTAATGAATAATACTATATAAGTAACCATCGTCCACAACCATGTAGTTTTATCAGATATCCAAAAAGTTAACTGCAACTTCTTATAAAATTTAGAAATTTTCTAACTTAAAAGACGTTTTATTTTCAAAGAAATCTTCCAAAATATATAGATATATTAAACGATAAATTAAGAGCGAGACATAATTTTCAATTTTTGATTTCATCTGTTTATATTGAGTCGCACGCAGTTGAGATTTCTACTATTGTGTGGAGTCAAGAACTCTCTAAGTCATGTTTAAAAATTTTAAGTTAGCATATATAGATCGTTTTTATTGAAATTTAGAAAGTTTAAAATTAAAAGAAAATACATACTTTTGAAACTCTTAAGAACAGAATTGTGAATCTAAATGCTTTATTCTAATTTGCATTGATAATAACTAATATAAATCATGTGTTGTAAAAACACAAGTTGCTTGAAATATCAAATTAATAGTAACATTTTGATTTTTAGCCCAACCAGCAAATTTATTCTCTTAGAGATAAAATAAACTGAACAGAGATAACTATACACAAAATACAATACAACTAGTAAATCGACCTTAATTGCATAGAAATGTGGAAAAAGTAAATTATAATTAAAAACTTTAAAGATATTCAATTTAGCAAGAAAGGGGTATATAACATCTATATTAGTATGGCATCGTTAATATTTTTTGTTTGTGACACGAAGTAAATATTTTTGTATTAATCGCCACTACAAAAGGTATGATACAACAATTTACATTTAATATTTAGTCTTACATCTGCATAATTTAATTTAGACTGAGAAATGCTACAATACATATTTATTATTAGATAAAAATAAATAACATAAAAAATTTTACAACTTTTATAACACTGACCATTAAAAAAAAAATTGTTTATAATCTTAGCATGAAAAATTTAGATTTCTTAAGTTTTGCAAAAATATTTTCTATACTAGCAAATCTTTAGACTTGCCATGAAATCAAGTTATAATCTATAATACAAGAACTTATAAATGTATTAAATAGATATAATTTCGCTTTTATTTTATAAATAAAATTACAAAATTTAACTAAAATGAAAATGCACACACACACAATTTTCACCCATAATTTTTGAGATAAAATTAATAAAATTTTATTTTAATTTCTCACTTGTATTTTAATATGACACACAGGTAACAATACATTTTTATACTTTAAAAGATATAATTATATAAAACTTGTAAACAGTAATAAAAGTTATTGTATTTTCATAAAAGTATCAAAACAATGTGTTGGATTATGCAGAAACTAGTAAAACACCATTTCACCGCATTAAAATAAAATTGACACTACAGTCAACTTTTCACATTTCAGAACATTGAAATTTTAAAAGTATTCTTACCAATCATTAAACAAAAAATGTGAAAGAAAACAAATACAAACAGATCCACCAATTTCCATGCATACTATTTATTAAAAGCTATGTACATATTAAAATCCGCTAAAAATACTAAACTAAACGAATACGTAATAATTAGAGGAACAATCCCTTAATTTCAACTCTTAATCAACCGTAATTAAGAATATGTTAGGTACAATAACATTAAATTCTCATTTTCAGCGAATATTGGAATATATTTTACAATTAAGTTTCATTTTCGTAAATAATTTTCACCGATTTATTGAAAGCCCATTTAACATTGAAATAAAATTACAAGGAAAAATCAAAAATTGCTCTCCAATATGAAAAGAACTTTTATTTAACAATACACAGAATTCAAATAACAATCGACATTTCTGATATTAAACTTTAAAATTAGAAAAAGACAGTCATATTTTAAGAATAAAATAAAAACAGTTTTTTGAATTTTATCATCTAGACGGCGAACAATGTTGTTGAGTCGATACCTTGCAATTGCATTTCATTTGATTAATTTAAATTAGCCATAAGTCATATTTTTCCCCATATGAAAGTAACTGTAAAGAATAGATTTCCTATATCAAATAAACTGATTTAGTAAATAGTAAATACATTAACATTTCACATCCATTAATTTCTCCTATAACCGATATTAAATGGCTGCATATAATGAAATAAAAATGCCTATTTCTGTCTCACTTAACTTTTATAAAATATTTTAAATTATTTTGAGTTCATCTTAACCTGAGAGCAGAGTGAAAAGCACGTATCAAGCAAGAGATAGCCTTTTTCCCGGCATACCTCACAGCCAAATTTAATAACAGTCAAGAGCCTACCAACTAGAATAAACAGCTCTAAGCTAAAACGCAATGGCAATCTTGAAAGGCAGTTCAACTACTCGGAGTGACTAACCGATAAACATCCAGGTGCCTACCGAAGCGCGTCATGAAATATCTCCTGGAGAGAATGCTGGATCATAAATGAACAAAGCTTTTTATTCGAAAACACGCTCTCACTCCACGAATATGATGTAAGCCCAAGAGCAGAGAATAAAATTAAATATATACACACTGAAGCACTGCTACGAGCATTTTTATTCATTATTAAAAATTAAGAGGCATAGCAAATAAATTACTCCACTCGAAATATTTAAATTATTTTTAAAATAATAAAACAGGTCACGAAATTTCAGTGCTTTATTATTATTTTTCTTGCGATTATTTTAATTCCGATCGAAGAGCTATTATTTTACTCCACAAATAAAAAACGTTACAAATGTATAACTTATGATAAAAAAACTTAGGAAAATTCACATTTGATTTGAAATTTAAAATAAAAATTAGTACAAATTGACAGTCTCAAAATAATTGCTTTGAAGAAATAGCTTTCCTAATGTGAAGTTTTTTTGTTAGCGGTGAGTAATTATAAAAACATACAAAAATTATAAAAAATATTGAAGTAACAATTTTAGTTAAAACACATGTTATACATATATTGTGATCTATTCCATTCTTACTGTAAATGAAAAACTACTCTAAAGTTTCCCTCCCCCATTTCAGGGTCATATTTGAGAAAAGTAGGCGGAAACGTACACGTCACAATCGACCATAAATTGTAGCCATGAGAAAACAGCTAGGGGCGATATATGCGAAGGCTACGATTTACACATTAGTGTAAACAATAACAGGCAAACATATTATTTTACTATAAGAAAATACCATTTAGTCGCTGAGCTGCTGAAATTCACAAGTTACAGCTCTGTCCTACAAAACGCTTCTGAGTTCATTTAATAACTATAAAAATTAAATCTGCAGAACTATAAATAATGCAATATTACATATTTTTTAACTCAAAATTGGTACGTTCTATAATGTAACAACTAACTCAACATTTTAACGATAGCTATTATTTAACTAAATACGATAAAAAGAGTTTTGGAATTTTGAGAAATTTTTAGTCGAAAATTCAAATAAGTGTGGTTTATTTAGATTTTTCAGACAGAAAAAAAAAAAACATTCAAGACAACATAATTAAAATTACGTTAACAAAATTATTCAGATTAAAAATAAAATTTATACTTCAGTTACCACAATAATTTAATTTTATCAATAATTTGTTTTATATCTAACCATGTCATAAATAAATTCAACATTTTTAGTTCAATACTTTGACACATTAAGTAATGTGTATACAGATGAATAAACTCTCTAGCATTTATCGATAATAATATCTGCAAGTCATTGAAAATTTCCAAAAGAAAGTCTGGAGTTGCCTCACAAATTCTGCTATTCAAATACTTAAAAAATGTTTAGATTAAAACTTTAAAGAGTTCTAGCAAAATTTTTAGCCACAAAAATAAATCCTTTACCCATTAGAGAAATTTGGTACAATGTTTACTCGTTTAAAATAATTTTAGTCATTTAATAAATTTTATTTAATTTTGCATATTTAATGTAATCTTAATTTTTACACAATGATATTGAGAACTTTTATGGCTGGAAATCAAGAAAATTACAAAAGCAATGTTTGAGTTCACAGAGAATAAAACTGTTAAATTAAGTGGCAAAAAAATTTAAATTCTGCTAATAATTTCTCAAGGTATCAGAGTATATATAAAAGCACTAAATAAAATTGTAAGAGGCATCAATCACAAAATCTTGACTCACAGTTACAGTTTCACAATGTATGGTATATATATATATATATGAATTGAAATCCTAACTCAAAAGTTAATTAATGAGAAATATTACAAATGCATTAAAAATTTCGAATGTCATCTTTACTAAAAGAAAGTCCAACAGATATACCCCAAAGTGTTTTAAAAAGAAAATAGCAACAATATTAAATTAAAGGAAGAAAAGAAATTTTACTTTTGATAACAAAAAATATTTACATGTAGCAGCAGCGAATCATGTGAAGCTTTAAAAAAAAATCTGAATTAAAAAGATTCATGAAATTCCGATCTAAATTAAAATTTTAGAAGTTGAACTCTGACAGAAGTTAACCCATATTATTTTTCCTGTATCTTAGATACAATTTCAGAATTATTTTCGACGTTTTTAGGTGATTTTTAATCTTTCCAACATATTTCGGATATCACTAGAATATATAAATGTAAATGATAAATTGGTAAAAACGCGGCACTGCTAACATTTTTAATGTTACATTTTACGTGTTTAAATGTTAATATCGCGTAAGCAATAAACATTTAAGATCACTGATTTTATATTTTTAAATTACGTTGTAATATCAGAAACATTCTAA
>JAPDSC010138681.1:0-20959 GCA_026290005.1 Latrodectus geometricus
GGTTCTAAAATTATTCAGTTAAGTTTTTCTATAATATTAGAAAGTTCACAGAAATACTATTTTATTAGAATTACTTAAAGTTTTCTTTTGAAATACCAAACACAAATGATGCTATCTGCTTAATTTTTTTCTATGGTTAATCACCCAATTGAAGTTTATTACACACGAGGTTTCATTAGTTCAGGATATGTAGTTTAAATTGGATTCTAAACAATCAGTCGAGCTGTTTGTGGAATCGAACCCACGAACTGTTGAACTGAAAAGTAGACTACCAAACACACATTTGGCCACCAACTCAGCGCTAAGTGTCAACAAACGAGGAATAAATAATATTATCGTCTGTAACCTTAAAACGGAAGCGACAAAAAAAAAAGATGAGTAATTCGGAATGACGTATTTTCCGAAGTTCCACTTATTTTTATTCATAATTTTTCCTAATGACACATTTGGAATAATGACTGATAAAAATTTTTATTTCTTAATTTTTAAGCCTATTTTCACCGCTTTCTTAATCAAATACATTGATGAATTACATAAACATAATAAATTGTTTTCAAACTTAAAAAATAAAAAATTAAGAAAATTTTTTTAAAAAAATCTGACTTAAATCGGTAGTTACCTAGCTTTAGAAATACTTGAACATATTTTCTTAAAAAAAAAAGCTTTCTTTTATTAAATTTGTTTTTTATTAAAATTCCTGACGAGAAGGGGCGAGTTTTTTTTTTTTTTTTTAAATTTCATCGATATATTTGTATTTTTTTTTTGTAGTTCTCCTGTTTTTTAATTTCCTTATTATCATTTTTAATTATCACTTTAATTTTTCCTTTGTTTTCTAAATGTTTTAGCTTGTTTTTATTGGAGACCTTTTTCTAATTTCTTAAAACTCTTTTCTAGTTTGAGCAATTTAAGTTATGTATTTCATTTTTTTACTTATCATGTTAAAATTTTCTGATTTGTTGATTTTTAAAAAATTCTATTTGTTTTTAAAAAATTTTTACTTTGCTTTTTAATTATATATATTGCTTAAATTTTGCTTTAATTATATATATTGATAATTTTCCATTGTTTAGGTGTGATTTAATATGTAAAGAAGCATTCTATTATCTTTTTTTCCTATCAGTTCATAAATAATATCCTTTCAAAAATATTCTAATATTAATAAGAGATTCTAAAGACATAATAATATCGTATTTTCTTAAGTAATTTTTCCGTATTGGCATTTCTCACTTTATCATCTTTTGCATACGAAAGTTTAACTTGCCTGACAGCTATCATTTGAAGTGAACTCCGAACAAAAATAGAATATTCCTTTTATATGCAAATATCGATGCCTGAGTTGGTCATCGATGCCATGAGCAACTAGAATGCAAACTTCATAAATTAAATTGGCATCATTTGAACGCTCGCGCGCGAAACATGTATAATCTAATTTTATAAATAATTGGTGACAAATTTTATTTTCATTAAAAAAACTATTTTTTTTATAATTTCCTGTTAAAAATATTGTTTTTATGAAGAAATGAAAGTAAATTTTGAATTTTTAGCATTTGTTAACAAAAAAAAGATTAAATGATATAAAATTTAAAATTTTCTAATTTCCACAATAGAACTTGAAGGACATTTAAATGATACATTTTCAAAACAACTTCTTTCTTTAAATATTTTAGAAACATAAAAAGTGAGTATCGAAAACTACAAACTCACTATTCAAAAGTTTTGTTTTTTAACTTTTTCCTTTGTCATTATCGGGAATTTCCTCAAGGGCAAAAAATAAGGCTAAAAAAATAAAAGGTAAAAATATTCCTTATATGTCAAAAAAATAAATATCAGAGAAAAATTGAAATCAGAAGAGGGATTGTCCATTTTCGATAGCTGACCATCTCTCTCTTGATAAGGCCATTTATTTATAAGGGATAATTCGATAGAAACTTATCGCTTAAGGTGACTTATAAACTGGTACCAATATCCACATTGGAAGTGGGAATTCAACTCACGAACTGTTGAACTGAAAGCTGCAATTGTGTCATTCATAGAATGTTTCTTAACTGTGAAAGATAATATTTTATAAATACCAGTGTTAGTATATAGACAACATAATTTATTAACAGAATGTAAAAAATAATTTTGGAGAATTAATTTATAACTCCTATTAAAATAAATTTAATAAACAGGAACCTACAGCTTAATGTGAATTCGAAAAGCAACAAACGTAAAAGCGAAAAGCAGGCATCAAACCTACGAGCTGATAAATTAAACGTTACAATTTTAAGCAAATCATGAAACGAAAATGTATTTATGGGAAGAGGTATTGATATAATAGTATATAAGTACAGTAAAAAAATAATATCGAAGCAAGTGCTTCAGGAGAAACAATGAAGATTTAAAAAAAATTAATTTTTATTTTAAAATTTCAATAACTAATGGAGAAATAAAATTTATTAATTAGATATTATAATATCAACAATCTTATGGATTAGTTATTCTACAATATTTTTCATTTTGGCTATCTTGACATTTTTTGAAAATTTTAGTTTATCACGAATTTAGAAATTTCACTTTTTTAATATCAAATTGAAGTAATATTTCTATAAACAATCGTGTCAATAAGAAATAAGCATGCATGTTGTATTTTTTAGCCATAGAAAATCATTTTGAAATTATATTTTATTTAAATAATATTATTAAATTTGAAATTATTTTAATAAAAAATTACGTGCATATAAAAATTTAGCATTCATGTTGTACACTTTAAGTTATAAGAAATAATTTTGAAATTATATACTTTGTTTTATTGTGCTTTATTATTATTGAGTGTCATTAAAGAAATTATGCTTCATCATCCCTCACCTTTAAATATAAAATATAATTCCATTGAAAGGACAATAACATCAAAATCTAAATTTAATAATAATAACGCAATCTTCTGTTTCAGTTCATTTTTAAGTATAATTCATTTTTATAGAAGCTTATAGTCGTAACCATGGCTTTCTTAAAATGGCTTCTTAAATCTAGGCACAAGTCCAAGGTTCGATTCTCAAGCTTGGTCGACGTAACCTTTCATCCCTTCATGGGTCTATAAAACTGAGTGCCAAGCATGCTTGGTAACAAAACACAGGGTGTTTCGCATTAGGCTGACCAACTAACCGGAATGTATGCCCCACAACCCAGGGCCCTCGGTCATGAAAACAGATATGACCACTGTAGGCCTTGTCCTCCCACATGTTCCTGACACTGAATTTTCTGAATTCAATTAAAAGCGCGATTTCTTCTACTTTTCAAAACTTGTATCATACAATTTCAAAAATTATTTTTGTTTTTTTATCTTCAATTATATTAATTACAAAATTTTATGGAACAAGATTTTAATAATTATTCAGTAATAGATGTTTAATCAAACAGACTTTCTAACAAAGTATCCAACTTCCAATCCAACACCTTTGAGAG
The DNA here is from genome assembly GCA_026290005.1 of Latrodectus geometricus. Lineage (NCBI taxonomy): Eukaryota > Metazoa > Arthropoda > Arachnida > Araneae > Theridiidae > Latrodectus > Latrodectus geometricus. Next base: position 3,445 of record JAPDSC010138681.1, read on the forward strand.
CGACTTTTGCGATACAACAAGTAGGGAAAACTCCTGCCAAAGATAAAAGCCATGTAGTCTGTTTTGAATTCATCAAATCGAAGACTATTCATTGAATATCTCCATCTAATTTCAACATCCATTGTTCTATTGTTCATGAATTTCTGAAGGTCACAGTCTCTATTTTGCTGGAATGACTAAATTTCAAAACACATTTATAAAGTTTAGATATCTGGTAGCAACTCGAGGGTTAACAGCTTCATCCGAGACATTAAACAACTTCTCTGTTTGAGTTCTCGTTAAAAGAACTATATCAGTTACTTAAAAAAAATACTATAAAAATTTATTAACATGACCTAAAATATTATAGTTTTAGATTCAATAACCATGGATTATTGAAAATAACAAGTTTTAAAGTTTTATAAGTACAAAATTCACAACACTTCAATTAAAAGGAAATGAATTTGTATATCTATAAAACTTACTAAACTAAATAAATAATAAAAACTTATAAATTAAATATTGGTACAACTTTTTTTTTATTAAGAACAAAAAATTTAAAAATCATGATTTTAATATGGTGTATGTATTAGTTTTAATAAAAAAAATTGTTTTTTTGTTTTGCGCTTCTTATATTTGCAAAAAAAAAAAAAATCACATCGTATTTGATGTAATAAATTGATGTTTTAACAATATTCTGACTTAATTATTTTCCTATATATTATATAAATATTTTTATTACCAATGCTGTATTCTTTATCTCTTTTTATATATGTACATATTCCTTATTAATAAAAAAGAAATGTATTAGTTTATTATTATCAAGAAAAAGGTTAGCCTAGTCAACGTTTAATGAACATTAAAAAATTATTTAATCACTACATTTGTGTATTCGAAAAGGTTTCTTTTTTAATATATTTATGATTCGAACCACTTTGATATACCCCCTAAACATTACGCGCCAAATCTGGCACTCCCTACGGACTTTTTAGGGCTGCTGTTTCTTATTTTGGTGTTGCTGATTTAGGTTTTTGCTGTTTCTAGATTTAGTATTTTCTTGTATTTTGTACCATTTTTTTAATTTTTTAAAAAAACTTTTATGCATTAATTATTTGTATTTAGCAAGTGTTCATCTTGGCGAGAAAAAAGGCGCCAAATTTCCGATTTTGGGTGTAAAAGTAGATCCTTATGATTACTAAAAAATCAGCTTTTTTCTTTGCAAAAATACAAGGTTTTATAAAGAATCTCGAAATTTTCATGCAAAACAAAATTTTTTAATTTACTATCCAAACACACATTTCATGTATATCTTAATAAATAGAAAACATTAAAATATGATAAGCCAATATTTTGACTCATTTTTGCGAATTTATATAGTAACAACTTCAATGGAGAATTTATTTGCCTCATTTTTAAATGACATTTAACAATTTTGCCGCCCAATTTTTAAAGTCATAGCTTCCTTAATATCAGATTTGGAACTACTTTGATATACCCCATCCCTAAATCGGAAATTTGGCGACTTTTTTTCTCGCCAAGTAAAATACCTGTTTTGGGCTACTTTTTTTATCGCCAAGATGGATTCTTGCTAAATACAAATAATTAATAACAAAAAAAAACTTTAAAAAAAACTCAAAAAGTGGTACAAAATACAAGAAAATACTAAATTTGACAACAGCAAAAACCTAAATTGGCAACACCAAAATAAAAAACAACAACCCTAAAAAGTCCGTAGGGAGTGCCAGATTAATTTTGCCACTTAATTTTTTTTTTTTTTTTTGAAGGTGGGGGAGGTACATCAAAGTTGTTCCTCAGATTTAAGTGTGTTTTGTGTCATTGTTCTCAAATATTTCATTTAATTCTTTGTGCATTTCACAGTTTCCAGGGCTGCCTTATATTTGGTAATAATTTTTAATTTTGAGAGAAAAGTCTACAAAATAATTCTTATGTACCTTTTTTCTTTATTCCTTATTTGTATAGGAAAAAACTGCTTTATTTTATGAATGCTAATCGAATCTAGTAATGAATCTCAGTTCCACCCTCCATTGTTGTTTAAATAAAGAAAAATAAGTAAATTCAGTACATAAAATTAAAATTTCGCTAGCAAACAATTTTGAACTCAATACAAAAATAAGAAATATATAAATTTCAGGATTTTACAATTATCATCATGTAAAGTTCCAATACTAAAGTTATTATGAAAGGTTTCTCGTTCTATATTTCTGCTGCTCATAGCTATTAACCACTTTATAAATCTGTCCCATATTAGAGTGACGAAGGTGATACGTGGGTTAGCATCCTGATATTGTATACTATACACGTTCCTTTACTCTTCATATGTTAGTCTCTGAATTGTCTGTTTCCGATCACAGTTCTAATTAGATGGGAGGCTATGTTTAAAGTAAATTCGAAATCACTATGAACATCCAAGACTGAAACAGGAATCGAATTTCCGAACTGTCGATCTAATGAGCAAAGCATCAATTATTCAGCAGGGAACTCTGCGCAACACCTTCAAAGGAACATTGGATTACGGGGAACCGTAACGTTCATAAAGCCCCTCAATGCGATATATTTCAGCTGAATCAGGTTTTGAATTATTTACCTTCTTAGGACCTCTTAAGGACCTCTAAGCCCAGATTTAAAGTTTGGCTTAGAACTTTTCTCATTAAATATACAGGAAATAGCCGACTGTTAAGGTAAATAATTATGATCAATGTTTTCTTTATTAAAAAATAGGTAAGAGTATTTTTAAACCTCTTTATCAATTAAACTTTCATTTCAAAATATATTAGTTTTTTAACAACAGTAATTTAGCAATTTTATTTTTATAAAAATAATTATTGTAGTTATTGATTTAAAATTTGAATATATGTAAAAAGCATTTTTAAATGTCTTTTATCATTCTATTTTAATTGACGACATTAGTGTGACGTCATATCCACAACTGTTTCCAAACAAATACAATGTAAACATTTGTTTAATATTGTATTTAAGAGTGCCTTCTTGACAAATTTGGAGATTTTTGTTTGGCTATCGATTTTATTGGTGATTTTTGTTGGCACAGAACAATAAATTGTTCTGTTGCAACCAGAATACGATTGGAAATAAGCCCAGCTTGGTGATTAACTGTGACTACAATTTGGCGAGAATCAAAGGTTAAGCAAACAAAAGGTTAAAAGTTTTAACAAACACGTTATCCTTAAATAAATGAATATCAATTTCAAAAGTAACAATTTAAAAATCTATCACCTAAGTCAATGGCAGTTTCAATGATAAATGACGCTTAACAGCAAATGTTTGGAAACAATATGACGTCACAACTAATGTCGTCTATACCATGGTAATAACAAGAATTTTTAAAACAGCACCTACCAATGTACATAAATTTTTAAGCTTTAATTAATTTTTTTATTAGATTGATTAATCAATTCATTTATTTCTTAGTTAATGATTTCACAATAAGAATCCCAAAACACATTTCCTTAAATAAGGGAATTTACCAATTTTAAAATTAGCTATAAAACACTCTTATTTTAATTAAATTTTAACTTGTTTATTATTAATTTTTAAAAAAATGCATTTTCTCGTAATGTCATTTGGGAATCTCAAAATTAATTTTTATCTTTTTGAGCAGTAATAGATAAAATATATGTAAATAAACTCTGAGAAAAACTAAAACAAAAACAAACCTAAAATCTTACTTAAAAAATAATTTAAAACTATTTCCTACAGTTTCAAATATAAATATAATCATATTATATCTCATAGTTATTTTATCAATGTTATTCTTTTCATTGAAGGAATTTTCATAGAAATTAACGAATAACACATATCTTTCTTATATTATTTCTTAAATTAATTTCAGAATTTAATAAACTAAATGTAAAGGAATTAGATACATTTAAATGGCAAAATTCCCTAGAGACTTGTTGCATTTACACAAATATCTCTTTATATATACACATTCTTTTAATTTTAAAAACATTTTTAATTATAGCTTTCTACTTTATTTAAATGTAATATCCGAATTATACCGTGATATATATATATATATATATATATATATATATATATATATAATATTGAAGATTTTCACTCCTCTCCAAGAACAATTTCTGTATTTTAAAAAATCGCTCCTTCGACTTTACTTCTAGACAAATATAAGTGGTCAATTATGTAAATCCATTTTTTAACAGCAAAGCTTCCTTTAACATACCAATATTTTTTTTATTTAAATTAATTTCTATTAAAAAGTATCAGTTTATAATTAATGTGCAGTATTTAACCATATTTTGCTTGCTTACATAGTGATGCTTCAATAAGTAATATCATATAATTTGTATTTTTATGTTAACTTTTTGTAAGGTTTTATAGTTATTGGTCTCCAGCTGCCTATTACTCACCGCAGAAAAGTCACTAAACAAAGTCAATAGACTAGTGATTTTAAAACAACCAAGGGATGAGGTCGACACCTGAGATGGCAATTTCTTTTCCTCACCACTCCACACCCGTGAATATATATATATATATATGCTGATTAAATAATTTGAGTATTTTTTTCTTAATGAGAAATGCTATAGCACAGTAAAGTAAAATAACAAAGAAATCAATTCTCAGTCAATTTTTACTAATGATTATGAGATATCCTGTTTCGAAATTTCGATGATTATTTGTGGCAAAAAATATTCATATTTTCCCCCACAAAAAAATAGTCTACTGGTTTCTGCCAATAATTTAAATCTCTTTCAAAACTATAATTGTGTCTATTACCATGGCAACAAAATTGCACACCTTAACAACGACTGATGTAAATTCGAGAATCTGAGCTTGATAAAATATATTTGGAAAGAACAGAATTATAATACAATATTTTTAAATTCGAAATGGAAATATATATACTCCAATCAAGTCGCCTAATGTCGTAAAAAGATTATTTTGCTTATTACTAAAGGGCATTTTTTTCCGCGTGAGATCTAATTCGATCTGGTTCTACTGCTTAAAGTAAATTCTGAACAATAGAAACAACCTTTGCTCATGGTGAGATTCAAACCTATAAACCGTTGAACTGAAGTCCAGATAAAATTTGTAATTATATTAATATAATAACAAGTAAGATAACATAAGTAATCATTTAGTTGCCAATGTTAAAAAATTCATGAATCAGATCCAAAAATTTAAATATAGTAAGATAAAAAAAAAAACTGTTTTCATCATCACAATGAATTGTGAAAATTTGTGGGGTTTTATCTAGCAACAAAAGTACATGAAAGCTGCTAGTAAACTTTTAACTCAATTAAAAATATATTGATTTTAAAGAAATATAACAGACCACTGGAATTATATATCCAATATGACAAAACTTGAATTCAATAGAAAATAGAATATGATTAAGCTATATTATTGATGCTTGTTAAGGTATTAAAATCATATTTTCAGCTACTGAATAAAAATAATGTATGGTAGCTTCCTCCTAAAACTATCAAAGAGAACAGTTACAGATATATCAAAATAAAATTAAATTACTGAGTCAGCACAATACTTGGAACAATATTCTTATAAAAGTCACAGAATTTACAAATTGGACTTCCCAGCAAACAATACGTTTATTTCATAGTATAAATTCATTTTGTGTTAAGAAATAGAAATTTAAAAATAATTCATTATAACTTCTTTATTTGTAATGAATTGATATTTAAAAAAAATCCCATTCTTTCTTCAATTTAAAAATTCGACCGTCATAAGTTAAAAAATTACGTATGCATAATATCAAATATTTAAGGTTCAATAATAAATAAAAATTCTCCTTAAATTCCTCTCTCCATTTGTTAAACCTATCTTCGTAACTTATTCTGCGTATAAAATGTTAAATTTTGGAATAAGTGAGTTTTATACAACAAGAAAGTAAAAATATTAGTTTGGGGAAAAAGAAATCCATTGTTTTTACGTGAACTTTATGTAACTTCTTTTGGATTCACTTTGTAAAAAGGTTTAAAACAGTTTTCATGTAGATTTTTAGGTCTTGCGCGTTACGACTGCTGACATGCGGTTAACTTCGATCATTTTTGATATTTTATACATTTTCGACGATGCTGTATCCACATGCGAGGTGCATCTCTGATATCAAAAATACCCGAACGGAATCGACGAAACAAAAATTGTACGTAACTGGTTGTTACAGTCTTATATAGGACGATAAACATCTTTCACAATTTTAGCCACCCGGCTATCTTTTTCGCCGTTACAAGAGAAAAATGAAAATGTATCGAATTTTCTGTTTGTTGTCTTCCATTTTTGAAACCTTGTACTCGTAACTGAATTAATCAAACAAAAAACCGCAAGAGGATATTTTAGTGTCAAATGTCACTTTTCCAACGAGCAGAAATCTGAAATTGTTTGATAGATACTTCACGAGATATCGATCACTACAGACGTCTACCGAAAAAATAATGGATTACTTTTTCCCCAACCTAATATTACTGTTCTCGAAAAAATATTTTTCTTGAATCATCATATCACTACATGAAAACAATTTAAAATTTTTGGACTTCTGCTTGTTGATGACTGTTTTTTCTTTCCATTGATCTTAAAATGAAGACTTTCTCTGTTGTCTCTAGCTTCAATGAAATGTTTGCTCAAAAAAACAGATTTATCAAGAAAGAGATTTTATTTACTTCCGTTCAACAAGCATCTCCTTCTCATATTTTCACCTCTAAAGATTTATTCTACTTTCATCAGTCGATTTCACAATTTTAAATGATGTCATCAAAGTATTCTTTCAGAATTATTTATTCTGAATAATATTAAAACTCATTTTTCTTGTCTATGATACTTTTTTTTTGTTTCTGAGGTTAATTTTGATCTAATTCATATTTTAAAAAATTTATGAATATTACTAATTCATTGAATTAAAACAATAAAAAGAATGAGAATAAAAATTTGATAAATTTTAATTAGTTTACAAACATCAACATGTTTCGATGTATTGTATAATAAATAAGTATATTTCTTAAGAAAATTTGTAGATGCATTTTACCAATTTTTTATTAATATATATAGCTATATATTTAAGTACTGTCCAATGAGACAATATTGATATTATAAAGCAAGTCCTGTGCGCTTTGCATTTGTATTTTGCTAAATATAACTTCAAATCACTAAATACTGAAAGCTTAATTATCAATATATTGAAACGTATTAGTTAAAAAATAATTAAATTATTAAATTTAATTAAGTAGTTAACAATCAAATTTTTTTTATAATTTTAATAACACTGTAATGTTTTAATATAATTTTCTACCTGAAAAATATTATATAAAGCTAGAATATTATAAGCTTATAATAAATTATAGAATAATAATTAAAATTTATAATTATAATATAATAATTGTAAGAAAATATATAAAGGATTCATTAAAATTAGAAAAATTTTCCGTAAGATTAAGATGGATCCTTTAAAATACAAAAGAAAGCATTCAAAAGATTAAAAATATATAAGTAAAATGGAAATTCAAACTGAATTGAGAAAAAAAACATACTGCGGAAAAGAGTAAATTAAATATATGTTCCCTTTTAAAAAGGAGAAATAGGAAAAGGAAAAGTAACTTCTTAACTGTTATATTATTGAGCATTATTTTATTTTCATTTAAAGAAAATTTAAATAATACTTAAATTTATTAAAAATATCCTATTTTCTTCAAGGTGATGTTTAATTAGTTAATAGTAATAAGAAGTTTTTAGAAGGTATATTTTATACATTATTACATTACTTTTCAAACATAATAAAAAGCTACAAAAAATATAAAACTTTAATTTGTAAAAATCGAATCATTTTACAAAATCTATAATATAGTTCAGAAATAAAAATAATTAATTTTTCTATATTCGGTTTCAGAGGACAGAAATTTACTAATGAGCTGGGTTCCCGTTTCCGAAGAACACATTAATATCAATAATATGTTAAATAATCTTTGTGTGAGTTGGCGGAATAAGAATCAGTCTTTCAGCTCTTTAGCTCGAATATTGGCGGGAAATTACACATGGCGCGTCTCAACGATTTTAAAGTTACTTTAGCTATTGATCCATTCCCGAGCCTGTTGAATGTCAGCAAGTTGGAAAATAAGCTGGCTGAAAAATCGCACATCCAGCATTTCTTATCTTAATGTATTTTAATTAAGATAAGTCTCTTAATTTATTGGCAAACATTCAGCTGCATGAGTTCATCAGTGGAAAATCTCTGCATCTTTTTTGTAACTTGTGTGAATAAATACTTCATTAAAGTACGTTAAGTTGAAAGAAACAAAAATATTAATAACATGTTAAAATGGAAATTAAAATATGTTAAATAGAAATGGTTAAAAGAGAGGAAACAAAAAATATGTTAAATTTATATATTTAAAAATGTATATGCAGAATTTATATTCTTATAAAATAAGAATGAATATTCTTATACAATTGATAAGAATGTTAATACAATCTTCACCACAGTATAACGATGGTAATGGTAATTTTATTTTAAGAGTCATGATTTTGGAATGAACATACTTTTTTTACAATAGTTTAACTATATATAGAGAGAGAGATGTGTGTGTGTGTGTATTCATTCGACTCAACCTTTTATTGGTTCAGTGGGTTTGATTGATAAAATTGATTACCAAGCAACCTTGGGAATTAAACACTGGGGGTTTCGAATTAGGCTGACGACCTAATCGGGACATATGCTTCGGACCCCAGAACCATTGGTCAATAAAACATATAAGCACAGCACTGTCGACCTTGGCTCCCCAATGGACTGACGTGCGCTTATATATATATATATATATATATATATAGATATAGATTTTTTAATATATATATTTACTAGTTTGATTTGAATCATAATGAATTGCGTTATGTTGGAACAAAAATATCAAAATCGTTTCATTCTTTTGAATATAATTCAAGAGTCATAATTTCAAAAATGTATAGTAAATATTCATATATTTAACTTATGAAGTTACGTAAATATTCTTACTTGATAAAAAGCTTTACTCGTTACCGGTAACAAGTACAATAAGTATGTATAACCACTGACTATAATGTGTATAAATTATTGCCCCATATTATTGACTTTTCATTAATAGTATATCATATTTATGTGTAGCATAAATTAAAATCTGTGAAACCACGAAGCACCCACCCGAATAGATGTGCATTCCAAATTCAAATCCATTTCCTATTGTTCGATAATGACTCGGATCGAACACGTTATTATTAATCAATAATTAACACGAACACCTTAATTTATAGTTTTTCTTAGTCTAGAATCATTAAATTAAAATATTATTTAAAAAATAGTGCTAAAAAGCAACAATAAATTGACATTGATACTACTAAAATATTTATATAAAATAATTTTTAATATTTTAAATAAAAAATATTATATAATGCCTTTTAAAATTATATACATATATATTACTGAAAATTTAATACTTTTCCATAGTATATATAGAACAAACAAGCTGTATATTATTCACATAAAATATATTCATATAGTTTCCTTTTCATTCTCATATAACAAGCTGATTAAACTTTAAACGTTACTTTTACAAATCGTCCCCCCCCCCGCCGTCGATTTGCAGTTACGTAATCGCTTATGCGACTTTTCCAACTAAATGAAAAAGTCACATAATCACTTATGTCTTCCGTGATCATAATAAAAGTGATCTCGAAATGATGGATCATCGGAAAGTTGTAACTCATTTTCAAACTCCCATCATTCATCACTAGTGATTGATCTCTGAAGAACGCACGAGCGGTTTCATTAAATTCTGGTCTGGCGACATGCGACATATCGCGAGAGATTTATCGCAGCCTCACGTGTGTCTCATTTTAATCCGCAATCTTACGTTAAATGACTCGAGGCTTTATATCTCCTCGTCGGGTTATTTTTCTATAACTTCTACGTTATAGAGAAACTGTGTTGGGTGCATTTCTAAGTAACGGGAATCAAAAATTGAGAGTTTTGATGAAATTGATTCAATTTTGAAAGAATGATACCTCAGTAGAAAGTTAGTTGTTTTTTGCTAGTTAGTTGTTAGTTGTTTTTTGCAAAGAAGGTTAATTTAAATATGATCTATATTTTTAAGTAGAGAGAGATTCCAAAAACCTCTACAAGCCTCTACTTCTTAACTAGGAATTGAATCTCGGAAGATGAGTGATCTAACCGGTTTGATGCGTGATTAAATTGAGGATTTTTTAGGCTAACTTTATACACGTTAATGTTTATTAAATGAGAAAAAGCGATCATTAACATTATGACATTGACTTGGTAGCTGGATAATTCGCATTAGGCTAAAATTTTGGAATCAACTTTCACCATGGGTATGGATGGGGATTGGTTACTGATTACGGATGGGGAGGTCCTGGGTTCGAGTCCCGACTCGGGTATGCCTATACTTTCTCTCTTTCTCTCTCTTGTCTACGTCCTTTCTTTGTGTGAATGGTTGTCTACCCTATTAGCGTGTACCTATGACATATGTGTATTGAGAAAGTCGGACTCCATATCAAGTTATGATTCAGTTGGAAAAGTGGAGCAGTGCACCCCATATTGCCAGCCTAGCTGGCAACGAAATGACAACAACAACAATCCTTATATCTGAAAATTGAACGTAAATCGGCAATTAAGTAACTGTAAATCCAAAGAAATCAACTCTCGCGTGTTAAAAAAGCTTGTAGAATGAAAAACAACGGCTCCTCCTTAAAAGGCGAAAAGCCATTAATAAATCATTTCCAATCAAGGAGAATAATAGATGGTGCATGATTACTTAAATATAGCGATACACAACTCTTTCATTAGATAATATAGGATGCTCAAAAAACTAAATCAAAAAAATTGCGATACATAAAAGTAGAGGTTAAAAATAAATATAAATATAATTTCAACAGGACGCAGGGATCAGGCATTTTTCTATAAATATAAGTATAATAAATATAAGGCATTTTTCTATAAAAATATATATGTAATTGAATATAGAAGACAATTCAAAAATGAATACAAATGATAGTTTATTTTCAATTTTCTGTGTTTGTTATATAGAATCAAAAACCAATGTTGCTCCAAAACTTGTTAATGGTAGTTTTTTACGTAGAAAGACAGTGATTTTTAAATTTCTTTTTACCATAAAGTAACATTTAAAAAAATTGATAATATTGTGGTTGTGTAGTCGCTTTCAGAAAGGTGTAAATAATGCTTAAGTACCACAGTTTTAAATTCTTTTGTAGTTCTATCAAAGTATTTTCGAAAGAATCCCAGGTCGGTAAACATGTACTTGATGAGTGGCTCGTATGCCGGACTGGTTCACTCCGCTTTGCAAAGGTGTAAGGAAAGAAATATACTTCTGTTAAACGACTTTACTTTGTGGTGTTTCATTATTCTTGCCACGAAGTTTGAATAATAAGTGCAAAATGTATAGCTAATAGTTTACAGGTCGTTATAATTAAATTAGTTTCATTCATTTTTTAGAAACCCTATCATGATTTTCAGCAACATATATTGGCCTCCTAACTAAATGAACAACACTGATTACAACATAGAAGTATGCATAAAAAAAACATGAATGATTTCCAACAAAAAAAAGCAATCTCGCTGGAGAAGTCCATTCTTGGAATAAAAAATAATCAGTTTTATGTTGTAAAATGCCATAGAAAGAGTTTTAAAAAGGTTTTCGGCAGACGTGTTGTAGAATGGGGTCGGCCTGAAACATGGCTTCTGCACACAGAAGCTTTGGTTTAATTTTGAGTCCAAAGACGATGGACTCACTGCGAAACACATTAACGTGGATCGCCTGTGACATCCCCGTTTCCATCCACCTTAACGAATTGGACAAAAGGCTTCTCTCAAACATTGCAGGACCCCACTGATTATTGTCAACGAATCTGCTAACAAAAGTTGAATAGCAAAAGTTTACATGCCTTATTACGAAAACCTGATATCTGCATATTTTTCTCTCTTATACATACATATTCTTTTCTGTCAAAAAAATTGGTATTACTGTGATAACGCGCTTCCTCCGTAACATATATAAAAGCAAAATAAAATAAATATGTAAAATTAAATAACTAATTAGTTCATACTTTCCTTTGTCGTCTGAAATGAATTGATAAGTACCGATATAGCTGTATTTCATAATTCATTCAACTAAAATAGCAGCAATCATATCAAACAACTTAAATAAAAAGGTAACTTAAAGACATAATATTCACAAACAAAAAAATAACAAATGAAAGTTTATAGAGACAAAAAAAATATTCCATTTAATTATGAAAAACACGCTTATATGAAAATATTTTACAAATATACGCATATGAAATTTCAAAATTGCATGCATATATAAATCTAAAGGAGCACTTAATTTCTATTGTTTGTAAAAAAAATTATTTGATTGATCGCAATTTTATCTTAGAAATAAGACATTAATGGGGAAAATACAGCTACTGTTAAATATGTGCATATTTCATTTTGTTACACAGAATCAGAAATTGTTGCGCATGCGTAGAAATGAAAATACTAAGAAGAAAAACAAAACCGCCTTAAAATATTATTTGATGATTTAAAACTTTCTCTTTGGGTACATCAGACACGGATTGTTCTCAGAAAAACAATAATAAATTTAAAACATTTTTATGCAATGATCGAGTAGTATTAAATTTTAAATGGAATTGTTATTTTCACAATTCTGTTTAAAATATAATCCTGCTTTTATTATGAATAGTTCTGTAAATATTTAAAGACAAATGCGTGTCAATTCTTTTTTACAATATTTTGCATACATATAAAAATATATTTTTAGGTAGTGTGTAACTCTACGAGCCTTATTTTATTTTTTACATTTTAATAAATGTTTAAAACATAAAAATATTTTTCAAAATGATCATATCTTTTAAAAGTTCCATTAACTAATAATGTAAAATTTAGAATTTAAAATGCATAAGGTTCTCTTAAATAATAAAATAAATATTATTAAAAACTAAGTATTTCAAAATAAAATTAGATCATTTTCAGGAAAAGATATTTTGGAGCTACCCCTCATTTCAACAATTCCATTTGCTTGCTGTATTCTAATTGCAATCGTTTATTTATTCAAGAATTTTCGGGACCGGTTGCATAGTTTATTCGAAGTAATCCAATTTATTGTGTTGGAATTACATTATGCCCAACTTGTTGTCATGGAAATAAAATGAATAATGGAAATGTTGGTATTGAAAAGTGGACTGTATTATGTAACAGTGCCCATTAAAATAGAATTTCATAAAAGTAATAAAATGAAAGTATTGATGCGAAAACGATGGATTATTTAATGAACGTTCAAAACAGGAAAAACAAAGTGTTTGCGAAAAAAACGATAGGCATTCACCTGCTTTTAAAGAATAATTTATTTTGTCAATACTTATTTATAATTGATTAATATTATTTCTAATTAAAATATTATATCTTCAAGAAGATAAAAATAATTTTATCTTCAATGTTTTTGATATATTACTTTTTGACACCTGCTTTTCAAATTCAAATAAATTTAAGTAGTGTGGTAGTTATTTCCGTTCGAGGTATATTTCAATTGTTAAATATTCTTTAACCCTTCTTTGCATGGTTTTTTCTTTATTGGTGAAATAAATCAAGTTGATATAATTCATGTTCAAATTTAAAGGAAAAATGGTTAAAAAAAATCTTAGTATATATTTATAGTATAAATTTAGCAAAAAACAATATGCTAAAAATTTCCATCATCATCCAAAGTTAGATCATTAGCTTAGTACTAAATAGAAGTAAAAGAGGAAAATAACAGAAACACGTGTTACAAACCTTTCTTCCACTCATTTTCAATTTTTTAGCAATAGAAACTCTAATATAATAAAACAAAATTATAAACGAAATCATACGTTTATTGTAACTACAACAAACAGCGGAATGAGACAACTTCAAGCTCGTTTCACTGATAATGACACTTGTTTATTTTTGACAGCTATGTTTCTTTTTATGCAATGGACATTAAAAAGGTATCCAAACACGATCAACTTAAAGTGAACTTGTTCTTTTATATAATTTTTGGGCATTATAAGTTATGATGGAAATTTCCACCATTATGCAAAGAAGGGTTAAGTTAAGTTATGTGTATTGAAAATTCAACACAGATAACTTAATTGATTATTTTGATACTCTTTTGAATACTCTTTTACTTATTTTGATACAAAGTAAGGGACAATCTCTCTCTCGGAAATTATTATAAGGAATGTAATAATACTTATCGTATACTTGCGCTTAACAAGTTCATTGTTTATAGATAGTGGAATTTAGTTTTATCACAGTTTCAAGGGACACATAAATTTCAGAAAATCTCCACAGCACCAACCGGTTAGATATGCATGGAGGCTCTAGAAAAGCAACAGTCATTTACAGTAGTTTAATCATGTTTGGGATCGAACCCCATGACTTCCACTCCATAACAACATATTTTCACTGAACTACGATTATTTTCAGAATGCACTCATTATTTTAGGATTTGTTTTATAGTTTCCATTTTATAGCATTAATTGTTTGATTCAGAGTTCATTAAATAAAAATTGCTATAATAAAAATTACAAACATTTTAATTTCCATCTTATATTTTGCAAAATTGAGTCTCACATGGACAAACACATTTAGATGATTATACATAGAATATCATACGGCCAAATAATTTTAAATTACTGTAAAGACTTTTTTAATTTATCATTATTATTTACTTATTGAATTACTTTTTTCCAATAAAATTTATACACTTTTTTGAGTGAAATGAAATAGTTATGTTTTCAAAATTAATATTAACAACTATAGACTAAATATTATTTAAATAAAAATTAAAATAAATAATAAAAAATAATAATGAATGCAAAGAAAATAAATAATTAATTCTTTGCGAAAATAAAATAAAAATTAAATGTATTATTTTAAACTAAAATTTTGCAGAGTTTTATTTGTATATATAAATTAACAAATGAAATTGGAATTACGATAATAAACTTTTACAAAATAACGAAAATTCGCTTTAAGCTTTTCTAAAAATTTCTGATAAATAAATTATGAATTTAATATAACACATTTCGGACAATTAGTAGTAGTATTATGTGCAAGGAGAAATAAAACTTTATATATCAGGTTTCAATGAATAGCAATGAGTATAATTAACAAACTATTTTGTTGCTTTTACTAATACTGTTTTTATAAAGAAACTTATTTTTTTTAATTGAAAGGTATATTATATCGTATGCGGTAAAAATTATATTCATAGTTTAAAATAACTTTGAAAGACGTTGTACACTAGACGTGTACGCTTTAAGCTTTTCTAAAAATTTCTGATAAATAAATTAAGAATTTAATATAACACATTTCGGACAATTAGTAGTAATATTATGTGCAAGGAGAAATAAAAATTTACATATCAGTTTCAATGAATAGCAATGAGTATAATTAATAAACCATTTTGTTACTTTTACTAATGCTATTTTCATAATGAAACTTATTTTTTTTTTAATTGAAAGGTATATTAAATCATATGCGGTAAAAATTATATATTCATTGTTTCAAATAACCTTGAAAGGCGTTGTAAACTAGGTGAAACTATTAAATTTATATCTGATATTTGGAAAATTATAAAATATTTTTACTATTCTGAAGGATGAAATATATTTCAAATGAATTCATACAATACCTATTTTTGTCTATCATTTAATCCTCACTGGTGACTTATACGTATTTATATTTTAAAGCACATTGGGGATTATTTACATATTACCTTTAATCAGTAAGTTAAGGACTTTAAAAATAAATTGTCAAATAAGATTTTTTTATTACATTTAATCAATTTAATTTAATGACTCTTACATATATTTTCGGCTTAAATTTAAAAGGATAAATTGATATTTATTAAAAAGATAAACTTGTTTCATTATATTACAAATTTTAATGGAACACATTTAAAATCATAAAATTAATACTGTAAAAAAAAAAAAAAATCTTCAAACATACCTATAAAGATCGATAAAATTGCCACATTTAATTTTTACCAAATAGAAAGTTTAAACGAACAATCCTTCCAAAACAAATTTGATGAAAATAATGTTCAATATATGCGTTTATCAAATTAAATTTTAATATTCAGGAAGGTTTAATATTTTAATAGGAAAAAATCATGTACTTACTGAGGGTATTCTAACAAATAATTGAAGAGAAACAGTAGCTAAATTAGCAGTTTTCTGAAAATTGAAAAAAAGTTAGCGAGAGCTAAACGCAACAGTCCATGTTGCACTTGAAACAAAGAAGCAATGAACGAATTTTAAAACATTCGATTTCTTATTGACCAATCAGGAGAGACTTCAGCATTTTCAGTCCTTCTGATAAAGGCAGGTGCCCATAAAGTCTAAAGTTTATCCAACTTTGCAGACGCTACAGTGTTTCTCAGCTGCTTTTCTATCTCAAAAGTCAAAACAATATTTAAAAATAATCTTCCATTTCTGCAAATTTCTAAACAAGGATGTAATATAATGATTAATTAAAGATTCAGTCAGTCAAACTCTTATCAATTGAGCATTGTATCATACAAACGCACGTCTGACGAAGATTCACGGGCATTTACATGAAGCAAACTAATTGAATATTAATTAGGCTTATGAAAGTGATCTTTTTCAATAATAATATACATTTAAAGCCACATTTAAAATGTGTGTTAAAATCTGAAAAAAATATAAAATATAGCACAATAAGCAGTTAATGCGAAGAAGTTTGTCGTAATAGTCCCTTGGAATTAATAATACGTAATTTGCTATTTTTGGAGACAATTTTTATCACGTTCGCAAAACTCAAGATCATGGATGACCATATTTTTTAGATTTCTGTATTTTCTATAAATATTGATGAACGTAATTAATGCTCTTTTCTTATTATTTATTAGTTTAAAAAATTATTATCATCAATGCTTATTGTCTTCCAGTTCAAATCAATTGTTAAAAACTGATAACTAAAACAGGAAGAACTGAAGAAAATTGTTAGGAAAATTTAAAAAACAAATTTTAATATTTTACGGTTTAGTTTCCTTAAAACGCGAATAAAATTCTTCCATGCAGCAACAATTCTTTTTTCGTTTTCTTAAGCCGTAATTTTTTTTCTTTTTAAGTCTCGATATAAATTATTGGTTTGTGAACTTGTTCCAACTCAACACTTTGAGTGGGCTGCGACAATTAACGCATTTTGGTTTTATCTATTTAAAATTAGCTTTAGCTCATTAGTGTTCATTCGATTATGCCTTACGAGATGAAAAGAATATTTCTGAGAGCTTTAACGAAAAAATAATAAACGTCTAACAATAAAGAGGGGGGATAACATGCAGATAGTTAATGACTATTAAACAACCAATAATCCTGACATCACAATGATTTGCCATGAATCCTAACATTCTCAATTGTTTTAATATTATCTACCTATATATATATATATATATATATATATATATATATATATATATAT
>JAPDSC010138692.1:0-28537 GCA_026290005.1 Latrodectus geometricus
AATTTAGCATTAAAAACCTTTGAATTTGAAGTTTCTCCAAATATTTTTTGCAAGATAAAATTCCAGATAAGCGATGCTTCAAATATTGATATTTATTTACAGCTCTTTACAATTCACTTATTCTAAAATCCAATAAATCATAGAGCAACGAGCCTACTCTTTGAATAAATTTATGATGGAAATCTATATGCAAATAAATTAATGCATATATTGTAATATTGTATTAGCTTCATACATAATATGAAAGTGTTGAACATTTTTTATTTCATTGCTCATAATGATTCTTAATAAATAATAAAATATAAAGATAAAAAATTTGAAATCAACATAAAAACAAGCTTAAAATATCTATAGTTTATTAATGAAACAAATGAGTTATAAAACTTTTTAACGTTTCATTTGCTCTTATTAATTTTATAGCATGATTTTTAATACAGTATTATAAAGATGAAGGAAGTTAACTGTTATTAAAGCTAAATACATTTTTCGATACTTATGATTGATTTAAAAATCTAATTCCCTTCATAATGAAACTTAAGTTGTGAATTTCAAGTTGTTTTTAATCTATCGGCAACAACAATTGTTATTTATATGCGAAAAAATTTAGCTATTCTACAAAATATATAAGTAATTTACCAATAAATAGCTAAGGACTAATTTAACAAATTTTTACTGAAAAAATTCATAATTAATTTTCTTAACTTTCAAACTTTTCTAAAGAAGTATATTAATAAACAAAATGGAAATTATAAATATTAAGATGTTATAAAGCACAGTATAGGAGTACTGTATGCATATGTAAAAGTTCTGTATATATATGCAGCATAAAAAAATCAATAAACTCTGGAGGCAAGTGAAGTGAAGCCAAATAAAAAATGTAATATAAGACTTCGTTTTGAATAATATTCTTAAAATGCATAAATACATTTAGTATAATGGAAATTCAAATGTGAATTAGTAAATGTAGATAAATATTTACCATTGTTCTAATTATTTGTTTATACATAACAATTATAACAATGGATTTTGAGAATGTAGAATATTTTCCACTCTACCCTACACCAAACGCTGTTAAAACAAACATTAGTAAAAAACTAACTTACAAATGAGCAGCATTTTTAAATCAGCATTTATCTCAAACATAATTTCGATTGAACGAAAAACATACTTTTAATGAAGTATGTCAATAAGTTGATTGGAAATTTTTAGTATTAAGATATTATACAGTGTTAAGATATTATAGGAATACTGTGCATATAACCATGTTGTAGAAAATAAATTCCAGAGACATCTCTAAAGTTTTAAAAGCGAAATGAATCGTATTACTATTTCTTTTTGAATTATACTCTGTAAATGCATTTATAAATAGGAACTTAAATGCGAATAAATATAGATAAATATTTTATTCAGCTAAATTATTGTTACTTTATTTATAACAATAATAACATTAGAGATTTTGGAATAGTTTCAAATTTAATAATGTACTCAACAAATGCTTATGAAAAATAAAATATAATATGTCAACAGAAAAAAAAAAACTGAAATATTTTGATTTCGATTATAATTTTAAGTTGAAGTTGATAAAAATTTTTCATGGTAACTGAACTTTGTTATTATAAATGTATAT
This sequence comes from Latrodectus geometricus, assembly GCA_026290005.1. NCBI lineage: Eukaryota > Metazoa > Arthropoda > Arachnida > Araneae > Theridiidae > Latrodectus > Latrodectus geometricus. Next base: position 1,628 of record JAPDSC010138692.1, read on the forward strand.
AAAAAAATCAAACTTGCAAACACTTTGACTTTATGAAATAATTCTTGATAAATCAAACAATTAAACAGTTTGTTGATAAACAACACAATAAGCGGTTAAACTTCAGCTTTATTTTATTGGAATTAAGAACAAAATTGAATTAGTAATTAAGTAAAATTCTTAATAAACAGAAAAAATCAATTAAATAACTTAAAATAGGTATCCATATTTTATTTAACTTGCTAAACCATATTCTGTTAGAAATTTGGCTGCCTATATTATTCCTATTCTTACATGCCCAAGATTGTGGCAAATTATCTGTCTCTATAGGACCATAATAACCTATTATGGAATACTGGGAAAAACTTGGAACTTACAATTGGTCTAATGTAGGATTACTCAACTATTCAGTATTCGTGGCTCAGTGTTCAATCATAATTTTCATCGAGACCCAAGCTTACAATAAAATGTATACAGCAATTACGTATATTAAGTATTTTGGATTCTGTGTATTAAGTATTTTGGATTTAAATTATTTATAACTAACTTTAAAATGAGAGTAAAAGCGAGCCAACGTTAGCGAGAAACTATATCTGGCATTTTGCCTAGTGGATGGTAAACAGATGAAGCAAATGAAAGCGATGAAAATTTAAATATAATACTTGAAATGAATTCCAAGCAGGGAGATAACACTAAAAGAATATGAAAGTAAAAAAAAATATGTTAATAATTGGTAACCTAGGTGGGGCGAGTCAAATTAAAAAAAATGGGAATATATTTTTTATAACAATAAATTTGAAATAAAACAGAAACATGACTACACAAAAGAGAAAAAAGTAATGTTTATGAAAGGGAATCCAAATGACCGATGCCGTCTCGAGCATGCGCAGAGCAAATGTTTTCTCATAGGACTTATGAATTTGTTCGACAATGCAAATTTTGATTCCAGCCACTCTCATTCAAATCGATTCTTCGATAGCTATCAAATCTATCGCGAAGGTCTATGGTATACATATTTTCGTGTTAATAGCAATTCACCATATTTAATGCAGAAGATTTATGCAGACTCATGGATAAATTTTTAAAAAGAAGTAAGCTTGGTTCCGAAAATAAAATCAAGAAAATATTCTCAAGAATACTTAAATTTTGGGTTTAAAAGCACTAAAGCAAATTAAGAAGAAAGGTCCTTGTGTATCACTTGCTCAAAAATATTGGCCGTAAACAGCATGAAACCTAATAAATTTAAACTATATTTGGAAACGCTTCAAAGTGAGTACGTCAACAAACCAAGAGAATTCTTAGAATTAAAATTAAAATCATTTAAAAAGCAAAATTCATTTTTTGGAATAAAGTAAAAAATGCTGTTTAGTGACATTATGTTTTAGTACATGCTATAACTTCAAAAATTGCTTGAATTTCAATTTTGTTTTTTATTGAACAAAAATATGGAAGAATTGTTATTATTTTGTCATCACCATAGAAAAATTAATTGGAAAAAATAATGTGACAGAAAATCTGTTTGCTGCATTTACATTCCATCAGTTACATTCTAACAGAAGTAACACTCCTATTTTCCGAATCGCGTCAATCCGAATCGCTGATTATCTGAATCGCTTTCAGAATTTCATAAGATAAACTAGACTGAAAAATGAAAAGGAGTATAATCAAAGTTTAAAAAAAGGAAAAGGAAGAGAAGGGAGAAGATGAGAATGATGTGCCACTTGAAGAATTCAGAAACATTCTTTTGGAAATTTCTGGATGTTCAGTTGTTAGCTCTGAAGATATATGAGAACGGTTTATTCCCCAGACCTTGGATTTCAAATTACAAATGATGAAAATGCAATTTTTTATAGACAATGCTTTCTAATGCTTTATAGTGTTTCACTTGATGTTGAAGCAGATACGGGACCACCACGTCTGAGGCTTTGAATGCAATTCTTCTTCAAAGCCCATTTAGTGTATAAAATTAAGTGCTTTGGACTTTAATAAATTTGTATATATTGGAATATTTTTCAATCGCATTTTTTTTAATCATTCGTATAATCCATCTTCAAGCTTCTGAAACTCATTCTTCATTTTCCAAAAACCCCAGCGGTTTATTATACCAAATAATGTGTTTTTAAGATATTTAAGCAACTTTACAATAACTTTTTTCATCACTTTCTTATTTACGTCTTTTATGATTTTTATTTTGGTTTCTAGCAATATCGCATTGCATTTGTTGAAGCTGCCATCTTGTTCAGTAGAGAAGATGCAATTCGTGTTTACATATTTGATTTGCATGTAGAAGAAAAAGCTTCACTTTGCCCTTTCTTTTATCAGAAGCCAGACAACTGGAGCTAGACAGTCTTTCCTCTCACTAAGCTGTCATATCTCATACTTGTGTGGCAATAAATAATCCTAAGCCTATCATGATAAACTTTTCGAGTAGAGAGAATGTCAAGCCACTGAAGAAGAGAAGAATATTACATTTCTACCAGTCCTCTGATCCCTGGAAGCAGAATTTTAAAGCTAACTTTTGGATAGGTACCTTCTTATTTAATATAATGGTTGTGTTGACTAGATAATTCCACACCCACCTTTTTCCATCAAAGTTGGAACGGAAGATTTGATACCTCTACCAATCTTGCAATATAATAATAATAAAATTTATCAGTTAAACATTTGAAAAAAAGGAATTATTTTTTGAAAAATACCAGATAAGAGAATTTGCTGAATTTGAGCATTGTTTTGGGATTAAATGATATTGGATGGCCATTGTTGTTGTTGGTTGAGTTTTGTGGCGCAAGGTCCAAAAAGAACAAACTGCGCCAGGAATGGCCATTATATTGGAAGCAAAATTAATAGGCCAAAATAATTGGGTATTTTAACACTGCTCGTTATAAGGGAAAGATATTAATGATGTGGGATGGTTACAACGAGATTTGACTATCTAAAAAAGTGGTTAAACTATTTTATTTCCAAATTAACATAGATTCCCTTTAATGATTTTACGTGTAAAATTAAAAAAATTTTCCCCTCCTCATTTTTATGTTATGCTTAAATTAAATAATTTGTATGAAAGTATGTTTCTATTTCATTTTAAAAGTTTTTTTTTTTCATGTGAATTCTCTTTAGCTATTTCGTATCTTGGATTTTTTTCGTCCATGCTATGAACTCATCAGTAAAAAAACAAGATGATAAAAATTTCACTTGTTTTTCATATTTTAAGCTGTGAATGTTTCGGAATAGCTTCAAATTAAAATTTAGAGATTCATTTTTCAAGTATAATACAATAAGAAATTAAGTGGATCTCTGGAATACAGAATACTAACTAACTTTACTTAAGTGTTCATCTTTATATAAAGACTAAATTTAAAATATTATTCAAAATGCTCTGATAATACGATTTAAATTTATATTAATAAGTTATTGATCATATTGTTTTTGAATTATGACAAGAACTATGATATTTGCTTATTCAAAATTTTTCTCATTTGAGGCAAAAGAGTGAGGTAATAATAAAGCATGCATTTATTATTATTATTTAACTAATGAATACTAGTAATAAATAAATAAAGAAAGTTAAGTGAGTTTAGGTATCCATGCAGAAGTATCTAATGAATGTGAATTGCTAACAATAACATAGAAACATTGGAGATTTGCTTCACTGCACATGTGTAATACACTTTCAGACATCATTAACAAGAAAACAGGGAATTGGATTCTTTTGTCACAAAAATTATTGATATTCTATAAATGTTTATATTTTTTAAATATAAACACTTTATATCAGGGTGAATTATCTTACAAATATAGTCAATCTCTAATTTGCTTTCATTAAAAATAAATATTTGATATGGGTTGTGTTCATGTTAAAATAAACATAATAAATCTCCTTTTATGATTATTAAATTATTTTTAAGCAAAGGATTTAAGTGTTTTTAAATTCAATGTGTTTTGCCTAAATCATGTTATAGCTAACTATATCTTTTCTGATAATTTAAATACCACATGCAACGGAGAATTAGGACATATTGGCAAAAACAGAATCCTCGGCACTTCCTTTCTTAAAAAGTAAAGAAAATTTTATTTAGAAAGAAGATAAAAAACATTGTTAAAGGGAACCTTTAATTATGCTTCTTTTATATTAAGAACGACCTTTTTTAATGTAACTACTTCATAAATAAATAGTTACTTCAGTATAATCTACAATTCTTCTATAAATATCGCAGTAGGTGAATTTTCTTCTGTATTGTAGATTCTTCTCTTTCTAAGTTTAAAAGGTCATTTCTGCTGAAAAATTTGATCCTGACGTTCAAAACACCCAAGTCTTTCCTTATGCCTAGAAATCTTAATATCAAGTTCCATTAATGCTATTATGTTTTAGCTCCTCAGAAAAGCTTGATGATTGATTCAAATAAACACTTTTCTACTCTCACCTATCAATGAATTAGTGAAGTACATTATTGGCAGAAAGTAAACAGGAGTTTCTGAATACCTTCTGTAGTTTGAAAACTGTACCTTAATTCACATTTATAAGCATTACAATACTTTTTAAATAATGTTTGATTAAATAGTGTTTTATGAAATTTATTAGAAATTATTATTTTAAAATTAATATAGAAGTGTTTTATTTTTCATGTTATTTAAATTTTTGGAAGTGTTATAAATTAGGGCCCATTAATTTTCGTTATATAATAGTCAATTAAACTATTCATTTCTTTTTTGAGTTTTAATAGAATTGTTTGAATTCTAATGCGTTAATTTATTGAAGATAAAATTAAGTTTATATGTTTTAACATAGATGTCAGTAAAAATTGTTTTCTATGTTACTAAATGGATCTAAATACATGTAGTCATTAAACTGAATATTTTCTTTCGAGACTGTCAGTTGTCCTTTCCAATTTGTAAAGCATATTTTAAGCCAAACTCAATAAATGTTGGAAATTGGTGGTCTTGTAAGTAACCATCCCCTTCTAACTGTACTTCAGAAACATCTCAAGAGTTCCCCTTTACTGATAAACAGATTTTGAAGGGGTAAATTGTACCGTGTGTTTGATCAGTTACTTTCTATTTCCCTAACAAATCCAAATTGAATACTTTGTTATGTAGCAGTCTGTCCAGCCATTGGCAACAAAAGACCCTATTTCATTAATTTTGATCTTTTTTCTACCCGGAATGCACTGGGAAAAAGTGCTTTTTGGATATTTTAAACCTTTAATATTATCTACATCTTTCATTGATGTCACACTTATAACAAACTGATTTCTGTTATTTACACGCTCTTATGTATATTATTATTCAGTAAACATATCTATAGCTCTTAAAATATTTTACTTATAAGCTGCAATGTATAAATATTTGTTTTTTAATTTTACTTCTCCTACTTTCATCTACAATTACTCCTTTTCATGAAATTTCTTTCAAAGCAATAGGTTTCCTTACGTTGTATCAATTAAAAGGAAACTAAAATAGTGGATTTTTAGCAAAGAGAAATGTAAAATATTAGCATAACTGTTTTTCTTTTATTTTCTTAATTTTATTAAATGTAGGTATCTTCTTGAAAGCAGTAATTATCTTGCTAAATAATGACTATATCACGAATAAATCCTAGTAATTTTTCAGTGAAAAGTAATTTGATTTTCACAATGGGGAAAAAATTATTACGCATAAATGGCATCAATATACCGGATTCATAAATAAATAAAATTATTTATATCTTGATGACATTATCCTTTTGAAGACCTTCTGATTTACCATATAGTTTATATTCAACACACAAGTTAGAAAATTTACTAAATAACGTCTTGAAATGAGAACAAAGATTTTACTTATCAAATATGGAATGCATCTTCTAATATTTCATAAACTTTGTTAAGGAAAATTTAGAACTAAATAATGAATTAATACATTTACTCAAAATAAGGAAATAATACAGCAATTCTAGCGCGAAGTAAAACTCTTACAGAAATATTTAAAGACATAAAAATTCCTTTGACAATTTCTAACATTGTGAATTTCTAAATAATAAAAATTTCCTAATTTTAAGAAGTTCTTTAAAGCTAGAAATAACAATGACGGAAAATATTTCATTTTTATTTTGAGAACCACGTACAAAATAATATTGAATAGAGTAAATTACTTTTTCTAAATTAAACTAAAATGTATAAGATTTTGTAATATCTGATATAAATTTTAATGGAATATCTCTTAAACTTTGTCAGTACAATATTTTCTTTAGCATAAAATAGTATAAATAATAACTGAACATTTAATATACACAGATCTGTTTCTTGAATAACATCAGGAAATATTAATTTCAAGAACTAGGTAGTTTTATTTTATATTATTTTCATTACTTAACTGGGAATCCATTTACCAGATGTTGCCATTTGGCTTTGTTAGCCCAAAGAAATTTTTTCCTTTAATTGAAGCATCAGTAATATATTAACAAAGCTATAGACAGACTTTTAATCTGGATAAGGATGGATTTTACTTTTTAAAATTATAGTTTTAAAATCATTTAACAGATGGCAGCATTAAGCAACAAGATTAGAGAACTATTTTGTGTGTAAAATACATTTGAAACATAAAATATACTGTAAATATTAAAAATATTTTGTAAAAATTACAAAAATGTTGATCCTTAATTATTTATATTTTAATATAAGTATTTGGTATTTTAATCGTTATTAAAGCAAAAATTAATAAATAAAATGTAATTCTTAAGTAAGAGCCAACTAATTTAAGTCCCTTCAAAAATAGTATCTGGACATGCATATTATTGAACTATGTAACACACATTTTTATGGGGATGGATAAGATGTTAAAATTGCAAAACATAAGCACTTCGGCATTTTTTCATTTCCTGTACATTTTTATTGTTACTTTAGTACGTTTTGATTGTAAATCTTTTATGACGTTAAAAATAAGTTTCAGAATAGATTGTAATTAAAGAAAAAAATGGACAGAGCAAAATAAATCTATGTGTACATATAGAAAGATGAGTGTAGTAAGATTAAGACGAAATTAATTGGCTAAAATCCTGTTTTCGCGTACAATTATTCGTCTGACATAATCAATACGAGAAAACACTCCAAAGAAAATTGCATCGTATACTCAGAAGCACGGCATTCTTAACCTATATTTTAAAACAGAATCTCCTTTCTTATATGTACATTTTGTATGCCTGAAAATTTTCCAGATTTTACCTTGAGAATTTTGAATGCGAAAATTAAAAAAGTCAGTACAATCAAAAAAGTTTTGCAACCTTTGAAAATAGAATCCTCGAAATTTATAACATTTATTAATCTTTCTTCATCGCGTTGGTATGCGTTAATATTAAGGAAAATCACATTTATTAAAAATTGTGTGGACTGTAAATATAGTTATTTTTTACTGAATGTACTCTTAATTTATATGTTAGAATAAAATTAATTGACATTACTGCTATTTTTATGAAATTGATGTCTTTTTTTTAAAAAAAAGGAAATAAGTATTTGCTTTGCACTCATTATGAGTTATTACGCTTAAGAATATTGATTGAAAATAAGGACAACCCTTTTTAGCTATAACTAATGCTTGAAAAAACAGGATTCATTTATATTAACCATGAATTTACAGTTTCTTTTAAAACAACAAATAATTTAAGAAACAAAAGCTGTCTGAAGATAAAAAATACTTAAGGATAGATTCATAAAATTAATTTGAATGTTTGAAACTTAACATAATATAAGGTATCTTTACAATGTCATCTTGTATTGCAATCATTATAGTATCGAAGAATAATAAAGCGCTAATTAAAATCTCTTTTCGAATTTTTTTTGAAAAAACTTGTTTATGCAAGAAAGCTTAATTTATCATTTTTAAATATAAAACTGAATATTAGACATGTATATTTAGTTCAAATAACATTCTTAAATATCTTGCAGTTTCAGTATGTTATTAACTGTATTTGGAGTTTGCATGCTGTAAGGAAAACATTCTATTACTACTTTACTTAAGGACATCTTAATATGGAACTGAAAGTAATGAGACCAATGAAGATATATTCCCTCAGTACATCATACAGTGAGTGTATAAAGTATTCGTACAGTACGACAATTGATTTAAAAGAGATCCGTTCATAAAAATTATAAACATAAATTCCATTTTAATTTATTATAAATACATAATAGAACATATTTTCACTAGTTTCATGTGAAATTTACACAAACATAATTTTATACATGAATAAATATTTACAAAACTGTAACAATCCAACTTCTTGTGGTGTAAAAAGTATTCGTACACTAAAAGAAATGGAATTTTTTTTTAGCTATATTTTGTGATTGGTTTAACCATTATGATGTAGTTAATTGACGTCATCTTGTAAGTTACTTAAAAGGCTCTTCAGTGGAAATTATAATGTAGTGAAAAACTAGAAATTCTGTAATGGATCGTAAAAGTAAAGCGTCGAGTGTTTCTGAAAGAGAACTGATTTTAAAGCTCCGTAAAAATGGTAAATCGTACAACAAAATTTCTGATCTGGTTGGTAGACCCCGTTCAACTGAACAGTCAATCATAAAAAAGTTTGCTGCCACTGGAATGGTTCAAAGCAGTTCTCGTACTCTCTTTCAATCTTCCCTTAACTCTTTGCGCGGTTATTTACCGGCGCTTCATTAATTAAATTACTTTAGTTATGAACATGTGATTTTGAACATTATGCTCCTCTGCTGGTCCTCTTCAATCTGTATGTATCAAATTTACAATAATTAAATATCTTGTTGTGTATATATACATTCATTTGGCTTAGTGAAACTTTTGAACTTATAAAAAATGCTTTCAGATTTTCAGAGTTATAAACCATGTAAATTTAAACTCTTTGCTTCCCATAATTTTTTTTTCAATACAGGAATTTGCTTTTTAAAATCTGTATATTGGGTATGAGGGTTAATGTACGGGGTGGGATGATTATGGCATCTGGGTACTTCCTCAATGTAAATATTAAATAGTTAATTAATTAACAATCTAGATATTACAAGGAACTCTGGACTATCAAAAACTACTTAATTTTAATTTTCTGTTTTCGCAACTAACCTTCAATATGGAAAAAGAAAAGAACTCAACTCTTAGGAGCTCAACACCACTGGACAGTCACTTAACTCTTCCAGCAGAATTAATCAACTTCTACGACCCCAACAAAAGCAATCCTACAAAAAAGGACAAACTTTTAACGCCAATAATCAGAACTCAAGATTCCGGGACTGAAAATCCTTCACTATCTAACCTGATAGATAAAATCAGGAAAATCTTAAATTTGAAAACAAGTGACAAAACGTACATCTATCTAAAGCGAAAACTGAAGCAAATGAATTATTGGACCAGCTACAAAATTTTATTGTTTCCAAAGAAGAACCTACTCTTCCTTATCAAGTATCAAAAGATATAGAGATAAACAACCAAAAATTAGATAACCTTTCTTCCAACATCATACCTTAGCTAACAAACCAAATCGAAGAAATTAATAAATCTATTAATATGCTAAAACCCCAATTTCTCCAAAATCCATCGGTAACCAATAAAAAACCATATAGTGAAGCACTGAAAACAACTTTACTCATAATAAAGAAAACTAAAGATAAAAATTTAAATGAAACCCTTAAGTCAATCAAAACTAATATTCGTCCAGAAGGAGTATATGTAAGAAATAATCACTTTGAAATCAAATGTCAAAACCATGAAGACTCTACAGCCCTTAAAGAAACATTAGAAAAAGAAAAATTAATTGTAGAAAATAAAATTCCTGCGATGCGGAAAATCATAATCTTTAACATCTCAGACCAAACAACAGAAGAAACAATCATTAATACAATAAAAGAAGAATTAAAAATATCATCTATTGAACTCCCAATAAGTATAACGCAAATGCGATGATCACTCAATAAACCAGATGTGTGGAATGCATTTTGGAATTACCTAAATCATTGGCTCATAAATTACTAACTAATCATTTCATATATTTTTGTCTGTCAAGACATAGAGTACAAAAATTCCAAATTGTTAAACGATGTTTAAAATGTCAAGACTTCAAACACCATGCATCCACATGCCCATATCAACATAATTATTGCGGTCGCTGCTGTGAGAGGCATGAAACTCAGGATCCCCAAAATAATTCTGCATCAATTGTCATGCAGCCAACAAAAATGGAGCAAACTTTCCAACTCACCATACAACCTACAGTAAATATTGCCCATCATATCAAGATTATATTCATCAAACCCGATATCACAACTAATGTCCATCCCGAATTCAAGATACACAAATGATCAACAAATTTCATTCCTAAATTGTCACCACCACCATTCACTTAATTTAGTTCAAATTAATATTCAAAAGAGTAGGTCAGCCACAGCACAATTTACGGAGTTTTCCACTCAAATTATTTAGACATAGCTTGCATCCAAGAGCCATACGCGCAATCATTATACATAAGAGGTATCCCAACAGCTTGGAAGCAATATGCAGCCAACTTTAAATGTAATCCAAGAGCAGCCATTATCTGTAAGCCAAATTTCAACCCAATCATCCTAAAATGTCATAAAGACTTTGTAGCAATCCAATTAGATAACCAGCAAAATCCAATAATCTTTACATCTATTTACGCCTCACCTTTAGAAGATCAACAAACAACCTTAACTCTCCTCCAAGACCTATTGCATAAACATAGAGGATTAAAAATAGTAATTTATAGATAAAAAAAAATAGTAATTTAAGAATAGAGATTTTAATTCCAAAAGCACATTGTGGGGTTACCCAACAAACAACAGTAGAGGACAAATCCTTGAGGAATTTATCTCGAGTAAATCATTGAACCTAATCAACACATAATCTTGTCCACCAATGTTCACAGGCCCAATGGGCTCTAGTTGGCCTGACCTTACCCTTGCCTCAGTTGAAGTTTATAACAAGATCCAAAATTGGGAAGTTTCACAAGAAATAAGTTGTTCTGATCACAATTTTATCACCTTCTGTTTAAATGAACCTATTTCCATAGCATTTAACACTCGTTTCAAATCTCTTAATCACCAAAAGAAATTTATCAAAGCAATAAAGCCAATAATCTGCCAACTCCAGGACAAATTGCGAACTGTAACTACCAAGCAAGACTTTCACCCAAGAACTCATAACTTGCATCCACAATACTGCTAAGAGCTCATTCAATCTTAGAATTCCTAGCAAGAAAATTAACATAAGATAGTGGAACCCACAACTAAGTACATTGCGTAGTCAAACAAGAGCCCTTAGACGAAGATTCAAATCATGCACTGAGGCAAATGAAAAGGAAAACTGGCTTAAGAAGTACAAAGAAAAACAAGCTCTATATAAAAAAGAAATAATCATCACAAAAACCCAAAAGCTGGACAAATTTCTGTAGCAACAACACGAAGGAGTTCGGAACGCTACAAAAGATCGCCACAGGAAAACTATTTGTTCCTACTCAATATGAAACGTTAACTAATGCCACCTCTTCTTCACAACAGAATTCAAGTAGTATTTTTACTGAGTTACTCGCAGCCAACTTCCCACAGGACGATCCTTCTTTGGACTCTCCTCTAAATTCGGAAGTTAGAAAATTACCCTTAACAACTGAAGGAGATAATGATCCTTCCTTCACAACACCAGAAATCACACAAGTTATTAAAAACCTGAAAAATTCAAAAGCACCAGGCCCAGACGGAATCGACAATGCAATAATCAAATTACTTTACAGAACCAATAGTACTTTCCTCTTAAACTTTTATAATAAATGCCTCCACTTCCCGATTCCATTTAAAATAGGACAAGTCGTATTTTTCCTGAAGAAACAAAAGGATCCCAAAATTGCGTCTTCATACAGACCCATTTGCCTTCTGCCAACATTAGGTAAAGTGCTAGAGAAATTAATTTTTGAAAGAGTTAAGTACTACCTAAACAAGAATGATATTATTCACAACAGACAATATGGCTTTCGCTCCAAATTTTCTGCAGAGCATGCTATTGACAAAACCCTTGATTTAACTCAATGCAACAGGAAAAAAGATTGCTACAAGGCGCTCTTAAGCCTGGACATTCAAAAGGCCATCGATTCCCTATGGTGGCCTGGTCTTAAACAAGCACTTCTTAACTGTAATTTACCCCCAAACCTCACCAAATGCATCTTTAGCTTTTTGGAAGACAGAACTCTGCAAACAGTTGGAGACGCTGGGATAGTGAGTATTAATCACACAAGAGGATGCCCACAAGGCTCGATTGGTGGATCCACATTGTGGAACATCTACTTTAACGAAGTATTACAACTAAATTGACCCGATCACACAGAAATAGTTACTTTTGCAGACGATACCTTATTAGTTGTAAGTGGGACAACCAAAAAGCAACTGCAGGAAAATTGCAACACCTTCCTCACAATGTGCAAAAATTTAAAGCTAACGATTTCTGCAACAAAATCAAGAGCTATGATCTTGGGAAAAAAGAATAAGCCACTTAAAAGCAACCCAACAATACGAATTAACAATAAAAGTATCAAACAGACTAAACAAATTACCTATCTAGGCATAATCCTAGATAACAAATTATCCTTTTTTCCACACCTAAATTAGATAAAATCAAGGATCATTCCAAATGCTCAAAGAATGCGCTCCATGATCAGCCAGAAATAGGGTCTGAAAACCAAAATCACAAAAAGCATCTACCTCACAGTAATCGGCAAAATAGCCTCGTAAGGCTGTTCATCCTGGAACTTTTCCATGACGCAGAAGAAAGTGAAAATCCTCACAAGCATCCAATGTTATTTCCTACTTTTAATCACAAGGGGCTATAAAACGTCACCAACATCAGCACTCGGAGTTTTAGCTGGCATACCTCCTCTACATCTTTTTATAGAAATGATCGCAATAAAATCAAAAATAATACACCTTCATCAAGATGTTGAATTAGGAAATAACATCACAGCTCATGGAGATTATGAAAAACAGATAAACAAAGACACCATTCACCCAGTAATAAAAACTAAAAGATTATTAATAGGCAACATCCCCAAAACAGCTTCCTTAATTCAACAAGTAGCTCTAACTCACACAGACTACAACTATTACACGGATGGCTCAAAGCAGGACGACGGGGTCGGCGCAGCTTTTATCCTTTTTCATGTGAACAATATCTTACACACGCAACAAATAAAAATGGCAAAGAAAAATTCTATATATCAATCAGAGACGCTAGCCGAACAAAAAGCGATCCTGCATGCCATAGAATTCAATATTTTTCCTGCAAGTATCTGGACAGACAGCCTCTCTGTCCTACTCTCTCTCCTCAACTCCCAACACAAGAGCCCAATCATAGCGGACATATAAAACATTTTATTCTCAAAATCTTCAGCTTTGCAACTAGCATGGACTAAAGCTCACGTAAGAACCCAGGGTAATGAACTGGCAGACAAAAACGCAAAAGAAGCAGCTTCAAATCAAAATCTGCCAGTAACAGAACACCCCTTACCAAAATCCCATTTGATCAGGATACTCAAAGAAAAACTTCACAAACAGTGGCAACAATTCTGGAATGATCATAACACAGGGCGATTCACTTATAAGCTCTTCCCAAAAGTATCTACTGACAGAAGCTGTGCTAATCCCTTCTTAACTTACATAATAACCAACCACGGTCCTTTTCCTTATTACTTTCATATATTTGGCAAAGGTAGATCACCACTTTGTGTCTGCGGGCAGGTAGGAACATCTCTACATTACCTGGAACAGTGTCCAATGACCAAAGACTATCATATTAAGAGAAGTTCCACACAGACTGATGAAGCTTATATAAAAAACTGCATCACTGAAAAATTTAGAAGAAGCAAACTTACGAAACTACTGAACCATCTGAACATTAAAGATCTAGAAATGTGCAAGGATCCCTTAGCTCCACGTCACCAGACTCACATAACCACTATAGACTCAGATCTAGACTCAGAATAGTGAAATTTTAACATAAATGAGCTTGGACTTTTACTCACTCTCTGTCTATATATATAACAAACCCCTCGAATTATCATATATGTATGTATATGTGTCTGTATGTTTATAAGTATGTATGTGTGTATATGTACATGTATATATGTATGAGTATATTTTAATATTTATGTGTGTGTATTTGTGTATATATATTTTTTCTTCTTTTTAAAATTCAATTTTTTATTGATCAAGAAATCTAACCTTCACTATCTTTTATTTTACTCCCTATTGAAAGTATCATTTCGTCAATGTATAATCAATATTGTATTCCAATAGTTATTTTTTACTGTCATTGTACTGTGATGTAGATTTCTACTGCACAGATAGTCTTCAGGCTTTAAGGTCCACCATTATCACCTTAATTTTATTTCAAATAAAGTCATTCGTACTAGGGTCCCTTTACTGATGATAGAGAAGTTTAAATCTGTTAACCAATTGGTAAAGTTCAGGGTTTCTCCACATCGTTATGTATGTATGTCTATTGACATCATCTGACAGACAGTTTCTGGCACGTTCATTAAAGAAGGATCCCAAAATAAGCTCTCCTATATTAACATCAGAACTGAAGAACATGGGAACAGCAGTCTCCGTAAGTACTGTTCAAAATGCATGCAGAAATGTAGGTTTCTCTGGTCGTGTTGGGAGACGAAAATTCTTTGTTAGTTAGAAGAATCGGAAGCTGCGATTGTCTTTCACCAAGCAATACGTTAACGAAAGCACAGATTTCTGGAAAAAGATTATCTTTACATAAGGAAGTAAATACAACATATTTAGATCGGATGGGAGATGAATGGTATGGAGAATGCTCAATACAGAAATGCATCCTGAGAATTTAGTGCCAACAGTGAAACATGGAGGTGGAAGTCTGCTTGTTAGGGGGTGTATGAGTGCTTCTGGGATGGGCAAATTAGTCTTTATTAAAGGCATTATGAATCATCAACTTTGTATTGACACTTTAAACAACAATTTAGGATCTAGTGCAACAAAAATCGGCTTGAATTGTGATTACGTTTTTATGCATGATAACGACCCCAAGCACACAGCCCTAAACACAAAGCTCTGAAAAAAACTAATTTCTTTAAAGTACCCAGTATTCCTCTTTAATAGAAGCTTCCTACAATTACCTTATTTTTTAATAATTTCTCGAAAATTCCCACTTTTGCTCATGTTTCATAGCTCTTAACTACCATTATTAATGTAAACATTTCATTTTTTGAATTTTTTATTTTTCAATTTTTTTCTATAGTTGAATCTAATCTTTAGGGGAAAATAATATTTATCGTGTTTTGTAGTTTTACCTTTTAATTTTTGAATGTTTCTTCTATTGTATCTTTTCTCATTTCACTGTTATCATAGCATTTACCTTTTTACTAATAAAATATAAATGCAGTAGTTAAAATTAGCTCTTTTACTCCTCTCCTATGAGAGTAGACAGAGTCCACAGTTTGATAGAGTTAAACTAGTTTTTTTTCTTATATATCTATAAAATCTCTCTTTGTAAACTGTTATGAAAAGAAGTTAGTCTGTGGAGGATCACATTATTAAGTATTTGAGAATAGCATACTTCTATATTTAAATAAATCGAAAAATAATTGATATTGACCTATAGAACATTTTTAGATTTATTAAATGTTCATCATTGAAACTGTATCAGCTGATACTATTTTTATTCCAATTTATTAATCTTTGAATTAAATCTTTGTTCCTGAACTAGCTTTTGCATTTCGTAATTATACATAAATTTATATAATCAAAATTTTTTTGCCTTTTTTATTTTTGATATCTAAAAATAGTATTATTGCGATGTTTGATAAAAATTTTATGAATCTTTTTGTTAAATGTGTTTGAATTTTTCTTTCAAATTATTTTCTAAGTTTATATAGTCCATTTATAATGTACATAACAGCTTTCATATTCTTGGGCCCTCTTGACAGATATTTTTTATTATTTTATTTTAAATTCTATGGCTAATTCAAGCTCTAAATTGCTGTATACTTTTATCACTTACTTGGAACTTTTATCGTTAACAGTATATCTCTGCTCTCTTTTTAGCATTTTCCATTCTGATGAATTTTCAAACTAAAAATTTTATATTTTAAGGTTCTTCTTTCTCATTTCTCTATTTATTACAAATAAATGGATATTAGATCAAACATACTTCCTCAAGGTAATGACTTCTTAAAAAATGCCTTTATGAGAAAGAAGACTCAAAAATTCTCGTAACATTACAAATAACTAAAATTCTAGCAGTAGAACCCAAGCAAAAACATTACGTGAAGAAAAAAATTAATCATCCCCAATTCTCTATGTTTATTAACGAAGGACAAACAAAAACTAAAAATGAAGATTTAAAAATACCAAAAGAAAATCTAAATACAATTTTCTCTCAACAAAGGAATTTTCTTAAAATTATCAAGAGTTGGAACTAAACTTTCAATTTACTTAATATTCCGTCTTAGAAAAGAAATATTCCTATATTTTTCTGATCAACCAAATTAAAATCTAGAAAATTAAGATCCATTTTAGGAAGCTTGATTTGTCAAAAACTACCACAGCAAGGCAAACTACTTTAATAGTACTTATTGCCTTTGTGATTATAACCACTTAACTGATATGTATAAAATCAACATTGTCAATCAACTGTCTTTACGAAAATGAAGAAGGAGTTAGTATATCTCCAAATAAATTTACTATATTTTTCCAAGAATTAAATACCACAGCATTAATTATTCAGCGATTACCTTAAATGTCTGGAAGAAAAATATTTTTATTGCTTCATTTAGTAGATTTCTCGCCTTCTCGTTTCTAGTTGTAATCCATTTGGAAAAGTAATTAACGTATATTTTGAGGAATTATAAACAAGAGCAAATTCAGATGTTAATTTTAACTTATTTGATAGAGTATCACAAAACAAAACATATAATCGGAATTATATGATGCTTGAGAAGATCATATTCTTGAGATGGCGTCTCCAACATTAACGGTTCACATTTTCGAAGATGGTTTATGAAAAATCAATCAACTAGTTATTTATTTCGAGTTTCTCATATCAAAATACTTATTAGGAAGGTGACTTTAGAAGCCTTCCTATATTCATGATGAAACTTTCCAACAACATAATGTTTATTTATAATCTGGTTTTAGAAACTTAAACAGAGAATATTGTAATCATTGGGAGCTCTGCACGCACATAGCAATCTCTACCACTTCTTCCAGGGCAGGATGAAGATTCACATTTCTTTTATCAAGAAATATTTTTCTCTCTATATTTAATTGGAGAAACAAAACACAGAAAATTCTTTGAAATGGATGTTATAGTCAATTGGTTTAAAACTAGTAATAAAATCTTTAAATCTGGTTACAATTTATCTCAGTTGTTCGGAAAAATCTTATTATTTTGAGAATTTCTCTGTTGATAGAAAGGCAAATTGATTTTTTATATCTTTCCTATGAAAAACATATTAATATTTCTCTGCAGTATGTAATGTGTGAAAACTATGATGTATTGTGAATGATGAGGTTAAAGAACTTAAATAGAAAATGTAAAAAAAAAAAAAAAATAAATAAATAAAAGTATTCACTTCTATTTATTAGGAATGGGGTAATTAATAATGTCAAAATAAAAAAAACTGAAGACCTTAGAAGCATTTTTAAATGTTGATTTAATAAAGCTTGACTTATAGAGTTGCTCGTGATAGATCTCAAAAGTGAAATTTTTTTTAATACTTGTTTTAAAAATTTCATTAAAGTAAATTCTTTCTAAATGTTTACCAAATTTTTTTCAGAATTTAATATTTTTCTAATTTTAATAGTAAGAGATATGCAATTTTCTTTCTCAAGTATCTTTCAATAGTTTAAAGCCAATAAAATAGTGGAAATTAAGATAATTGATATAAATAGGCAATTCCACGTAATATATCTGACTAAATGAGGTCGACAGAAAAAATAGGTTCAGTGAAGAATTTGATAAAATTCACATTGCACGTGACAAATAAATTGAAGCTCATAATCGATTAATGGGATTATTTACATCCCTCGTTTTATCAGTTTTCTCTTACATAAAATATTTCGCAACGAATAAATTTGTTTACCGTGTTGTTGTCTTGTGCCAGACAGGCTAGCAATATGGAGTGCGCTGCTCCAACTGAAGAACCGTATTTGGCGTGGAGTCCGACTTCCTCAGTACACTCATGCCATAGGTAGCCGTTTATAGGGTAGGCAACCATTAACACAAAGAAAGAAAGGACAAAGACAGGAAAGGGAGAGAAAAAGTAAATCGATGCCCGAGCCAGGATTCGAACCCAGGTCTTCCCCAACCGTAGTCAGGAACGCTAACAACTAGACAGGGTGCGCGGCTTCCGCGTTTTTAAAATCATAAATAATAATATTGGTTTCCCAGTTTAAAGTTATGTAAATGATGCCACAATTTATGTTTCGACTGTTGTAAGTTTAGTTCTAAGTTACAAATTTGTGGCTACTTTTATTTTCAACCCCACTATAATGATTCAGTGCAATAATCTAGTGAAATGTGAATAAGTAAATGAATGCAAACACCAATTTTGGAGGGTATTTTTTCATTAAAATAAAAACCAGAAATCTAATTAAAAATTTTATTTAAAAGGAAAAAAATATTTTGAACATTTCAATTCTGAAACTGATTATTAAATAAACATGCTAATTATTACAAAGTGAACAAAAATGTACGATTATAGCATTTTATAACAGTAAAGACTTCAACATGTTCTATCACATATGGCCATAATCATTCTTACTCATGCTCATATATAACAATACAAATAAATTACTTTGAATCATCGAAACATTATTTTACAAGTGTCGAAACAGCTGTACCTAAGCCCAATTAGATGGAAACAGCCGGATAGGTGTTTTCATGATTTAGAAACAGGGACCACGCAGAAGATTCCCAATACTTGAACTGCCACCCCTAGATGTATATTTTCACTTCATTGCAACCTAGACCCATTTAACGTGTTCTAAGACTATTTAACGTAAACACGATGGGTTTTCGGTTAAGTTCCACTGACGAGAAAGAAGCCTTAACCAGGCCTCCGCGGTCTTTTCATCATCATACAATCATTTTTAAAATTCCTACTCATGCTCAATTTACATAAATTTCTTGGAGTTTCTTAAGGAACATTGGAAGTATTTGTCAATAAAACTTTTTGCTGCAACAACTACACTTTACTACTATTAATACTCTATAGCATTGTGCTTCTATGCAGGTTCCATACATATTAGTTCACCTATGCCACTTATTAAGAATTACAGAAATAATTACAGTTATGACTAGAAAATATCAAGAAAAGTTTACAATAAGTTGAAACTACATAACAATATTAATTTTGTAATAAAAATTAAAGATACTCAAAATATCATTTAATTATAATTTATTTTAACATTAAAAATGTCTCTAAAATCTTTTCTAAAGATGATAGTCAAGAGTTTTTAGTGGTAATTTTAATATTAATCTTGAAGTGGCCTTCATTCATTTAATCGATAATATTTTTCATCTTCATTCATAAAAAGGTAAAAATTAGAAATATCAATATTTTCTTAAAGGCCTATCCAAATATATCTATAAGCTTAAGATTGTCTAAATCTATCTGTATATATATATATATATATACAGAGAGAGAGAGAATATTGAAAATTCTTAGAATATTTGTATTCCAAATATTCATTCATAAATTTTTTATAATACATAGGTGAGAATTAATGATGTAAATTCAGAGATTGATCAAAACTCCATAAAAATTTTAATGGCCCATTAAACTTATGTATATATAAATAGAGAGCAAAAATTATTTCAAAATTTTGAGAATTCTGCAATGTTTAAAAATACCTGTTGCTTAAATTGCATTGCAATTAAAAACAGTTCAATATACCAATAAGTACAATTAAAGTGAACAATTTATTTAAAATGAATTAGTTAATTTTGCTTAAATTCTAAATCTTTTCTACTGTTTAATCTAAGTTTTGTAAAGTACTAAAATTCTGAAAAATTTTTATCAAATATATTAATACAAATACTACTGCTTATCTGATGAATATATTAATTTATTTCCGAAGTGAAATATGTATTCTGCCACTAAATTATTAAAACATTTTTTAATTTATTAAAATATTTTTTGATTAAAAATTATATGTAGTTTCATCTTCATATATAAATATAAATTTTTAGAAGATTATAATGAATGTAAAGTGAGTTCCCGAAAAAATATTGTTTACGCTTTACAAAAAAAAAATAAAAAAATAAAAAAAATCATTTATGTTCATAAAATCAGATATAGTGTGTATAATAAATTTGTATTATTACATCAAACTTCATTCATAACATATTTTTGGTAACACACTTATATAATTATCTCAAATTATCTTCTTGTAACACACTTATACAGTATTCAATTAAAACTATACATTATTTTACAATATTCATTATTTTTTATACATATCATCATTAAAATAGTCCAAACATGCTAATCACAGCTTGAATTAAACTCACAATCAATATAATAATTACTTTCAAACATGTTAATAAAATACAAATAATTTTAGTTCATGATGATCAAAAATTTGAATTATAAATTTTTACATCCAGTTCTCAGTGTTCTCTTATAAAGCAACAATATATTAATAACAATGGCTTCATTTTCATAATTGACATTTAAATCAATATTGGAATGGATAATATACATCAATAAGCTTCAAAAACATTTTGCATAACATTTTTATTTACTACGAGGCACATTTCGTAAGCATACCTTAAATAAAGTAAAAATAAATATTGCTTTTAATTTCCAGGGTAAAATATAGGCATATATTACTCTAGAAGAGCAAGCCTAAATTTTAATTAGCTTTATATACAAATATTCAAGCATTTTGAAAACTTAAAAATAAATATTTCACAAAAAAAGATTTGATTGAAATTTACGTAGATAAGATTCTATTATCTTTTTAAAGTGGGGTGAAATGCGGACATATTTTAAGTGAACAACACCTTTTTATTACAACTAATTTATATATTGCATTACAGATATAATGTATTCTTTGATATTATTTGATAATTATGAAAAGCATGTAAAAGAATATCATATTCTTTATCTGCTTATTTATTTTTTATCTACATATTCTGATCTATTTTTTTTTACCGTAGACAGGAAATTTAAACTGAAATTTTATATTAATTCAATTTTATAAATTACATCAAATAATTTCAATTTATTTAAAAGAATTATTGTAAGTTGCTAGTTAAAATCAATTAATCAAGTCATTGGAAATTTTGAACATTTTGGAAATATATTCTGAATACATATATAATAACATTTAACCATTTGTAATGGTTATTGACAAAAGTAAATTATACTTCATTTAAGTAATATTTAGATAAAACAGTTAGTATTTCCGGTTTGTAGGATTGTCGTTCAATAATTTAAATCGCATTTCCTTAACGGTTTAACATTAAAGAATTGTGCTGGAAAAAGATTTAAGCATCATAAAGACTATAATTGTAGATAAATGTTGATTGTATAAAGAATTATGCATTCTTTTACAAGAAGAATTTTGTTTTCAAGATTATATATTACATGAAATTTGCTGAAGCTTTTAATGAGCCTTTTGTTAAAGAAAAATAATGCTTACATATTTTATTATGCTTATTGAAATTTACAAATTTTATAAAAAATTTAAAAAAAACATTGCTAAAGCAAACTGTATCACACTACAGTACAGCAAGGAGATAAATATCAAACACATATTAATTTACAATTTTAAGAGATAGACGTCCTTTTCTAAAATGTATATAATTATCAATTCATAAGTATCACGGTTGTCATTAGTAATTTCTTTCGACAAAAAAGGCACTTGCATTAAAGGATTCCCTCGCAGCTAACATTAAATATTTTTCGCATTGAACGAAAACTAATTTTATTCAATGTTTTTTTTATATTTTCTAAAATATATTTTGAAATTTTAAAAAATATATAAGTTAATAGAAAAAATTCAGTAATGAAATTAATAGATTACTAAATTTATAAAATTTCGAAATAACTTTAAAATAGTTTTTATATGCATTCAGTCTTCAAGAAATTCACTATTTCTTGAAGAACATGCAAAGATTACCAAAGTATATGATAATGAAAAATTTTAAAAGAAAGAATTTTCTAACATTTTAGAAATATCATTTTGTTAACACAATCTTTAAATATTAATTCTTAAAGAGAATGATAATTCATAAACAAGATAAAGATGTTATCTAGGCTTTCAGACTTACTTGAAAATAACTATTATTTACTAACTAGTGTGAATCAAAGAGTAAATAATAAGACACGTCACATTCAACATCGTGCTACAAATCTGATTCAAACTTAAGAAAAAGATAGTATTGTAAACATCGATAAAGTTAAAGTAATTAGAAACAATCAATGAAACAATCAATTTTTAAGCAATGAAAATCAAATTGATTGCAATTATTATAAGTAGTTCTTTCTCCAAGTTATCTTGAATATGAACTACAAGCATAGAGTTCCAAAAGTGTCTGCCACAACTTATTTACCTACCTAGACAAAAATATATCGTTACAAATGGGTGTACTATTTTTAAATCTTGAAGCAAATAGACTGTTTCATCTTTCACAGAAAATGGCACGTTAGAGAATTTTATATTACATTAGCAAGCATCATTTCATATTATCGTATGTAATATAAATATGTACTATTTAGAAATTCTAGACCATATTTGTTTACCAATAAATTACAAGAATTCAAAATAAATTTGAGAGAAGAAAGTAAACTCAAAAGGAAAATGTGCGGGAATATTTAATCAAAATGCTTTTTAAAGATTGTAAATTATTTACAATAACCATAAATTATATTTACAACTAAAAAAGTACATAACGAAAAAAAAATGAAAAATAATACTTTTTTTTTACTTTATTAAAAAAGATCAAAATAGAACATAAGTGAATAAAGTATATTGTTCCAATAACTAAGCCTCATAAAGGCTTAATGTCTTATGTATATTTTCTGAAAGGAGTTTATTATATTCGCGTATGGCAAGTACATCACGTATCACTCTCTTTGAATGTGATTTCGAAGTATCAATGTCATCTGGAATTTTCGGAAAAATGTTGTCTATGGTATCATTACTGTTTGCTATTAAGTTTTGTATTAATTCAAAACTTTCCATCAGTTGAATTAGTTTTATCTTAGAATCTTCTAAGGATTCCTTGAAACTTTCGAACTTTCCCTCAGGTACTTCGTTTATCATTTGGTTTATAACCACATAATACTTTTTCAAGTAATTGATGATTTCGTAGAAATCTTTCTCCGTCTAAAAAATAAAATGACATTTAGTTTAGATAATTTTTCATCAATAATTTTTCATATTAATGATGGATAAGATTTTAGGAATGTGTTGAAATGTGGTGAATATTTTAGCCTTAAAAACTCCTAGGATATTTACAAATAATCTTGATTCTTTTCTCTAAATATTGAAATATGTCAAGCAATAATTTTATTTATTTTTTTACACGTCAGTTGTTAATATATTATTGATACTATATTCTGAAAATCAGAATATACTAACAATGTAACCCATTACTATTTCGAAATAAATGAAACAATGATATTGATATTCTTGTAGAATCATTTATTTCGATATCGAAGAAGGGGGGGGGACTCAAACCTTTTTTGTGAGAGGAGTTACAATTTTTATGAGTAAGGGTCAATAAACTGGGGATTTGTAGGTGTTTTTGCTTTGGTGTCTTAAGAATAGCTGAGATCTTTTAGTTATAACATGCTTACTGATGGAAAACCTCATCCCAGCCAATATTTAAAAGAATAATGATACACGATAAAGGTTTTGTTAAAATTGAAAAATTCAAGAAATTGTGTATAAAATGTGAGCAAAAGCACAAATATTCCCTAGACATAAAACTTTTAATGGATATCATGTAGGAAACGAAAAGAGCACTTATCAACGTTTAACAATTAAAATAAAGGCTTTCCAAGTAAATCTCTCACTTTAATAAATTAAGAGATTATTAACCAAGCGAGAACATTTGTCATAATTTCCTTCAGGACCTTCATATGAAATGAAAAATTCTACAGTTGATTTCAGGATTCAATGCGAGTTTTAAAAAAACAACTGTATTGGGCAAAAACAAGAGCAATCATAATGAATATTTTTGAACTAAGCTGCCAATTTTGATAGAATTATTCTTTAACCTTCAAAGTTGATGTTTCCAGCACTTTTAAGTATTTAGTATATTGTAAAATAAAAGAGAAAGAGATGGAAAAAATTTATAAAATCAGTCTTAATGCTTCGTGAAAAACATAGCTTACTAATTATTCAACCATTATTAATCTACCATTATTAAATAAAGGGGGGGGGAGTGTTGATGAAATTCTTATGCTTTCACAGTAAACACGAAAGAAATATAAAACTATATTTCGGAGGAGAACTAATATGGCTCATTCTTGTACTAAGAATTTAAAGACTTTCATAAAATGATTCATGAACTTTTAGATGGTAGTTTCTCTGTTCATTCACATAAAGGAAATTTTATTTGTAATGACTAAACAAATGCTCATACAACTCATTCTATCCATGTTTCTAAATAAATGATGCTCTACATATTAGTGATCGACTTTACATTCCACTTAACATTGATAAACTTATTATGTCATTTTGTGTGTAAGACTTTTAATTCTTTTAAAGCAAAATACTTACATTTGGAGTTAAGGGGGGGTCAGGAATTTGCAGAAAATCATGTGGTTGAAGCGATTCAAGGCTATTAATCTCTATTTTGTACATCTTATAAAGCTATAAAAGAAAGATAATACTTCATTATTTTAGAAAGCATAGGTCATGAATAATATGCAGTATTCACATATTTACTACATAAATTCACTGTTGATAAAATATGCAAGCAATGATATTTATTAAACACACACACATAAATACAATAATAGATGTTAAAAAAATAGTTTTTCATTTAAATTAAATTGGTATTATTTTAATGACGAACGAAATTGTGAATTGATTAACTGGTATATAAGAATATTAATTATAATATGAATATTAACTGCTAACATTTGTTTTCTGTGATAATTTATGTAACTTCAAAAACCTATAGTAAGTTATCGAATGAGTACGAGTAAATTAGAATCTATTTCATAACAGAAAACATGATAATTATTATTTAATCAATAAACTGTATATATATATATATATATATATATATATAATACACAGACTTCTGAACTTAAATTATTCTAAATTATAGAAAATATCAAAAGTTAATTTTGTATGTAGTAATTTACTTTTAATCAATATATATTCATTTAATGAACATTTTCTTAAATTTTAATTATATTAATTGTTATTCCATTTTTTAAATAAAATTTTAACTACTGTTATTCTAATTTTTAATCTGCTTGTCACCCATGTTGCAAAAAACCAGGAAACCCAAGAGATAATATAATAAAATTTATTTTGTAAATAACATGTTGATCAAGTATCAAATGATTAAATTAATAGACTTCTGTGAAGTGTGGTTCCTACCAAAATCAGTAGCCAGAGTAGCTACCATTGTTAAAGATCACTACTGTTACACGCCTCGGTATTGATTCAAAGAGACTTTGGATGTGTTCTTTGGATACAGCAGACCAAGCAGCTTTCAAACGTTGAAAAAGTTGATCTGTTGTAGCAGCTGGGAATATAGTCTGGGTCAGTCGTTGAGCAATCATGGACCAAAATGTTTTCTATCGGCGAAAGATCCAGAGAGCAAGCAGGCCAGGGAAGCAATTCTAGTAATTGGAGAAGAACCTTTGGACAATGCGTGTTACTTGTGGTCGTTCATTATTCTGTTGAAATATGGCTGTGGGCAAGATCTGAAGGTAAAGAAAGACAACTGGCTCCAACACCTCGGAAATGTAGAGCTGGCTGTTTAAAGTACCTGCAATGAGTACTAGAAGAGTGCGATAGTGACATCCAATACCGAGTCATACTCTAGTACCAGGTGCAGGACCAGTGTGATGGTGCACAAACCAGCATCCTCTCACCATGGTGTCTCGAGACTCGAATGCGACCATCGTAGTGTTCCAGACAGAAGTGTGACACGTCAATAAAACAATTTCATTCCATTTTGCCATCCACATCGTTCTTTCAATATACCATTGGCGGTGGAGACGTATATGGTTCTGCGTCAAGGGTAGATGAAGCAATGGACGTCTTGCGGACAGAACACTCTGATGTAAACGGCGTCAAATGGTACGTGCAGACACTTGATGATGCATTACAGACTGAATGTGCTGTGCTATGGTTCGTGATGTGGCTGAGCGATTAGTCACTGCCATGCACACAATTTGCTTGTCATCACGTTAAGGGGTGCATTGAGGTGGATGCGATCGAATTACATATCCGCAATACAGTTGTTTGATTTCCTATTATTAATTAAATAATTTTAGTAGAAAATACAAGGACTAGTAAACTATAACTAGGCTTCTAATATTATACAATATAATATTGAATGAGTACTTTCATGGTACTGCGAAAATTGTAATTTTATCGTGATACTTTAAATAAACAATTATTTGAACATTATCGAAATAAAACATGTATTTAAGCATAAGTATTAGGACTTGTCTCTAGAAATGATCCACCTATCATTGCAGAAACTTCCAGAGCACGCGCGCTTTCTCCATTTATTTAGTATATTTCTTTTTCCCTCAATGTGAATCAACAAACCCACATTAAAGTTCAAACAATTGTTAAATAAACATTCCTTTAATGAACAATGATAATTCATTCCATGAATATGAGAAATATTCACTCCCAAAAGGTAGTGAATTTTTTTCATATTCAATGAGATAAACTGGTGTCGTAACAGGATCCACGA
>JAPDSC010138705.1:0-21875 GCA_026290005.1 Latrodectus geometricus
AAATCATGAAAAATAAGAAAATTTTCGGCAATATCTAAAATTAATAACAAATCTCTTTTTAACCGTAAAATGTTAAAAGAAAAAGAGACAGAATGTAATAGTAAATGTAAATCTAAAAAAAAATATTTTAATTAAAAATATTGGTCGAAACCGCTGCTGGCTGGTTAGTTTTAAAACCTGTTCCACCAGTTGTGAAAGATATTGATTAGTTAACTGATTTTCGACATCTCGAACCGTTTTATCCAAGGGCAAGGCTACTGTTAGGTTACACTATCCTATAGCAAAACAATTTTAAATGAATAAGTAATATAAACAACTAAAACGGTATTCTGTATTTACATAATTTTATGAATGCACAGCTGGAAAAAATAGAAATCAAACTGTTTCTCATCATCAAATAGTTTCCAAAGAAAATAAGAAATGTCTAGAAATTGATAGCTAGTATGAATATAATTTATAATCTGTCTTTCATAAGATATGAATTATTTAATAATAGATGCAAGGTAATTATAATAAAATAAAATAGTCTCAATATAGTTCTAAACTGCATATTTTCCAACAATTGGCGTATATAAAAATTAATATATTTAACATTGTTAAGTAATCTCACAAATGAAATTTTAAGAAATTGTAAAAGGAGAGTAAAATAACTTTTTAATAGCTCAGGTTTCTCTCAGGATTTTCATTTTTAGATAAAAAATATTACATAAATGTAAAATAAATAAAAGAAAAGACATGTGTACAAAATAAAATGAAAGAAAATTCTTTATAAAAATATCAAAAGGGAATTTTATATTCTAGATGTTTTTTTTTAAATTGTTATAGATTTCAGTGTCGAATTCGTCACCCTTTAAGTATATGTGGTTTGGAAGCGTTGATGAGGTTTGCAAGTTTTTTTTATAAAAAAAGGAATTAAATTTTATAATTCTTTAAATTATTTACGCCACATAATATTACGCGCGAGTATTTTTTATTTATATATAAATTGATTATATTCTCATCGTATAATTTTTTCATGTTATTTCAGCCTGTAATTGCTTTTGGAATAAAATAACACCTGTTAGTTCTGATAATTACTTATTCCGATGAACTCAGTCACAGAGCATAACACCAGAATAGCTACAAAATTATTCAAAACTACAAAACACAATAATTTACTTTAAGTAGAAGACATTTCATTACTTTATAAAAGGTATCTGGAGTTCGACTCAGGGTTTATTGTTCATATTGCCATTCAGTGATAACTAAATACTTGTTGGTACTCCAAATTTTATAAAATAATTCTGTTATAATCCTTTTTAATATTTTTTATAGTTGATTATTCTTAGTTATAAACTATGAATGTTACGCTCTGTGTTCTATTTAAGTTTAATGTAATCTAATATGACTTTCCATTAAAAATGTTTCATGCCACTATGTTAAAACATTATTTTTAAAGTCTGACTTCAAGAAAATTTGAGTGAATGAAATAATAATTTCGAATACATATCTGGTAGAATACGTTTTATACATTAACATTCTAAAAATACATAGATTAGATTATACTTGTATAACTTGTTAATATTATGAAATCATATACAAAGAGGCAGGTTTTTCCTTAAACATGTTAACATTCTTTGATTCAAATATACGCTTATTTCATTACAACAACCCGCAACGATGAAAAAAGATTATAATAATTACCGATTCAAAATATGACTTGAGTTTTCGAAACATCACTTAATTAGCATATTGAATAATAGTTATTATTCATTATTCACATGCAATGAGTACGCGTGCTTGATGACAATCAAGCACGCGTATTTGTAGCAAATGTTGGTTTTCCCTGTGCAATAAAAAAGAGCCACATTTAAATCTCAAATTTAGTTTTAATGTTATTATTATATTTTCTATATAAATATTTAGTAGAGCACAAAATATGCATGCATAAGTAAATACGATTAGAAAGAAGAAAAAATTATTTTAGTGACTTAACAAATAAAACTTGTAAAAATTAAAATATTTCGTCAAGTCTATGAAACTGTGTGTGATGCATAATTTATAAAAATTATTAAGAGCAGCTCATTGGTTGATGATTAATCAAAGGAAATTGACATTTGGATTTTCAGAGAAATTTATTTAAAAGAGTAATTTTGAGGAATAATAATTTTCAAACCATTGAAAATATGAAAAAAAAATTTTTTTTTTGATTATTTTTCTTAAAATCTAAACATTTTGAATATTAAACTATCTAATATATTTATATGTATTCATGATTTTAAGATTCTAAAGTCCTATTTAACAATATCTTCATAATTTTTTAATAAATAATTTAATAACACAATGAATAAATATAATTAAAACATTAAAATAATGAACTACTATGTTAATAAATTTATTAACCTTTTAAAAGAATGAGCTTTGAAAATATTAAAATATCGAATATATTTGTAAATATTTGTTTTATTTTAATAATATAAAGAATTATTTAATAATATATAACAATTGTTAAATTTAATAACATAATAAGTAAATATGATTAAAACATTGAAACAATGAAATTATAGTTGTTAACGAATGTATTTATGCGAAAAAAATTGCTCAAATAATATCAAGTCTTAAGTAGAAATATATTGAATACAATGGGAGAATATAACAAAGACCCAGGCAGCAAAATTAAATTGATAAATCATACAAAATCAGCGTTAATTAATATAGTTTAAAAATATTTACTGTAAAAACTATATTTCAAAAGTAATACTATAAAACATAAATTTTAGTTTTGAGTAAGATTTACAATCGATTTGTTCAAGCATTTTCTAATTTCTATACATCAATCATGAATATTGATGGTATTGTTCCTCCAAAGTAAACATGATTTTATATAATGCAAAGAACAATCTGCAAGCTGCATATTTTTATTTCATAGATTTCGCTGAAAATTATGAAACTGTGTGCTAAAGAAATTAAAATAAAAATAAATCAATAATTATTTTAAGTCCATGATACTATTATCTCTAAACGTATTCATCAAAAGATATTTTTCATGTTGAATACGTACAATAATACTCATATTGTGCAAGAATTTATCTGATATTAAGCTTAATTCAGTGCAAAACTGTTGACATCAAAATGCAAATTTTTGATTATTATTTTATATACGAGGCCCAGCTTTTAAAAAAAATTAGGGAATAATGAAATTCCACACATGATAAAAATTACAGATAGAAAATTTCTCAAATCCTGTCTGTGGTTCAATATTTAAAATTTTGTATTTTAAGAATCAATTTTTTAACGTTCAATGATTTATCGTTTTTTAATCTGTACTTCAGTATTGTCAATTTCTTTTCTCACAGATTCTAAAAATGAGTAAAAAATATTTTTAAAAGATTTGAGGTCCAAAGAGATTACTAATATTTTAAAAGTCGAGACAAATTCGAAGAAAATTAACAATATTTTTTTTATGGGGAACATGAGCTTATGGATTGGGTTCCATAAGTTCAAATGTCCATTTTGGACAAAATGGGAGCCATAACTTTTAAGCACTTTCGAGCTATTATTAATGATGCTCCAATTTTGATAAAGCGTAAACGAGCATCAATCATGAGGACGAACAGAGATTTGCATAATTACTAACAAACATGGGCTCCTTTGCAAACCGAAAAGGGATATAGACACCGAAATCCGGTTTCGATGCCTATAAAAATATCAATTACACCAGCTTATCTAAAAAAAAAGGGTGTGGGTCTAGGGACTGAGCAGTCATTTCACTTCACTGGTTTGATCAACTACCTAGTCTGGAAATAGACTTAATTTCAGTAATAAAATGCCATGCGCGCGCCACCACAGGTACACACTGCAGGAATTTTCTCTTTTTTTCAACCCCCCTATTCCTTCCCCCACTCTCTCCTATTCCACTCTCAAAATCAGGGGAGAACAGTTGGTTGAAGGGCCTCTCCTTTTTACTCGGGGGTATGTTCTCGAGTTTCTGTCTACTTCTCTTTCTTCCTTTCCCCTCCCCCGAAACCACCTTTCTGTGTGTGTGACAGGTTGAACGCAGGAGCAGATGGTGTGGATCAGGTTTGAGCTGGGATCTGGTAAGCTTTTGCATCGTTTTGATGTATTTTGACGGTCGGATCTTCTGTTTCGAACGCCAAATGGTAAAAAAAAAAAAAAAGAAAGAAATACGTTATCCGATCGTTAGGCACTACTAAATAGACTATTGTTTCATTTGACAAAGGTTGTAAAAAATTGAATGATTAATATATAATTAGTTATACATCAAATTTGCAAATAATAATAGCAAATTGTCGCTAAAAATGTTGCGACTACAAAGATTCCAAATCAGTTACGATGAGTGAAAATGCTATATCCCAAAAGTTATATAAAATATAAAAATATGATATATAATTCATTTTAAATTCAGAGAATCATCTCCCTTAGAATAATATATTTTTAATGCGACACACCTCATTTACTAAGTTAACTGTGTACTACTGAAAAGAATATAAATTTTACAATAGTTTTGCAAAATATTTATTTGACATTATTTAGTGAACAACCGAAGGATGTTGGGCATAGTTTTTACATGAATTGTTGCTTTTTCGAAAGTCTCTTTATCGATATTGAGCCAAATTCAATTTCGCAATGGGAGGATCTATAAAAATCCTTAAGCATTTATTCCGATAGATATGCATGCAAAAAGCAGAAATTCAATATTTATGTACAATTTTTCAACAAAGGATAAAATTTTACTTTAAACTTTCCAATACTAAGCGCAAAGTTCTACCTCTGAACCACGAAGTGCTTTTTGAAATTTTTTTTTCATTTAAAAAATTCAATTAAATATATAAAAGATGTATTTAATTGGACGAAAACGATTTGAGAAATGAAATAGAAATATTGTATCATGAAAGTTCTTTTGTAAAAGTCAAAATTACGGGTTGCTTGACAGAACTACGTATGATAACTGAAGCTAAAGGACGGGATAAATAATTATCTTATGAAGCAACTACGCCTAGCACAGATGTTAAAAGTAATCCTTAAATAGTATAAATTATTTTGAATTATTGCCAAAAAAATCTAGAATTTAAAGTTTTTCCGTTCCAGAGAAGAATTTTCGATTTATTACAACAGAAGTTTACATCAATTACATAGCACGAAACTTTCAAAATATCTGAAATGATTTTTCGATAAAAAAAAATATATGATTTTAAAATATTACTTTATGTATATCATCTATACACAATTGGGGGAAAAATAATCATAGAAGCAGTTTTGCAACGATGAGATATCATCAAAGATTGTTGGCACACAAAAAATTTGCATCAAAAATTTGAAAAAACTTTCATACAATCTAATTAAATTATATAATATTCTATTATACTTAGATATGTAATCAAAAAGCTACAAATGGTTATGAAAATAATGGAAACAACTGAGATTTATAAAGAATCCTTTATTAGTATGATGAAAGCTTTATTGATATGGTATTTATAGCCTTTGGTGTATAATACAACTTGGATTTGCCTGAGAATTTATTTATGTCATTGCTGAATAGTGTTCAGAAGAAAATTATGCCATTCTTTATGGAGATATGGTAAGAGTTCTTGAAGAGATATCGGTTGCATATTGAAACAGGCTATAATGGTTAAATTAGGATGAATCTGCTGACTGTGTGTGGGCCGAAGTAGATGTTTAACTCTACCCTATTATTCATCACACCACGAAAGGACAAGTTTTGCTGCATGGATAGGAGCATTACCATCCTGGAAGATTCCATCTTTTGCAGGAAATAAAGTATAGATCATAGGTTAGACCTGATCAGCCAAAATTTCTCTATACTTCTTCCAAGAAATTCTTCCTCTCAATGTTAATGTTCGTCTAGCGGAAAATCACGACATGACTGATCATACCATGACAGATCTACCTCCATGCTTGATAGTTAGAAGGAGACAATCTCGATCATATACTTGAGCAGATATTCTCCAAACGCTCATGCATTTCAGTTGTTGAGAAAAGTAGGAAAGACGATTCATCAGACCATATTACTTTCTTCTATTTAAAATGACTAAATTTCGTGAGTGTGACAACACTGTAGACGATGTTTGGCATTACATCTGTGACAAGTGGTTTGGAAGTAGTTGCTGTGACGTAAATGTTATTTTTATTAAGGTGCTTTTTAACTGTAATCATTGCATTTTAGAACGAAGATGCTGATTTAGCTCTACGGTCACTTTTGCTGCAGTTATTTTCAATTTTAGACATTACAATCTACTTCAGTACTTATCGGTTCCTCTCACTGAGCTTCTTTTTCGGTCCATTATTTTGCTTTGATGAGTTTGTCATGTCGCAGTGTACATACTGTCATTTGCATACAGTCATCCGCAGTGTACATACATTTGCTCCAGTAGGTAGCAGATAGGGCTCCTACAATTCAGCTTCTTTGAAAAGTCCGATATTATACACTTTTTTCGTTTAAAAAAAATGGGAGATCTCATAAAACTACTACCAGACATATATATTTCTATTTATATTTAGGGAAAAAAAAACTGGTAGATATTATTACATTTTTAATGCTTACGAAACGCATTTAAAAGTGTCACAGCTGTTTCTATTATTTTGAAGACCGCTATTTCTACTTATTTTAAAATAGAGAAGGCTGTTATGAATAATATACACTTTTTTAATTCATTTTAGTTGATAGCATATAAAAGGAAATAATGAATTATTAAAAAAATCGATTATCTTTTTTATGAAGGGAATTCCAACAATCATATCGCTAAAAGTCATTTATTTTAAAACCGTTATGAAGCATTTATAAGGGTAGTTTTTGAAAAGTATTTACCAGTTACCTTCATTATTTTAATCAGCTGCTCTTTTTCCATGGGAAGTACAAGCCGTGCATCGCTTCAGCTATTCTAAAGTAGCAATTAGCGAAAAAAGGTGTGGGATTGCCTTTGCTTTTATTCTTCACATGAGTACAAACTTTTCTGTAATCCCATTACTCTTTCATAGCTCTTGTCTGCATTTATTACGCGAAAAATATCTTGGATTGAAAAGGAAATGTATGATATTACAATTTTTCCAGAAAACAAGTAATTTTCATTATAGTTCTTTTATGTTAATAATTCACTTCTTTTACTTTGAAGCAACCAGGGATGTGAAAAACAATCATCATTTACTGATGAAAAAGAACATTTTACCTTTCATTCATATTTGCAAACAAGACATCATTATGGAAATAAAATATAGTGTGATATTAATATTAAAAGAAATTATAAAATACAATTTTTTATAATTCGTTTTTTTACTCGATTGGGATAAAATTTCAGTAAGTAGAACAAAAATATACCCTAGCTTATTAATTATATTAATATATAATCAGATATCTCAGGGAATTTTCATATAGTATGATGTCATCTCCATCAAGGCGATTATTCGCCAATTTGGCAGTCTTCTGAAAAAATTCTTACACGAAAATGAGGTAGAGATGGACGATACATTCTTTTTAGAAAATGATAAGCAGTTGAGGGTTGATTGTGATACTTTATGACATGTCTAATAACAAACTTTATAACTCTTCTAACAGATGCTCAATAAAAATAAAAGGACAATGAAAAATTATGGCATGTCTTGAACTGTTCATCCAATATGTACAAATTTTTTCTGCCAAAATACTTCTGTCATTGTCAGCATTTTCAAGCGTAAAATCGCATTGTCTTGATGAATGACAAATACCTCACTACCTCGCGTTTACTTAAGATATTGCTGTTGCACCAGCATATTTCCCTGTCATGTATCCCTGAGTTGGCCTGTACCGATTAGATGGAAGTATTCACGTGGGAATCTTCGTAATTTAGAATTAGGGACTAAGGAGAAGACCCCTGAATACTTCATCCACCTCCTGAGGTATCATTTCACTTGGAGGACAATGCGACCACGACATATTTAACTTGCCCCAGCCACCTTTAGTGAACCCAACGGATCTTCGGTTAAGCCGGTATTCGAACTCACTACCTTCCAGTAATGAGGACGAAGCTCTAACCAACCAGGCTACCGCGACCCTTAAGTAGTTAGATGTTCCTTTAGACAACAGAATCACTTATAATATTCCTTTTCAATCTGGAGTCAGAGTACCATCATCAGACAATAAAATATCAATTATGGCACTCATCCCTATTAGGAAACCCTCTAAAAAGGAATCTCGTCTTAGATTATACACCCTGAGAATTAATTTTCTTCTGGTATTTGCCACCTTATATAGAATTCTTCCATTGTTCTTCTTCCGAATGGCCCCGTATTTTTAAACTGATAGCATACATAAATCTTCTTGCACGAGTCTTGTTCTGAGACAGCAACTTAGCTATGCAATATCCTTTAAGTACTTTTTAAGGATATTATTTGAGGAGCATTAGTTATAGTACTCGACATCACAGAGTCGAAATTATCGATTTAACTCTAACACTAAGTTATTGATCTTATAATTTAAATAACTAACTAGTTATTTAAGAGATTATTGAAAGAAATAATATCAATTAGACAATATATATAAACTTTTTTTTTTCTTTTTTCTTCCTTAGATCTGTAATTTCTCTTTTCTTTCATCTCCCTCTCAACATCGTAATATCATATTTAACTTTGCTTATTGCATTTATATTTATGACGATAGAAATATTCTATTTAATATTTTTCTCACAAAATTTATTTTTGATCACTAAATTTTTCGTTCTTTTATGTGTCACATCTATCATTTGTCAAAGGTCTTGAAGTGTAACATCAAGTCAAAAACCTAAAGATTCTTGATTATAACGATAAAATATTGTGATTGTCGTATATATTATGAGCCATAAAATATTGCAAAGGATCAGAAAATAGGATTAAAACATTGTAATTAATGGTATAAATAATAATTAAGTCGATTGATGTTAAAAAAATATTAGCTAAAAGAATGTTAATATCATACCGTTTGCTTAAGATTTCAGTAAGGAGTGACACAGGAAATGTTTTACTATTTTTTGAAACATGATTTTTCTCCGGAAAAACTTATACACAAAGCTGAATTAAACAGTTTTTTACAATTTGGAATATGCCTAGATGATATGCACTCGCTTAATGGATAATTTCTCCCTGTTTATATATTAGGTTAGGGAAAAATAAATCCATTATTTTTACGTGAACTTTATGTAACTTCTTTTGGATTCGCTTTGTAAAAAGGTTTAAAACAGCTTTCATGTAGATTTTTAGGTCTTGCGCGTTACGACTGCTGACATGCGGTTAACTTCGATCATTTTTGATATTTTATAGACATTCTCGACGATGCTGTATCCACATGCGAGGTGCATCTCGAACATCAAAAATACCCGAACGGAATCGACGAAACAAAAATTGTACGTAACTGGTTGTTACAGTCTTATATAGGACGATAAACACCTTTCACAATTTTTGCCACCCAGCTATCTTTTTCGCCGTTACAAGAGAAAAACGAAAATGTATCGAATTTTCTGTTTGTTGTCTTCCATTTTTAAAGCCTTGTACTCGTTACTGAATTAATCACACAAAAAACCGCAAAAAAATATTTTAGTGTCAAATGTCACCTTTCCAACGAGCATAAATCTGAAATTGTTTGATAGATACCTCACGAGATATCGATCACTACAGACGTCTACCGAAAAAAATAATGGATTACTTTTTCCCCAACCTAATATGTTTGTTTTCAAACCTTCTTCTAATAATAAAGTTATAAAATGAATAAATGAAATTTCTTTGATGAAATTCGACTGCATACAACTATCATATATGTAGTCGAATGGAGTCGGTGGACGAGTTATTTATTTTTTCTATGAAATTTCAATCACTTAACAATTCTTCCTGTGTTACAGAAGCAAATGCAATTATTTAAATCTATATTAATATATATGCTTATATTATAATGCATTTGCTTATATTAAAATGTATATATTTGCTATATTTTAAAATTAAATTAATTAATACAAATTTGCATTGATTTTGGAGTTTGTTCCCATCACAAAACGCTGAGCTGATAGCCGAATGACTTGCGATTTTCCTTCAGGTCAACAGTTCATGGGTTCGAATCCCACCTTTGGCTTGGATGTTTGTAGAGGTTCGAAATCGACTTTAAACTGTAGGCCGTTCTCTTACTAACTCTCATATGCAAAAATTTACCATAATTACTTGATTGCCGTATAAATTATGATTTAAGATATCCTTATAGTACCATATATCTTAGACCTAAGAACATTAATTTTACCTACTTAGCATTGCAATTGGAATTTTTTTAATCTAGCACTTTCTTTGAAAATTAAACATTAAAAATCCACACATATTTCAATTGGAAATTTTAATTTTCTAAATATTCTTATTTTCCAGGCCTTATTGGCACAACTTTGCGAAAAACTGCTCACTTGGATTCAACCTAATCAGTCTTTTATCAACATTTGTCGAGTAAGGTGCAAAATGGGCAAACCTATTTCTTAAGTATGTAAAACTTGCTTCATATAAATAACTGAAGAGCATGCATATAAAAAAATTGCATGGTACTTTCCTTGCACATCAAGTACTTAATTTTCGGCTATGTGTATTCATGTACTCAAACCTTGGGTAAAAAAAACACATAAATAATAACCTGCCACAAGAATTAATTTTCAGAGTTGCCCGCATGTGAAGAACTGATTGCGCATAACAATCAGCTCGACGCCAGACGCAAAATTTTTTAAAAAATGTGTGTGTGTCTTAGAGTTGTTATCTTCATCTATAAAACCTGCTCTGAAGGTTTTTCTTATTTAGTACCCCGCCTATTAAAAAAAAAAAAAAAAAAGAAGATCATCTTTGGCGAAAACAGGCTTGACTCCTCGGAAATATTTTCAGAGAAGTTAGAAAATTAAACAGAAAAACCTCATCTCCACCCGGTTTGATAAAATACTAATTTTGTTGAAAAATAACGTTTATATGTAAGTTATTAGACATGATCTGAATAATAAACTATACCAGAAAAGAAACAAGCACAAAAAAATTTAGCTCAACGAACTTCTTTCTGAAAATAGATTTTTTCAGATTATTCCTGACATTTTACATTCATTTTAATCACAATGTGTATAAGTTGTCCTGTCACTTGAAATTGGATGACATTTTTTTTCGTTTTAGCTCAACTTTAATGCAAATAATTCTTTTCACGGCATGTTTCTATATATTTTCTATGTCCGAATATATTTTGATATACTCTGAAATAAATCTAGTTTTAAAAGGGATACTTCTTTACATTTACGTGCTATGTTTATAACTCATTAGCAAAAGAACATGTTTCAAATCTAAACAAAATAATCCTCTAACCTAAATTATACATTTATTCCTTTTATTTAAACTTATCTCTCTTATTCTAATTGATATAATAGTCTAAACTCAAGGTTTTGTTAACTTTTATTAAAGAATGTAGTCGTATATTCTCTAAAAATTTATTGAATCATTTCATCTAATACGCATAATTTATTACAAAATAGAATAAAAATGGATGTAAGATAATACTAAATGCAATACAATGATTCGGTAAAAAAATATGCAGAAATGTAATTTAAGATTTAGCGTATGGAACTTTTTCAAAAGGTCTTGGTCTTTCAATTTAGAGATGGGAAGCCGGAGAGGCCACAAGGCCCAAAACATCCCTTGAGGTATTA
This sequence comes from Latrodectus geometricus, assembly GCA_026290005.1. NCBI lineage: Eukaryota > Metazoa > Arthropoda > Arachnida > Araneae > Theridiidae > Latrodectus > Latrodectus geometricus. Next base: position 11,670 of record JAPDSC010138705.1, read on the forward strand.
ATTTGGAATGGGAACAGGGAAGGCATTGAGACTAAGACATATTTCACAGGCCCAGTCGCCATTAGTTAACACGACGGTCTTTAGTACGTCGGGAATCGAACCCACAACCTGGAGATTACGAGATTAATGCCCTAACTAATTAGGATACCGCGACCCTGATGTAATGATAAAAAGTGTACAATGGAAATGGAAAAAAACAGCATATTGATGGTAAAAGTAGATAATTTAATTCATTGCTTACTAGTGAATAATCATGATTTAATAAATAACTAATTTATTGATTGAATTATTTGATTTAATTAATAGCTAATTAAATTCATGACTTAATTCATGGTAACTTTGAATAGTTTACTTACTCCTTTGTGGAGGGTGTCTTGGGCGACGAAGTACCATCCCAACGAAGGATAAAGAATAATTTTTCTGTTGGAAGAATACAAATTTACCTATAATATCGGCAAATATAGAGAAAGACTTTGGTAAAACTTGCCAAAAAATACTAATTTAGCTAAAGGTAAATTAATTTATTTCTACTGAAAGAAAAAGTACTCTAATAATTTATAATAGTTCTGAAATTTTTTAAGTAAAAAGTTATAGTAATATAGAACATAGAATAGTGTGATCTTTATTAAAACTGTTAAATCAAATATTAAGTTCTTGTTTATTTTAAGACAGCAAGTGTCTTTAATATATTAAAAAGAAAACATTAATTGTTCATGGCGAATCGGTAAACAATGAAAGCAATATTAATTTTATAATAGACTACTTAAACTGCATTCATTTCTCAAATTTCGCTCTCAGATAAATTTCATTGATACTGCCATTAAAATTGAAAAAAAAAATTAGTATCAACTTTTCATATTAAGTTGATTTGAGTTAAAATAAACAAAGCTGTAAAATTATGACATCGTAATTGTTTCAACGAGGGTATTAGCATAAGCTAAATGCAGCATTTTTTTAAAAAGAAAGTTGTTTTTATATAATATATTTAATAAAAAAAAGCAGTCGATTTAAAGCGCATAAAAGTGAAAAGACATAATAAATAATATTAAACATTTATTTGGATTAGTTTATTGAATCGCTTATACGAATCATTAACAAGATTTAAGAAAATTACTATATCAAAAACTTCGAATTTTCTAAATAATTGTTTATAATAACAACTATTTCTTAATAGAAATTTAATTTTTTCTATTATTTCCTAGGAGTATCATTATTAAATACGAAAAAATCATTACTGAACATAAAGCCTGGCACGTCATTTCGAAAACCGAAACTAAATTAGAAAGAATGATAAGTGGAAAATTACTGTAAAATTGTACATATAGGTACAGAAATTGAATATTGTCATAAAATTGTATTCATAAAAATAAAAATGAATGAAACCTAATACTGAAATTTAATCATCAGAGAAGTATTTCAGTAGGAAATAATTTTTCTTTTTGAATATAAATACTTTTCTCTTAGATTTTTACTAGCAGTTCAGTCTATAAATTTCCCTTTCTCATCAGATTTCACATAAATTATTTAATATTTTAATAAAAAAAAGTGAAAACAATTTTATTAAATTAAAATATGCTCTTAAAGTGATATTTAATTCTACGCGACATCAATATTCCTATTTCTGCAAGATAGAAATATTATGCTCATTCGCCTAAATACTCTATTTAAAAACTGAAAACAGAAATCATGTGAAACAATCATTCAACTTTAACTTTAATATTCGAAACTTGTTTCTTTATCAAATGAAATATATGATTTAATTTAATGCATATAATTTGATCATTTATGTTATATAATCAGTTTCGTTTTCTTTTATCGTGCTATTTAGAATTAAATCAATTTCTTCACTTTTTAGATTTACATTATTTTTCTTTTTAAATAATATTTTGTAGAAATCTTACAATTAGGTGCGGAGCACTTTTGATAATGATAAGTTTTGCTATTTTTCTTGCCATAAGCCCTCATGCAATAAAAAAGGAATAGAGGCTGATTTATTATTTCTACCAGCCACTTAAGTTGTCTCTTCCGAAATTCTATCGCCAAGTATCTGATTTCACGCATGTTTCATGACCAATTTTTATTGGCGTCGAAGCTTATACTTGGCGTCCAAGAAAAACAGATGGCGCGGCAGCCGGTGCTGAAGTTTACGATGCCTTCTGGGATTCAAATCAACATCTAGGCAAGACGATTCCTGGGGGAGGGGGTGGAGATGGCGTGCTGCAGCTGTCTTTTGCCGAGGAGCAACCAGCAGAATGTTCAGGTGCACCAGTGACCACAGACGTGGGGTAAAATCAGCTGAATGGAATTAAAAAAAAAAAAAAAGATATGAGCAAGGGGAAGCGATTGCATCCCCCAAGAACGCTCTTGAAAAGCGTATAATATGGCGGTGTTGTGCTTTGCCAAGGAGCGCTCAGGACAAAGCTGCCATGGGTAGGGGGTCCTTATGCTGTATCCCTACAACCTTTTCGGCTTCAGGGGGTATCCTTCCGGAAATGATGGAGAGAAACCATCTGCTGACATGCACCCCCCAAACGTCTTAGGGGAAACTATAACACATCTCAGGATTTTTCCCTCTGGATATTTTTTGCCATCTAAAGGAGAACTCTAGTCGAATTTTTCAGAATATTCCTGAAGATTTTTTGGAATTATTTTTCAGTTGAAAAGAATAAAAACAGTTAATTTAAAAAAAGGAATTTAATTGAAAAATATAGAATTTTTATATCATGATTTCAATAAAATTTGTGTCATTCAGTTCAAGAATTAGCAAAATTTAAATTTGAGTGTATAATTTGAAAAATTGGAACTCCATGTTGTAAGAGACTCGAATCATTTGCACTTAAATTATATACTATGAATGAACCAGACAAAGCATTTCAGAATTCTTCATGATATTAAACCGTTTTAAAAGAATAAATAATATTATTTGGGAAGATTTTTGTTCATTTTTTAGAACTTAAAAGCAGTAGAATAGAATAGTGCTTTCATCTGGAAGCACCAAACTTTGTCAAAGTAAATTAATGAAATTGATTGATTATAATTTAAATGTCATATTATTTAATAGTGCTAGAATAAATTAAAATGGAATAATTAAAAAAGGAAACGCAAAAATGAGAAATTAACAGTGTTAAAACTTCTAATTAAATGAAAATATTATGTGTTTTCAGATTTGATTGGTGAAATATATACTCAAGTGTAGAATACTCAAGTATACAAGTATACTTGAGTAATATACTCAAGTATACTCCATAATTTTCTTAGCTTAAATTTAAAGTTGTAAAATATTTATAGCTGAAATATTACCCCTTGCATAATTGAATTTCTTTTATTTCATTCTATAAAAATGTCTTCTCAATTCTATTTATGATAGGATAATTCCAATTACAGAGTAGATATTCTATATTTTTATACCAAAAAAAAGAGAGACATTATTATATCAATTGCCATAAAATGAGAACTTGCAGATTTCGTATAATATTAGGTTGGGGAAAAAGAAATCCATTATTTTTACGTGAGCTTTATGTAACTTCTTTCAGATTCGCTTTGTAAAAAGGTTTAAAACAGTTTTCATGTAGATTTTTAGGTCTTGTGCGAAGCTACGACTGCTGACATGCGGTCAAGTTTGATAATTTTTTATATTTTATAGACATTCTCGACGATGTTGTATCCATGCGAGGTGCATGTTTAGCATCCAAATACCCAAACGGAATCGACGAAACCAAAATTGTGTGTAACTGGTTGTTACAGTCATACATAGGACGATAAACACCTTTCACAATTTTAGCCACCTGGTTAGCATTTTCGCCATTATAAAAGAAAAACTAAAATGTATCGAATTTTCTGTTTGTTGTCTTCTATTTTTGAAACCTTGTACTCATAACTGAATGAATCAAACAAAAAACCGCTAGAGGATATTTTAGTGTCAAATGTCACCTTTCCAACGAGCATAAATCTGAAATTGTTTGATAGATACCTCACGAGATATCGATCACTACAGACGTCTACCGAAAAAATAATGGATAACTTTTTCCCCAACCTAATATACTTGAAACCACATAGAATGTACAAAAAGTACAATTTTTGTACATTCAAAGTTTAATTTATGCGCAATAATTATCACACTCAAGTTTTAATATCACACAAAAGCTTTTATTAAAAATCTTCTACCTTTTACAGAAGTAGAAAATAAATATAAAAAAAATAAATAAATAAAGAGGGAAGATTTTTTCCGGATTTAATTCCATAGATATCAATTATATATTTTAATTTTCTTCGAAAAATTTAATCTTATTTAAAAAAAAACACTGGAATCAAATATTCCGAAGAGGAAACTGTAATAAATTAACCATTAATAAATAACTGCAGAAACGACTTTGTTTTCCTTTCACAAAGATTATTTTGGATTCCATGCATTCATTATCAGGCACGTGCAGTAAGAAGAACCAGTCCTCGTGCATAACGTCATTTGTAAATACTCGTTCTTGCTACTCAACGTCCTAATTTATAACTTCGTTCACAACTTGTTTTGCCAGGCGTTATTTCATTTTGTGTTTTAGCATTGTCAAACAGTAAGAATATTATAAATATCCTAGAACATCAATTTAAGGAATTACGTCATAATGCTTAAATTGCTAAATCAATAATTAAATTATCAAATCAATAATTTTAAGTTATATCTAATTATTAATTTATATCTGAGAATTATTTTCAATGTTTTCATCTCATTTGTTATATTCCTAATTTTAAGAAAATTAATTCCTTACACATTATGCTAACAACTCTTTATTTATATGAATGAATAATCTTTTAATACATAGACTAAAATTACATATATAAGCTGGCAAAATTTAAATATAAGATACATTTGATTTAACCTCATAGTTATTTTTTCCAAATAGATGAATCCAAATATATCATGATAAATAGTATTTTTGAGATAAATATATAAGAGTAAAATAATTAATTACTTTTTTGATCTAATATTACAGTTAAATACTACTTTTAGGAAATTTCAATTTTGCTAAAAAAATAAAGAAGCCTTGATTGATGTATTTTAATCCTTCATTCACATTTTCCAATGAAATCTGGTCTAATGTATTTACACAAAGAGTATTTTAAACACAAAATGGCTCCTCACGGTTTGTTTTTTTTTTTTTTTATTTATGATGATGATTATAGACAAAGGTAAGATATCTCTTATTTCTTTCTGTTTCTCAAAGCATTAAGTCGCATTGAATTAATAAAATTATTACCATTTTGGAAAATTTACAGCCTATTCTATGATATCTCCATCTATGAAAATTTGCATAATAGAACGCAGATGGTTAATATTTTTACCTAATTACCCTTTTTTTTCCAATCCCGCGATTGTAGCAGCAGAAATTGTGACACCACTGTGTGTGTATGCCCATGCAGTGGCAGATACAACTCTCTGCTTGAGAGTTGGAAAGAGAAACTAGCGATTATATTCTAGTGCAGGTGTCCACCAAACACTTACCCGTCCTGTTGTTTGGAAATGTGTAAAAGATGTTTTGTCTGACTATATAATTATGTTTTCTTAATTAATTTACTAAGTTTTGTGATTGTGTCCCCTCTGTAGACGACCTTTGGGATTATTATTTGTGGCAAATGTTTTGTTTAGGAAGATACCTCCTAATTATAATTATTGATACTGAAGAATCGAGTTACCCAATTGAGGATATTTTATCTGCCCTTACTTACTTCAGACATTATAGTCCTCTTTCTATCTAACCGTCTTTTGTATGTGCCCATGCAGTGATAGATACAACTCTCTGCTTGAAAGTTGGAAAGAGACAATAGCGTCTTTTTTTCACTCAGTTTCTCTTTCCATCAACTACTTTTCGATGTCGAGCAATCTCATCATCTAGCTATAACATTTATCAAATATCAACAAAATTCTTTATATAATCATTAAAAAGGGCATATTTACAATTTCAAGATTATAAATGGACACTAATGTAATGTAATAATATGACGACATCAGAGTCAAGAATGTGCCACATTTCTTTCTGTGGCACATAGTGGAAATCTCTAATTAACAATCATAATGAAATTTTTTGCTGCTTCAGTTTATTATAAATCTATTCAAAGCTCTCACGTATTTACATAAATGGATGATTTTTGAACTAGTTTTCCCAAGTAATATTTTTGAAAAAACTAATTCTTCTATATAGGTTAATAGAAATTCCATATTAATGCACTCTCAGTATTTCATAATTTTCAGCGATATCTAAAAACTTCTAATAATATAAAACATCTTTCTTTTATGTATAAACCTTGTGAAATTTCTTCCTTAATAGCAAGTCACAGGTAAAAGTACTATATGAAATACGGTCCCAAATATAAGATAAAATTTTTTTTTAATAAAAAATGGGGAAGGGAACGGCTTCCCTCTTTCCTTTGTGCTGAAGGGCTCTTGAATGAATTGTATAAGAAGTGCTATCCCGCAGAGAAATTATTCGGCCCGATTTCTGAGAGCCAATTCTGCACGGTACTTTGTCGCCAGATGAACCGTGCAACCACAAGGACCCGAACCAGTAAACGGAAGAATTGAAGGACTACTTAGTGTAAAAAAAAATTTTTTTTTCCAATCTTTTGTGCCAAACTCTGAGGTTCGTGCGACATTCAGAAGGGCTTCAAGACGTGTTTCATTAATCATTTGATGTTATTTTTGAAAGTAGAATCAAAACATGCATTATATTAGACTTTTGCTTGTCACTGTGAATGGAAAACATTCTTACCAAATAAATTTATAATAGTAAGAGATGCAATGGAAGAAAATGTAGGATGTCAACAAAGGGGAAGTCATTTAACTACAAATATAAAAGTCAGTATAAAATTCAAGCAAAGTTATTTTTAAAAATATATTTCTATTATTAAATCAAAAATATGTATTTCAAAAAGTTACAATCTATTTTTAGCAGATTGAACTAATAACATTTGTGAGAAATGCTTTTATATTTTATTGATGATGACAAAGAAAAGTCATTAATAAAAATACAAGCTTTTTTAATGAAAATGTTAGCTAATATTTTAGTAAACATACCGAAGATATAAAAAATGACTGTTTTGGCTTTGTAGAATTTTTCAATTTCGAAAACCAAGCATCAAGGATTCAGTTTACATACCGCTCTACACTCATTTTTGCAAACTAGAAATAAGAACTCACAGCTTTAAGTTTCACTTTAAGATGAGAATTTTTATCCCAGTCTGATTGGGGATATTTCGGTCTTGAATGGAGATATTTGTAATGGTTTACTCACATCAAACCATTACAAATATCTCCATTCAAGACCGAAATCAAATTCACTTATCAATCAAGATAGATTTGTTGAATTGAACACCAACCGTTCGCCTGAAATTCAACCCAAATATCAAGGGAGCAGTATACGTTGTGCATTTTAATTTGTTTGAAAAATATGAAGAACTACAAACATTTATAATGATAAGTAAATGATAGAAGTTGCTGATATTTCAGTAAATTTCATCTCTGAATAATTGTAAAGTTGGATAAAAATGGCAAATAAGAATTGCTCATATTCATTTTCTACAATTTAAAAAAATTTATTGTTAGTGGAAACTAAACTGACGAATATTAATCTCAAAAGCCGCCCAACCTGTCTAGTGGATAGCGTAACTGACTACGGATGGGGAGGACTTGGGTTCGAATTCCGGCTCGGGCATGGGTTTACTTTCTCTTTGTTTCTTGTCCTTTCCTCAGATGATAGATGAATTTGGCCCACCTTATAAACTGTTTTGTGGTGGTGTGGCGTGGGCGATGCTACTCGTACCTCCGGGACTTGGTTCACAGGTGCCCACTTGGTAACGACACAATGAGTAGCAGTTTCCGGCCTTGTTGCGGCAAATGGGCTAATGTACTTACTTGCTCAAGGGTGCCCGCTATTAGAAATAAAAAAAAATATTAATCTCAATATAGTGATGCAACAATAGATACTATAATTGCAGTAGGATTGTATACACAATTAAACGCATTTTTACTCACAGGAAATATATCAAATATAGATACAAATTTAAAAATATTTTCATACAATACATTGAAATTTCACTTTCAACTAACACCAGCGTCGGATCATTTTAAGTTTACTATTTCAGCATCAATTTTCAAACAGTTGTAATTCTCGAAATATTTTGGGATATAATTGTTCAGAAAGTTCATTTTCATGAGCTAAAGCTATGTAATGTGAAAATGACCCAGACTTAAATTCGTATAGTATTATTTATCTATTTCTAGTTATGTTTCTTCTGGTTATTATAGATATTCTGATTATTACAGACTGTCTTGGGGTTATTATATGTGATTCTGGTTATTGTAAAGTTTTGAGACACCCTAAAAAAAACCTGAAAATTTCTGTTTCGATTTTTGTCACTAATTGCAAATGATGATGATAAAAATTCCTTGATTTACCTTTTTTGTTTTCTGTACGTACATCTGTCACACGATAGGTGTTTGTAATACCACATAATTGACGGTCTAACAGATGGAAATTAGGATAGTCTCCCTTAAGCATCCATAACGTACTTTCCTCTTCCAAGAAGACATTCCATAGCTAGTGGGCCATATCTACGTGTCATAAGAGAGGAAACCCTGAAAATTCCTAAGCACCTACCACGATAGGTAGAAGTAAGTCTTACAGCTCTGAATGGCTAAATTTTTGCACACAAGATTTGATTTGACTAGAATCTACAAAATAATTTTGAATCATGACAACGTCCACATACGAAGTGGGAATTGAATTTACGAACTGTTGAACTGCTGATCAGAGATCTAGCTATTCAGAGCTTGATTTTCATATTCATAGGATGTATTTATCATCAAAGATGAATAAAATAACTTTTGCTAATTGTATATAAAAAAATAAATACGTTTACTTTATATATTTTTTTTATTAAAACACCTTATTCACACCAAATATATAATTGTATTTGTTAGCCGTGTAAAAAAACAGTTCCATGGTTTTTATATCTGAGAATAATAAGATCATGATAAATCAAACAAGTTGTCTTATTAAAGAGCAAAATAATATACTATAAATCATTAAGGTTGCAGTTAATTATGCTAATGGACATGGTTTACTAAAGTGTTTTTTTATAAACAGAATCCTTTAATTTACTTTATTAATAAAGTACGAGTAAAATATCTAGCTACATGTTTAACAGTCATGGTTCAGATTTATTTTTTTTAATATGGGGAATGCACTAATAAAATGTTAAAGATTACGTAAAAAAAAGGTTATATACAGGGAGGGGAAATTTTCCGCTGTTGCTGAAGTGGGGAGAAACGATTTTCACCAGCTTCTTTCACAGGTTTTTCATTCCTGTTCGTAGATCGGCAAACTGCTTGTAAATCAAGTAGCGTGAAGAAAGAAGGCGATCCTTGTACCTTGAAGAGCGGGGAACTACAAAGAATTATTTTTCGCCATTTTGACTACGCAATATTCGGAAATGTGGAGTGTTCCCATAGGTGCGGCCATTTAGTGCAGGTATACGCGTTGTAAACCGAAACTACTCAACGAACGTATGCATCATAAAATTCTCGAAGGGACAGAGCAACACAGAAGACCCTTTGAATGGACAGATCGTAAAAAAGTCACGTTTCCAATATCCTCAAGAGGGTATTTATTGCGCATTTTCATCGACGTGGTATTGAAATGAAATTTTCTTTCAAGTTATCGTATTACAACACCGACAAAGAGGGGACATATTTCAAATTACATGGCTATTATGAAACTGGAACTCAAAATCTCGGGGAACTTTTAGTTCAAATTGATGTTGAAGAATTCTTAGCATTATATATCAAGGATAATGTTTATGATATTAGAAAGACATAAGAAACCTATATCAAAGTCTGAATTTGATATCGCTCATCAATGTACAAAATAAAAATATAATTTGTTCATTAACCCCTTGAGGACCAGCGCGCCGGAAATAAAACTCTCATCACGGGACCGAACGCTCTGAAACGGAGCGTCACTACCGGCCCGCGCATTTTAAGCAGTTAAGCCTAATTTTACAAAAATATTCGTATAAAATCACCATTTTTATGAAAAGACTCCAAATTTATAAATTATATATATACTATACCGCTATTTAATAGGTATTAAAATAAAAAATACAACGTTAATAAAAATGAATGAAATATGCAAAAAACTAAAATTATTACTATGCACA
>JAPDSC010138709.1:0-11200 GCA_026290005.1 Latrodectus geometricus
ATTTATCTCTCTTTGAAAGACAAGCAAAGAGAATAGGAGTAGATCATAAGGATTGGGTATCAAGTCTTTTAACTTTAATACCATCTGATATTGTGCAGCTTATTGCGAGAGAATCCGAAGAGAGTTTTGAAGATTATGCATACATAAAGAATATTTTATTAAAGAGATTCAAGTTGAATCCAGAAAGTTTTCGTAAAAAGTTTGTAATGCATCAAAAGGCTCCTGATAAATCATGGAACGACTTTACCTTTGAGATTTCGAACTACTTTCAAGAATGGTTGGAAGGATTAGGAATCGACGATTTTGAAGGTTTGAAGGATTTAATGATAACAGATCAAGTTAAAAAGAGAGTACCCGCTGAAGTCAGAGAACATTTTGTGGACGAATGGACCAAAATGACAACCCCTTCCCAATTAGCTGAGAAGCTCGACGCATATGAAAGCGTCCGAGCTGATAGGAAAAAGGTTGTATCTGTTTCTAAAGAAAGGTTTGAGAGATGTCAACCACTCAATTCCCACGCAGATAAAAATTCTAAGAGTAAATCACATACAGACCAGTTCAACAGTCGGAAATCTCAAAAGTATTATGGAAAATCAGATTCGCAGCGTCAAGGCTACAAACCTACTTGCTATTCGTGTGGTGTAGAAGGTCATACATCCCGTTTTTGTTTTAACAAGAATTCTCCGAAGAAGAATTCCAATCAGACGGTTCAAACTAACTCAGTCAGGGCGACAAATTCAAACTGTATTTCAGAAACAGCTGTTTTAAATGCTAAAATAACTACTTCTATGTCCTTATCTGTTGAAACGAAAAGGACCGTGGACGAGCTTACAATCATAAACATCAGATGTGGAGGAAAACTTTTGAGAGGTATTCTAGATTCAGGTGCCCAAATATCAGTAGTACGGAGTGATTTAGTTGAACACATCTACTCCGAAGGTGAAGGGAAAATTGAAATTGAATCGGCATTCGGAGAAAGGGAAGTAACGCCCTTAAGAATCTTCAACATGAAATTAGATGACGGACTCCATGGAGTAGTGCCAATAACATGTGCTATTTCAAATAAACTTGTTAATGAACTATTGATCAGTACAACAGCGTATGAGGCTTTAAAAGAGAACATTCAGATTTATAGTGTGTCAGAGGATAAATTGAACGAAACTGTGACTAAAGGACCAACTGGAAATTGTGGAAATATCGTAAATGAGGAAAACTTAACTGAAGATAATGAGGAGACTTTAGCTACTTTAGCTTTAACACAGGGCAATATTCAAGAATCTGACGCCCGAGATATGAAGAAAGAATTCATTGAGCTTCAAAGAACTGATGAATCTTTATCTTCTGTATGGGATTTAGCCAAGAAGAATCTGTCTTCTTATGAATTAAGTGGTGATCTCCTGATTCATTCAGAAAGAATATGTGGAGAGATTGTTCAGCAGATAGTTCTTCCTTGCTGTAAAAGGGAAGAAATTATGAAGATAGCTCATGACATTCCATTGGCTGGTCATTTAGGAGAACAGAAAACAAAACAAAGGATCAAATATTCCTTTTTCTGGCCTACAATTAAGCAAGATGTAAAGCTGTATTGTCAGAGTTGTAAAGTTTGTCAGCTCCGAAAAGGTGTTACGTATAGGGACAGAATTCCTATCCAGCCTATAGTGAGGCCCGAAACTCCTTTTGAGGTTTGGAGTGTCGACTGTATCGGTCCACTGGAGCCTCCATATCGCCGAGGACACAGATACTTCATTTGTGCTATAGATTTATGCACTAGATGGGCAGAAGCCATTCCTACAAAAAATATTAGTGCAAAGACTACTTGCAGTGTCCTTATGAAAATCTTTACACAAACTGGATTCCCCAAGATGATATGTTCTGATCAAGGAACAAACTTTACAGCCAAGCTAACCGAGTCATTTTTGAGTACGTTAGGAGTGTCCCCAAGATTTTCCACGCCAGGTCATCCTGAGAGCATGGGCGCCGTGGAACGATGGAATAAGACTCTTAAAGAAATGCTCAATAAAAATATCCAGGAAAATGGATCCAACTGGGACTTACATCTTCCGTACCTGTTATTTGCTTACAGAGAAGTTCCACACTCCACTACCGGAATATCACCTTTCCAATTGGTATATGGACGTATCCCACCTGGACCGTTGTCACTCTTAAAGGAAATATGGACGGGAGAGCGTCAGATTCCTTTAACTGCTTCTCGTTCTGCCAAAGATTACTTGAAAGACTTGATGGAAAAATTGAGGAAAGCCCATGACCTAGCTGCTGAAAATTCCGAGAAATCACAAGAAAGATATACTTTTCAGTACAATTTGAGAGCTAGACAGAAATCTTACAAGGTTGGAGATAAAGTGCTCCTTCTAATACCATCATCATCACATAAGCTGTTGAATACATGGATAGGACCAGCTACAATAATCGAAATGACTCGTCCAAATTCAGCTAAAGTTGAACTAGAAGATGGAAGTTACAGAGAATTACATGTAAACAAACTTAGACCATATGTTGCCAGAATTAACCATGTTGGCTTAATATTTGAGCAAGATGAAGACTTCGGAGACTTACATTATGCACCAACCGATTTAATTAACAAGTCGGTCACAGACATAAAAACCAAACTTTACAGGGCTGAGGGAAATTTAAAAAATTTACAAAGAGAACAACTATTCGAAGTTTTGAAAGAATATACGGATGTGTTCAGCACAAAACCCGGTCAGGCACGTGTTGAAGGACATTCTGTGCATGTCACTGAAGAACGTGCTCCAAAGAAATTAAGACCATATCGTGTTCCAATAGCTCTACGTAAAGAAGTAGATCGCCAAATCCATGAATTGCTGGATTTAAATTTAATTGAACCAAGCGAAAGTGATTGGGCCCACCCTGTGGTCTGTGTTGCAAAAAAGGATGGAAGTGTTAGACTTTGTATTGACTATCGAATTTTGAATAGCTTTACTGTTCCGGATGCATATCCAATGAAAATTGCTAAGGAATTGCTATTTGAGGTCGGTAGTGCTAATTTCATCTCAGTGCTTGATTTGACTAAAGGCTACTGGCAGATTCCTATGAAGGAAGAAGCAAAACCATACACTGCCTTCGTTACACATTCTGGGCATTACCAATGGAAGGTATTGCCATTCGGTATGAAAAACGCAGGAAGCACTTTTCAGAAATCTATGGACAAGATCCTTAGACCTCATAAAGATTATTGCCGGTCTTATATTGACGATGTGGCTATATTTTCTAAAACTTGGGACGAACATTTAAATCACATTAATAAAGTTTTTCAAACACTGAGAGAGGTTGGTCTCTCTGTGAATCTAGATAAATGTGATTTCGGAAAAACAAGTGTGAAATTTTTAGGGCATGTGATAGGATCCGGCAAGCATGCTCCAGATCCTCAAAAACGAGAGACCTTACAAAAACTAGCAAGACCTACCACGAAAAAGGAAGTTCGTAGCTTATTAGGCCTTGCCAGTTATTATAGAGATTATATACCAAACTTTTCAAAGATAGTGTTACCTCTAACCAACTTAACTAAAAGAAGCATTCCCAACTCTATCCCTTGGGATAAGACGTCTGAAGATGCATTTTTAAATCTTAAAAATGAACTACTAAGAATGCCAAGTCTTCACACTCCGGATATGAATCGGCCCTTTCAACTCTACTCTGATGCTTCTGCAACAGCCATTGGTGCTTGCTTGGCACAAAATGATGATCTGGGTAAAGAAATGCCCATTGCCTTTTTCAGTAAGAAACTTACTCCATGCCAAACAAAGTGGTCTACAATTGAGCGTGAAGCTTTTTGTGTTTTGGAGGCTTTAAAAAAGTTTGATACCTGGGTGTTCGGCACCCAAGTGCAAATCATTTCTGACCACAATCCTCTTACTTACCTCACTAATTGTGCACCTCATGGAGCTAAACTATACAGATGGGCTCTGGCCTTACAGAGGTACAATATGACTGTAACCTATCGTAAGGGATCGAGGCACACAAACGCAGATGCATTATCCAGACTAGCTATGGAATAATATGACATTTTTTTTTTAGATAGGACATCTTATTAGATTACTTTTGTGTATGCATGTGTTGAATTATAAGAATTACTAAGTATAATCATTACTTTTATTTAAGTATGTGTTGGTGTATTTGAATATCATAATGTATGTAAATAACATGCTATTGCTCTTATGTTGTTGAATTATAATTGTGTTTTATTGGGGAGTTATGCAAATTCGAGCTCGTACCTATACTATGGCACCACCTGTATTTTTTTTGGTGGTTTTTCTTTCTTTTTTTTTTCCTTCTTGTTCTTTCAGGTGCAGCAACATTGTCCCTTGGCGACGAATGTGCTTCCTTTGGGGGGACGTGTGAGAATCGAAAGCACTTAGACACAACATCCGGCCACACCTTCCTCCCCTCCTCTTCGAGACCGAAAGAAAAAGATACAAAAAACAGAGTGTACATGTCTATGTAACGGGGAACTTCTGTTTTGGGGTCCTAACCATTAGGATCGTTATGATTCGGAGACGTCAGTCTCATAATAATCTAATTGATTAGGCTTCTTAAGCCATCTTTTTATACGGGATATATTATTGGAGACGTCAGTCTCATTATTTAAGCATAGCTAATTGTTTGGGCTACTTTAGCCACCTTCAGTTGTAAACTTTGTGTGTACGAGACGCCAGTCTCAAAAAGTGTATCTATCGGCTTCTCAAGCCATGTGGTTGATTGCAAATATTTGTTTTGTGTTGTGATGCTCTAAAAAAATAAATTAAAATTAGCATCTGTAATTTTCTTCTCAATTATTATTTCACCTGAACCTATGCACACGGATTTTGTTCTTTACTGGATTACCAAATCAAAATAGAGACTTTGGAAACTTTACTAAGCAAATTAAAAAAAATGGTGAGAAACTTGTTAATATTAAGTGAAAAACCAAGACATGCAGTATGAAAGAAAAATGTCGAAAATACACAGTTTGTTAATAATCTATTTCTTTCATTTAAATATAAATAAAGCAAATGTCTAACATCGTCTATAAAGTTATTAGAAGCTAAATATCAATAAGTTTCAATAAATCGTCATATGGAAGCTAAAACTTTTAAGTTACAGAGCAGATTTTAAATTTAAAGCTTTAGCGAAAGCACAAAGAAAAAAATGGCGACAAAAGTGTTAATGTGAAGTGAAAAACAAAGCATGTGCTGTATAAAATACAGTTTATAAATTATCCATTTCTTCCAATTAAATAATAATAAAGCAAATATATGCATTTTTAAATATGTCTAACATCGTCTTTAAAGTTATTAAGGCTAAAAATCAATTTGTTTTACAAGAATTTTCTCAGAATTATCGATCTTTTGCTTTTATATCAAGTTTAACGTTACAATGAGGTGGATACAGAGAAATCTTTTTCATAATAAATGTTTTTTTCTCTGAAAATTTATATTTTAAATCATACTGTGCATTATTTTTAATTTATGTGACACCCATATTATCAGCAGTTTTAGACTATTTGCCGAAAAAATTTGCTGTGTATTATACGCCGCTGCCGATTATGTGACACTTTTTTCCTTTTACTCGAAAAAAAAATAATATGCCGCTGCTGATTATATTCAGGAAAATACAGTAGAAGTTTACACTTAAGTTTAATTTTTTCATAAATTTGAGGGGGGGGGGAATAATACTAGAAATTGCTGCTCAAAAATAACTAATAAGATTAATCCATTTGAAGATTTGTATTTTACACAAATGATAAATTCTACACTTATAACAATAAAAAGAATCTCAAATTATATCTAATGATTTTATGCATTAAGAGGAGTCACTGAGACACAAAATTTTTATATTACAGAGAAAACTGATACCAGGTCCTGAAATTCAGAGAATAGTCAAAAAACTAATTATTTGGAATATCATCCAGTAAATAAGTAAACTCAGGTCATAAAGGAGTTTATATAGAATGCTATAGTGAATATGACATCCAGACATAATCATTTTTAGACAATAACAATCTTCATTTAGCTCTACCAATGTTTTGCTATTTAATTCATTGTAACTTTTACAACCTTTTTAAAAAACATTTTCTTTAAAATTAGTCAAGAAAGCAACATTTTTTACATCTTTCATGAATATTAAAATTTTGATAAATTCTTAAAGCACTATCATTATAAAATATCATATTACAGACGTCATTATCTAAATAAATGAACTGAAAAAATAACCCATTAAAACTAATTAAATATGAAAGAATTGAAACATAAAAAAATCATAAGATAACTGTTATATCTTGTTAAAAAAATAAAAACAAAATTGGAGAATAAAAATCATAAAAAAAACTAGCTAAAAATTTTTTCCACTAATAAATGAAAATTTTTCTGTTTGTTTCTATCATTGACATACTAACTCTTAAGTTGATTTAAAGCTTTCCAAAATAATTTGCAAAAAAACAAAATTTCCATGTCCCTCCCCAAAACTTCTTATTTTATCAGTTTAGTATCCTTTGAATCAAAATACTGTAAGTGTTTTAAATAATGCAGGTTAGAGTTTCAAATCTGCATTATTTAAAACATGGTTTGTTATTCGTAGCATTACTTTATTGTAGAAACTAAAAAAAGATAATTCAAATAAATAATTAAGTCTTAATCCATTTCTTTAAGATTACAATAAAATTACCACATTAAAATTCTCAATTTTATTATAATGCTTTGAAGCATTATAAAAGATATAGAATATAACCATATAAATTTTAATAATGAACATTAGGAATTTTTCCCATCTTAGATTGAAAAAAAAGTCAAATTGAATTACATCTTGAAGATCTTGAAAATAATACTTGTATTGATGCAATTATTGAGTACATCATTGCAATTAGATCCTCATAAGAAAATTGAACAAATGTTAAGATCTCAGTCAATAACAGAATTTGAAAAAAAAATCCTTCTCATTAAAAAATCACATAAAATTTCTTTGACTGTGTGCCAATAAAAAAGAGAATTTATGAAGGAAACAAGTAAAATATTATTAAAAGAAATTAACTTTCACTGGCATCTTTTTTTATAAAATAGATTTTAATAGAAAGAAAACTACCCAAAACCTAAAAGTGAGAAAACCATAAATAAGCTAAACCTGAAATTAATAAAAATATAAATTACTTTCTAAAAATCAATATTTTTCATATAAACCATGACATGATTAAACTATGTCATAGTCAATACTAAATTATTTTGCATTTGATTTCATAGTTATTTTAATGATATTTAAATTTTTAATCATTATTTTTATAAATGATTTTTGCTCCTTCTAGTTTTTGCCAGTTCCGAAAGAAATCAGTTTCTTCATAAAAAAAAAAAAAAGCTAACACTTAAAATAAGTTAGAATTCCTTTAAGTATTTAAAATCAGAATTTCTCGTTATTTGTCAAATGCCAGTAACATTGGCTATTAGACTCCTTGCTTGTCAATAGCACTGAAATCTACTAGAAAAACTTGTCAGTGCTTTTCACTCATCAAAATGTTTCACCGTCTTTAGCCATCCACCATTCATAAAACACACAATGGCAAATTAGCTAGTCCAATGCGAAATGAATGATTCTGTAGACAGTCATGTCCTGTCAATTATCTAAAGGATGCAACCACAACTGTTTGCAGGTGATCTGGAACAAAAACTGAGTTTGCGGAAAGAACTCTCAGAGGCTTGCTCTCACAAGCCAGAGTAGCAATGCCAGAAGTTTAATAGAATAGAAGGTTGCACTCATTTTTGGCTTTTGAAGAATTGTAGCCCTCTTTTTTGAAAGCATATCAACCAATCTCATTCTCATAAATACCACAGTGTGAAAATACCCATTGAAAAGATATCTTTTGAGAAAGTTGACTTACTGACACTGTTGAATGCCTATGTTCTCACACTCTTGGTAAGAGAAGGTGTCCTGTATTGTTGAAGTTGAATCAGACAAGTAAAAAAGCCCACCTGAATGAGCTCTGTGTAAATGATAACTGTTGGAGAGCCACATGAATTGTTTTCAATTCTCCAACAAATTGAATAGAGTAAGACTTTCTTATAAAAATTATTTGATCATAATAAATTGGAATATTTTCATTTATTCATAATAATTTATTAAAGCTAATTTCTGAATAATATATATTCAGTTATGATTTTAAAAATATATTCTATTAATTTACAACAATCTATCTATTGGATTTAGTGTTTATATAAAAATCAATGCATTCATTTAAGAATTTTGTTTGCTATTTTAGCAATTTAATCTGATCAACAAAAAACATTATAAAGTTTCTTATTTTATCATAGGAAAGGATTTATCATTCAAAACGGAAATTTCTTTGATATACAGAAAAAATTTTAATAAACTAGTTAAAACTCCTGCACTTTAATAACATTTTATATTTTTTGAAATAATCTAAATACTGAGAATATATAGTTAACTACTATATAGTTAACAGATAAAATTACATTCATTATATCCTTCAATATTTCAGCTATAATCATGTATGTCATAAGTATTAAATAATGCATAAATAGGTTTACTATAAGACACTGAAAAAAATGCCTCATTTACTACATAATTTTTTTATGACTTAATGACACTCAAAATTAATAATTTAAATTCTTAAACAATGATATTAAATTTTATCAAGAAAAAAATCTAAAACTTATCTTGTGCTCTATTATTTAATAATTGTACTTATTAACAACATATATATTATATTTATAACATATTATAAACAATTATATTTGCAAAAACTAATATTGCAATTATGAAATAAAAAAAATAATGCCCGATTGGCTAATATTGTACTAATTTTGTAACATTCACAAGAAAAGCAACAAAAAGCTCAAAAAACAATGATTAATATTAAATTGACGAAAATAAAATTTTAAACATGGTTTTTGATATTGTTACCATTTAATAACAGAACACCTATTCTAATTCTGGCTGAAAATCTAGTTCTGTAACAATATGTAATTCTCTGGTGTATTTATTAAGAGAGAAATTCTAACACAACTATTAATGGTAAAATTCTACAAGCCAATATTGGTCTCACACAATTTCCAATTTTCGCACAAAGCGTTGCAGTTATCTATCTTGCAAACCTAATTTATGTCCTTTCATGCAATACTTAGTTTTCAAGCCCTTAATCTCAAAACTTGAATATCGCAATATCACTGTTTCAAATATCAAAGTTTCACATATTTCATGATATTTTTTTATTGCAGAAATATAAAATTGAAAACTTAATTTTACATTTTTTTACAAAGATTATATAACAAATTAAATAAGAAATAGCTCTAAAATAAAACTATTCGTACTTGGCCAGCAAAGTATACATAATTTTTTTCTATAATTTTCCTTTAGATAATGAAAAGAATACAAGCACTAAAAATACACTGTATAAAACAATATCAAGCAGGTATTAACAACTGTGCTTTATATCTAATTTAGTAGCATAAATATTTAAGAAAACTTTGAGTACCCAATTAACTGGTCAAATGCAATAAAGCTAAATTAATAAGATAAATAACATATTTTATTTAAAAAAATTTCTTATTAAAAGGAATTACAATTTACCATATATTTAAATATTTATATAATTCTACACTATACTTAATAAAATACATAAATTATTACACACAATAGTTTTAACTGAATAGCACAAAGTAAAAGTATTCACTTAATCATAACTTATAAGATTTAAAAAAAAATTAAAGTTAAAAGAACACAAACTCAATTTATCACCATCTTTCACTAGCAGCATAAACATTCAAATTCTTTAATTTTATTAATTTTGAAAATGAAGTTGATTTTTCTAGATCACAAACACAAAAATTTCAAAAATAAATGTGAAAATACATAGCAAAAACTACAATGACAACTATAACTCCAATCAATTTCAGCATATATCAAGTTACGTCATAACTGCAAGAATCCATTAATGCTAAGTAATCTATTGGCTAGACATATGTACCACAGGATTTAGCCAAATGAAATTAAACTTTACTTATCTTATTTGCCTTACTCTGACAACATAGGTAAAGATTATTAATGTAAAATATAATAAAACACCTTGAATGTATGTTTTCATAAACTTAGTCCCATAATTTTTTAGAACAGATACAAAATTACACATTTACTAGAGAGGAATGACAATTCATTATTATTGCTGAAACAGATATCTGACTATTATTAGAACTAAGAAAATCCCTTCTCAAAATGAATGTGTTTTATATTTTAATGACTGTATTTAAATGTAAAGATACCATAAAATTTTATCAGCTTTGTCTACAATTCATTGAAAACACATAAACAATAAACTGCCTCACACATTTGCCTATAACAATTGTTATGTTTTATACTCTATGAAACATTTTAAAAACTATATAATACTCATATTGGCTCTATCCCAGTGTACGGTACGCTATTAAAACAAGATGGCGGACAAGGAGCGTACCGTTCACTGAGAATTAAGGAAATTTGAATGGAAAAATACTTGGATAACCTATATTTCAAGATGCCCCTCGATTTTTCACTCATTTAGCACAAGCTTGGGTAATGTTGAATATGATTGTAAAACATTTGTTTTTAAATTTTGGCTGTATCCCAGTGTACGATACGTTATTAAAACAAGATGGCGGACAAGGAGCGTACCGTTCATTGGGAATTAACCACTCATATTTGCAATATAATCTCCAAAAGAACATGCATAACAAAATTTCATAAATGTTTTCAGTGTGTACTAAATTCTCATATTTTTGTTAGTTAAAAAAAAAAAATCTTGGTATAACGCCTTTTCAATAGAAATAATTAAATTTAAATAAGAGAGAGAGGGAACACATACATCAAATCAACAATTCATGCAATGGCTTGTTGGGTTCAAAGTCTCAAAAGAACAAGCTATGCCAGCAATGTGTTTCAAGAAATTTACAAAATCTATCAAAAATTTTAGTGATTATATAGAAAAGGTTTGTTTCACTGTTAATAATTTCAGAGGTTTTCTTCAAAATTTGGCTCTCTAAGTAAGAATTCATTTTTCATTGATTTTGAACTAAAATACATATATGGCCAAAAATTATACAATCTTTTACATATTGGTATTAATTAGAACAAATTTGAATACTGTATAACATACAGCAATAGCAAAATAATATGTGTAAATAGATTTTTTACGATTGTCCAAATA
>JAPDSC010138713.1:0-21672 GCA_026290005.1 Latrodectus geometricus
AAAACTAATGCAAAAAAAGCATTTAGATACTAGTGAATTTCTTTTCTATTTAAAAAATACTAAATTCCTTTCGATTATAAAACATAAATTTATGCAAAAGTATCTTCTTAAACAATGGAAATTGTTTCTGATATGGTAATTATTCACGAATTAAGACTGTGGAAGCTAAGAAAAATTTAAAATATTTGATAAAATTGTCTCAATTTTGAAAAATATTGCATTGCATTAGGGAACATTCTAGTACAAGGTTAACTTTTTAAGGGGAAGAGCTAATGATTTGCTTATTTTCTTGACAAGAAGGGAGAATTCAACCCATTCTTACATAAAATTCATGAAATAACAAAATGAAATGTAACACAACAGATACTAACACTAACTAATGTATATGATTCCGCTTGAACACCTATGGCGTGTCACATTTACGTATTGCTCGTTTCCAGTATAAATTCTGGATAAAGAATAAAGAAGACAAGAGTCTTCTGCATCTCAACAGAAGTTCCATATCAAATCAAATATATTAGACAAGTCCAAGAAATATTTCTATCATGAGATTTACTTTTTATCTGTAATTAGCTTCCTTACGATTAGCAACTGAATTAGCTTCAATATCTAATCCAAATTTACATAAATACAGCTACAGAAAACAAAAAAGTAAGGTGTTTATCCCTTGAGCAAACTTCAAGCTTCCCTTTCAACGGTATTCTTTAAACTCTATCAGAGAGTAGCATGATATATTTGTAAAAATTACTTAGCTTTTCCAAAATATTTTTTGATAAAATGAATTTTTTTTTATATTTCTTATTAATTAACAACATTCAATAAAATATTTTATTTGTACTCCTCATGTGTTTATAGTCTCTAATATTATTTTTGAATTTATTCGGAATACTCGATTTCATTTTACATTATACTACAGTTCCTTTAACTAATTAGCTACCATTTTTTAAATAAAATTCTGATTATATAAATTATAAATGATAAATAAAATTTGAATAACAGATCACTGCTATAAATTCTAATAAATACAATATTTTATAATATTAAAAAACCAAAAAATATAATTCTTCAAATATGACAATTCTCTTTTCAAAATTAGCGGTGCATATTAAAATTTCTTCGGATATGACTAAATTATTCATTGAGGGGGAATGTGGTCACCCTTTAAAACGTAATGATGGTTCCCTTTTTCTGATCTTAAGGGGAAACGGCATGAAACTACAGCCATTGGAGCTCACTTGCTTCAAATATAAAAAAAAAAATATTCCATTATTAGAGAATTTTAAAGTTTAAACTTATTTTCTTGTTTACTTATTAAAATCTAGTAAATCTGACATAAATAAAGTCAGTGCACTAATGCCATATACATATGTACTCCACAAGAATTTACCAGGTTTCTATTTCTTAATAGAGTACAAAATGCAAAAGCTATCTTTTTCAACAATTTGAAAACCAATAAAATGGAAGAAACTAGTATACGAAAGAAATTAAGCACTAATTATGAGCAACAAAAATTATTTTTAGAATTGATAAATGTCAAATTTTTATGCTTTTAATTTTTGTTGAACACTGAATTTCCCCATTTTATTGAAATTCTTTATTTCTTTACATATGATATTTATTTAATAATAAAATTAACCCTTTTTATTAGTGCATATAGTAATTATACTCTTTTCCAAAGATTTATAAAATATCTCTTCAATTTTATTTTAAGAAAATAAAAGAAAAAAATTGACATTTTGATCAAATATTAAAATTTATTCAACTCAATTAAAAGAGAACAATCAGTAATCCTTTTATTCATAAATATAATCTCATTTTAAGTAATTAATTAAGAATTTTAAACAATAAAAGAAATTACAGAACTAATCTTTTCCACTTCTGAAATATAAAAATTCCAAGTGAAAAGAAAATAAAATAAAATAATATTCTGAAAAAAATTTAAAAAAATTACCACTTCACATAAAATAACCTTACAATTAAACATTACACAAAATACATATAAAAATACATGTCATTTTAAGATATTCAATGCACATGAAACATTAAAACACAAAATGAAACTTTTATGGCAATTTATCAAAAAGAAAACCAAAGCAATTAAAAAGTCAAATGAAAATGTTACAATGTATGAATTTATAGATTTCAAAGAAGTAATTAGTACTACTAATATAACAAAAGAGAAAGAGAAGACTTAATATCATTTACAATTATTATACTTATTTATACCTCGAAATAAAATTTAAATTATATATATACACATATATATTTGTCATATACAATACGATAGTCTCAAAAATTTAAATAATCGAGGTAGAAATAAAATTACAAGTTATAAATACAAATGAGGGCAAAATGAAGAAAAAAAATATAGGCTTGTTCTAAATATTGTAGAAAAAAACTTTAATATAACTTAATTTGACTTCTCTTTTTAAATATTTTTACTGGCCTTTTTTCATATTTCTAAGAAAAACATCAGCTGAAAAAAATTAGTTTGATTATTAAAATTAAAGGATAATTAAAATAATTTTAGGACTATTAAAATTAAAAATGATTACAAATAAAAACTTTTAAGAATAAACTTTGAACTGATTTCAATGAAAAAAATAAAATGCCTACCATATATTTGTTTCATATGTATATGGAAATACAGAGCAATCTGAATGGCTTAACAATAACTTCCTTTTCTAATGTAAATAAAGATATCTTTAATATTTTATTCTAGTAATATATAAAATCTAATGAAAGTAAATAATATATACAATAATGTACTCATATAAAACCGAAAATCTCAATCATAAATTGTTATTTTCAAACATAAAAGTCCAAACATATAATAAGGAAAATTGTTTTGAATGATTCTATTTTGTACAGCCAAACAAATGGAAAAGTATTTAATTTTTTAGCTATTATGTCAATAAAAATATTCTTCACTTATTGTAAGAAATTTTCAAATTATAATGAAGTTAAACTCTAAAAATTCATAAAAAAATTTTTAAATGTTGTCAATGAAAAAATTGGTACAGAATGTTGGATTACAAAAAATATAGCTTGTCAAATATTTTAAAAATCATAACATAGGAGCTGGAATTTTCACTATTGTAAAGCAGTTTTTCCAAATTATTCCATAATTTAATCATAATAAACTTCAGTTCTTTATAACTATAAATGTGTAGCCTTTAAACATCACATTAAGTAAAAACATTAATATATATAGTTTTATTCTTTATAATGTAATTAATTTTCTGCAATCACTAGGAAATACAAATTGACCGCAATTTAACAATGTTAAAGAATATAAATTTGATCTCAAATATTTTTTTAACAAAAATGCATAATAAAATTTAATTTTTAACATGCAAATGCAAAAAAAATAATTTGCTAAATAGTTGAACATTTTGTAAAACTTTCACAATTATTATCACTTTAGCTATTCTTCATATTTTTTTTTGTTTATTCAAAGTATATAAACCTATGTTAGATATCATATCTATTATTCTTTAATATTAAGACTAATTTTTTTTTTAAATATAGTCAACACTTATTTGGGTATATAGTCAAATGTTCTCCTTTTGTTTACATAAATGTTGTTTTTTTTATCTTAAATTAAAAAAACAATATATTAATGTAAAATAATATTTATAAAAAAAAAATGAAAAACATACAAAATATTAATACCAATTTTTTTACTTAGAGCATTAAAGTACAGAATTCAAATAAAAATACATTTTTATTTGAGTTAAATTTTCCTAACTTTGAAGGTTTGTGGGCTTCTTGAAATTCACTTTAAAACAAAAACAAAAAAAGTATTAATTAGTTGCAAAA
The DNA here is from genome assembly GCA_026290005.1 of Latrodectus geometricus. Taxonomy (NCBI): domain Eukaryota; kingdom Metazoa; phylum Arthropoda; class Arachnida; order Araneae; family Theridiidae; genus Latrodectus; species Latrodectus geometricus. The sequence goes on from JAPDSC010138713.1 coordinate 3,823, forward strand.
AATCCATTTTTTTACGCTTTGGCCTACAAATAAAAATCTACAGAAAAAAATTCATGATTTGTAAAAAAAAATAATAGACAAGAATACAAAATTTATTCCAGTTAACGAGAAAATCATTTTAAAGGCAGTCATATTTGTGAAAATCAACTATTCTATTAAACATGTTTAGAATATTGTGTTTTAATACCATAGAAAATGACTTTATGCATTATGGCTGAGATTCTTTAAAATAAGTAATATTTAAAAGAATCCTTTTTTATCAGTTGTTCTACATACAATTATAAATATTTTTTAGCAATACCCATACAAAATGTTTTATTTAAATATAAGTTCTTTAAAATTTAAAAATTACAATCGTAAAATTGTAATATATTTTGCAATTTAAATAGAAAAAAAGAATTTCAATTATAAGATAATTATTACTGACCATATAAATATGGATAGGTTGTGTATATAATAACAAAAAGATCTTATGATCTTGAGAATCAAATGAAATTTACTCCAAAAATCAATGTTTTTATCAAGCTCTCATAAATTATTGATTGAAATAAACTTTCATAATTAATCAGCAAGAGAACACAATATGCAAAACTATGTTTCAAAAATCATTTTCAAGAAAAAAAAATGTTATAATAAATTATATAGCAGTTATACAAACAATCAAAATTAAGAATAACACTTTCATTAAAATTATTAATGAAAATAATATTAATAAATATATTTATATAAGAAAATTTTGATTAAGTTATGTTTGATGAGGTACATAATTTTAAGTAACTTTGTAATGACTACTTTATAAAAAAAAAAAAGCTTTAGACTGCTCTGTACTACACATGTTGTAAATAAGCATACTTTGTACAATTTTTGTACATAAAAAAACAAATTCATTTTCAATAATAAATATAATATTCTGATATATACAAAAAAAAATAATCATGACATTATTTTTATTTAAATTAAGTACCATTAATGTTGCCAAGAAAACATATAAGAAATAAAATTGAGGACAAGTTAGAAAATTTTTACATTCAAGGAAAATCTAAGTACTTTAAAAATAAATGAAAAAGTAAACTTTCATAATATTAGCCTGTATATAAATAGTTTTAAAATCATTCTTTAATTCAAATGTTAAATTTTTTTTTTTGAACTATAAAACATTTGTACTACGTTACAAAAAAATCTAGAATACAGATCTTATATTACATATATATTTACAAAGTGCAGTAAATCTCCATAAGTTAAAAACAAGCTTTGTACATCATTTAAAAACATGTTGTAAAACTCTTATAATAACAAGTAACAAACAAATAAATAAATAAAATATTTACACAATTACATATTAACAGTAGTATACGTCAAAGACGTTGCTTGTTCAGGCAAAGCTGAATCTGTTGAAACTAAGGCATTCAAGGTTTCTAATGTTCCACCTTGATTTTGAGGCACTTGTATTGATCCATCTACATTTTGTAAAATTATCAAGTTCCCTGGTAATAAGCCTGGTACTATCTCATCAGTAGCAGTCTTCACTGAATTTTCCATGGCAGACCATACTCCAATAACTTGCCCATTAGGAAGCATCAATTGTCTCAGAACAGTAGATTTTGACGGTGTTATGTTATCAGCTACAACTTCACTCTGAGTCACCTAATATAATAAATAATACAAACAAAACTAAATAACTTGGTCCTAAAAATACTATAATTAATCATGAGCAGTTTGGAAAACCACCAACAATACCATGGTTTTCAGTCATTTTTAAATCGAAATTTTTATCATTAAGGTAATTGTGAGTGTGTTTTACAGTGAATTCATTTTTACCAAATGGCAAGCTTTGACAGTAAATGTTTTGATATAACTCTTAATTAACACTGATATAATAAATTGATGTTTTATTTCCTTTACATCTTGTAAATTTTAGCATTATTCAATCTTTTAATATTGAAATTAATCCTTTCATTTAAATTGAAAAGTGAGTAAAAAACTAAATAAGAAATTAACTACTTTTAAAAGAAAGAATTTTTTAATAAAAAAAGAACCTACTTTTAAAATAAACAGCTGACAGAATGTATTCACCACAAAATATACTCACAAAGATTAATACCATCTAAGCCAAACATAATCCTCTTTTAAATGAATATAGGAAGGTTTTGTAAAAGAACATTTTAACAAAATACATAATGCAACTGGATAACAGAGTATATTTTAACCTGAATAAAAACCATTGGTTGCAAATTAATAAAGCAAAAAATATAAGCCTACAATTGATTAGCATACTTGCAAACTTTCGAAAAAATGCTTTTGTAAAATTTTTCATAAATTGAAATCATGCTGGTCTATAAAAGATAATTTTTCTTAGTTATTTTAAAACTAGTTTCAAAATTAGTAAATTAAAAAATTAATTAAAAAAATTGTTATGTAAACAATAAGATTTTAATTAATTTTATATTTTAACTGAATCTTTTGTTGAGTTAAATTCACAGAATCTAGAATGCAATTATTCAATTCCAATTGTATATTTAAAAAAATGATAATATGATAATGTTTTGCCTATCAAAATAAAAATTTATGGCTAATTTGAATTGTAATTCATAAAAAAATTTATTTCAGTCTTTCCATCATAAAAATAAGTTTATCAACAAAATTAAGAACAGTAGTTAAGTTAAATAAGAAGAATTGACAACTTAAAATACATTCATATTTAACAAAATAAAAAGTCTTAATTAAAGATGAACATAAAAGTTTGCATCGGTCTAAATCACAAACAAAAAGTCTCAATTAAAAACAAACACAAAAAGCTTAAATTAAAGACAAAAAGTCTCAATTATAAACAAAATTGGATGATTGGTTTAGTTTGTTGCGCAAAGTTGTACATGAGAACAAAATTAAGGGTACAAAGCAAATACTTAAAATTTCATTACATATTTTAATAAACAAGCATAAAATTCAAATGGTCACAAAATTCATTAAATCAGAAGAATGATACATATAATAAAACATATAATATTGGTTCTGAATATATAATCAATGAATAGTTTGATTATATATTTAGAAACAATATAATTACAATTTCAATATTATTATTCCACCTATAAGTAACTTAAAAACACCAGAATGATTTTTGTCATTTAACTTCAAGATTCTAATAAGCCTTTGAAAAAGACAAAAAAATTTATTGCAAAGAGAATTTTATATATTCATTTACACATGCATATAATAGTAAAGGACTATACTTAACTAAAAACAATCCTAAAACATTTGTATTAAACAAAAAGAACAATTTTTTATTTATCTTTTAAACAATATCTTTTAGCAGCAAATAAAGTAAAATCATTAACATTTGTTATTATTTAGAAGAATCACTACTGACATTAAAATTGGATTTTTAACATCAGTAGATGAAACAGAATTTTTCGCTTTAAGAAATTGTTATGAGATGAGTGGCAGTCACAATGCACCTATTTTGTTTAACATTATAATTTATATGAGAAACACAATAGTGTTTGCCTTAATGTTTAGAAACAATGTGATGCTCATGCTTCCCGATTCTACGAATGTGACACTTTATGTGGGCTTAAAAATATTTTACCATGATATTTGTAAAATAGGTAGAAAAGTATAGACATTGGAAGAAATGTAGTCAATCCACTCATATTAAGATTTGAGTTCTTAGTTTGTACTTCTTATTAATTTAGAAAGAACTCTAGAAGACTCATAAGAATGGACTTTGTAGTCCAAACATAAAACAATTGTAGTCTAAATGTCATAAATTCTAACTATGAAATTAAAAAAGTAGACTTAACCTAAATTCATAACAGCAAGAACAACAATGCATTGCTAAAACTATTAGTTTTTCTTCTTAATGTGTGTGTATGTGATATCAGAAAAATCTTTTAATTTTACTACTGAATATAAATTACTATATATCTAATTAAAATCACAACATATTATTAAAATTATAATCGCAAACTGTTATTTTAAACAAAATTGGTAACAGTTAATTAAAATTTAAATTACATATAAAAAGAATAAAATGAAAATTAATAAGTAAAATATTACTTTTTTTATTAATTTGTGAAATATCAATAAAGTTGTATCCCATTGAATTTTGACAAAACACAATAGAAAGAGAATAACCAATAATTCAATTTTAAATATAGTAAATTCTTGATTATCCTTAAATCTTACCTATTTTTACCTATTTTGCAAGTTATCAACAATGTCTAAATTGTAAAAAACTTCAATTCCTACTGAACAAGTATTTCAGTGCAAAAGAACAAATATGTAACTTATCTTCTGAAGAAGTAAATTCAAATTATAATTTATTAATAATGAATAATGTATTATTTTTCAAGTAATAAATATATTTATGTTAGCTTTTGAGAGTTAGAATTGTTTAAATGAACATGTTCATGCTGATTTGCATCACTTTTCAAAATTTTGTGCATTATTCCACTATTTTAGGAAAAAATCACTCAATTTAGGAAAAAAATTAAGTTTATTGTACTCAACTGTAATTGTTCATAGTAATTTTTTAAAATTCTATTAACAGTAAAATGTGTAAAATATTCATTCATAGACAAAGTAATAGTGAAAAGAATTAAATACCTTGATTTAAATACAAAAATCTATTATTTTAAATTGTTGATCCTTACATTTACAATAAACAATCCAATTTTAAAAAAAAGAGAGAGTGAGAAAGAAAAGAAAAAAAAAGGCGTTTACCTGATAGTGTCCTGTTTCAGAACTGGTGGGAATCAAGCATGAGTGCATTTCATTATTGCTAATAGAAGTAGATGGATGTTCCATAGAACTTGCAACATCAGCAACTACTAAACAGTTAGACAAGTTATCAGAAATTTCAAGTTGATTGGAAGTTTCTTGTGAGTTTGTGTGATTGCTGATGTTAAGATTGTTTAAGAGGGAAGTACTGGGAACAACATTAGCTGATGACTGTTGGCTACCTAACATATGAGTTTGAGAAAGCTCTTGACAAGAATTAAAAATACCAATTGTTGAGTCCAGATTTAAAGCTTGAAAAGCTTTATTTCCATTTGAACTACTATTACTATTATTGCACAACTCAGCCTGACTATGATTAACACTTATGTCCTTTCTCTGAATCTCAGTTTGCAGATCATTTAAATTATCAGATGACATAGAAAAACCATTAAAAGCTGAATTGTTGGGCAATGCCCGATTTTGCAATGAATTTCCCAATAAACTAATTTTTCTAACTTGTATGTTTTGATACTGTTGAGCATCATTTGGATTGGTAAAAATATGACCCTTGGGAATGTTTAATGAATTGACAGCACTTAAACAGCCTGATGACAATGAACTAGGAGTTACAATAGTAGAACTATTGAGATCAAAGACATTTTTTTGAATTGAATCTTTTTGTAAGTCTTCCTTGCAAGTGGATAAACGATTTTGATGTTGATGAATATTCATATTTTCTGAAATTGTTTCCTCAGACATAGGTACTTCAATGTTACTGCTTTCATGGCCATCACTTAATATTTGCTCAGGCAAGCCAGCACTTACATCAACTACATTTGAATCAACTCTTTTACGCTTTCGAAAAGAATGTAACATCTCTTCTGTTGAATCCAATTCTGCTGTAGGAAAAGATTTTATATTTGAGTAAGAGAAATTATTAGGCTTCAAATTTGATGGCACACTAGCCGCATTTTTAACAGCATAAGATCCTCTTTCAAGGGAAAGAGCTTCGGCAATTTGTTTACTTGATATCTGCAAAAGAAAAAAATATAATTAAATAAACTCATTTTTATAGTTAAAATAATATTTTAAAGCAACATTTAAAGTATAAACTTATTAAAGTAATACACAAATTCTTTTCTTACAGAGCATAAACACAAAATCATTCAAAAATTGTGCAACACCATCAATTTAGAATAAAAAGATAATTTTTGGATATTAATGCAAAGAATAGGGTGATTAAAACATTTGTTTTATGTGATTTCCATCACTGTGAGGCAAGAAAACTATCTGAGGGAGAAGAAAACAACTGGTTGTGGCAATAATCTTTGAGACACTCAAATTTCCCACTTTCAACTGTAATGCATATTTTGATTCTCATTTGAAAATCACATTGCAAATTTTGAAGCATAGAGCATGCCACAAATTCACAATCATCTGAAATGCATCCTACAATGTTCATCAAAAGGTCACTTATACATGCTGTTTCAGACTTACCTTTAAGAAAAAGTCATTTCTGGAAAACATGAAAGGCCAATATCTTAGATAACCCCTTGGTGAAATATTTGGTTATTGAATTTCTTGATGAGGTACAGCTTCATTAGATATGTCTTATGAACAGAATCATTGCCATGTTGTAAGCATAGATTCCTAAGACTAAGCAATGAAAGGTTCTCTACAAAACTATTTTCTGCATCAATTGTAAATATCTTGCACTCATTAATAAGCAATAAAATATTGGGCTGATCTGCTTGTTATTCTAAATTGCTTACCAAATGTTAACAGCCAATCGCACATTTCATGTTGAACATTAGTAAAACATCTACAATTAGCTAGCCCCCAATAATGGGTACTTTTCCTAATATACGTAGCATTTTATAAAACACACTCAAACTCATTTACACTATATTTGCCAAGATTATTCGCTGGATATTTATCTAACTCATAATAAAGCTGTATTATGCAAAGCCTAACTAGGTATTCATGTACACTAAAACCTGTTGAGGTGTTGGTCTGCATGGATGAGTTCAAATTCCCTAAGGATTTTCCAAATCTGATTTTTAGAGAGACCATAATTTTGACTATTTTTTTTTTTTTGTGCTGCATTTGGGATATACAATGGTGTAAGCTAATACTAACCTCATCCAGTTGAACTCACTTCCCTACTTTAGCTGGTCTGGATTGAATATTATTCTCCCCCCCCCCCCATCGCCAAGGATGAAATACGGAGTCAAATTAAGACGCCAAACTGGATTCTTTAATATAGCAAATTTAAAGTGCCTATTCATTGGTCTATAATAAGACGATCTTCAAAATGCACTTTTATTGGTTGCCATAAAATGGCAACCATTACAACATAACACTTTTTAAAAACACAATCTGCAGATAAAAAATTTTTCCATTAAAAACATTAAAATGATTTTTTTAATAAAAAATTTTAATTTGCTGAAAGTTTGATAATTTGAATAAAAAATTATAATATTCTAATATTTAAGAGCCAAATATCTTAAAATTAATTAATTAAAATTAAAAGGTATAAAATTATTTGATTTTGCATACGATTTTTATTTGAAGTGATTATTTAGGTATAAAACCTTATTATTTTCATACTTTATGTAATCATTTGGTTTTAAAGTATAAAAGCAATTTTGTTCTTTTTAAAAGAATACATTTCTTTATACTTGCGGAACAATTGTAACCATATTAAGAATGAATTTGATATGAGATGTCAAGAAAAAAAAAAATAAGTACTTTTATTCTTTAAATTATTCATTTTAAAAAGATAGAAAAACTTAAGGTTTTTGTATTTACGACAGTGAAATAAGCGTCATAGAAAATTAAAATAATTAATATTCAAAATTAATTTTAGAAATGTTATTCTCGTTAGATATTTAGTTTTATCGCCCCTTTGTTGACCCCTACCCAGGAGAATTACAAAAGATTTTTTCAGGTATGTGTGCAACTAGCCGGTTAAATAAAGATTAAGATATTGCAAAAAAAAGCCTCTGTTATTCACATTATTGATATGGCTGTATTGCATGATTAATTTAAATGAAATATTTTAAAAAATCGCATTTTTCTCCATGTATAAATGATATTGCTCTTTTTTTTTTTTTTTTTTTTTTTTTTATAACAGAAATCTTTATTAATTGTATAAAATTCTTTTCATTAGTACCATTGATAAGGTTTGCTGTAAATATAAAAATTGTGCTATTCGAAATAATATAAAACCATAATTATGTTAATTTTCAAACAAAAACAATAAGAAATATTCAAAGTTAAGACATTGAAAATCCCAAATTGATTGAAATTACATAAAAATTGGAAGTAAAAATAAATATACAGAAGTTTGAGATCTCAATATTCAAATTGATAAAATCACTAAGAAAAATATCTTAATAAAATAAAATATTCGAAATCATGATTCTCATATCCCGTAATCACACGATATCATGTTATTTTGGTTGGCAACAAAGTGTTTGTCGCATTCAAAACCAAGCGCAAGCTAAAATAAGATTTTGCCGCTGGTCTGTAGATTGAGTTTGTTTAGTCATAAAACATGTCTCCCTTAAACAACACAAAAGTAATTGTTTTACAACAGCTGGTATGGTTTGATGAGAAGGATTCAAGTCAGCACAGTAACAGTGCTGATACAATCTTGCTGCTGATAGAGAGTTCCATTCATTCACTATAGAGTAAAACCATCTCAAAATGCTCAACTTCAAAAAATCACTCAAACATAAGCATCAACAACTAGAAGATGCCAGTTTCATAGTTGTCTAAAGTTAACAAACATGATATGATATTGCTACTTACATATTGTAATTCTAACAGCAAGCAAAAATGATTTGATGTGACACTCTTTTACATGACTTGCATATTGTCTATTCTATTTATAAAGACAATCAATATAATTATGTAAATTCAGAGTTTGAACCATATACCTTTCAATTAGGAATTATATTTTACAAGATTTACATATTATTTATTCTGCTTATAAAGATAATCAGCATACGGAAGCAACCTCATGATTTAAACAGTGAATCTTTACATTAAGAATTGCAAGCAATACTACTATACTACATTGCAGTATTGTGTTTTGCTTGAAAGGTAATCATTTCTCATCCTGTTCAAGTTTCATTATCTCATAGTATAGGAAATAAGGAAAAATTGCATTTTAATTCTTCTCTTTCTTGTATTGTATTAAATCAATGATGCTTAACATTTCATCACTTTTTAAGTAAAGTAGTTTCATGTAAAAGTGATTTCAAAGTAAATCACTTGTTTTCCCCGTCTAATTCTGTTTTCAATATAGAAATACTAACTCTGAAGTTTGAATAAATTTCTGCTTCTTTCACTAACAAATTTATGTGAAATCTAAGTAATTTTAAGATTTATTTTAAGTTTCATTTATGGTAAATTATATTTATTCATTCATCCATAAGTATAATTTGCTATAAACAAATTTTTTTATTTGTGTTGTTATATTTATTAATTAAAACAGATGTTGTTTTACAGATAAATATTAAATTATTTAAAAATTTTCTTTAAATGTACTTTTATAAAAAAAATAGGTCATTAATAAAACAGTTCAAATTCATTACCCCATCTATCAAGTACAAACGGTTAGTTGTGATTGTATCCCAATAATTGAAACAGGAGTCATATTCACTAAATGAAGCTAATTTTATTACACCTGTGGTACCATCATAAAATGATTACTCTCTAATACAGGAAATCAACCTTGATTATTATAAATTTGTGTTTTAATCAACTGATCTTAATTATTAAATTTAACTATGTGGTTAAGTTATTGTTTCCTTTAAATAAAAGAAATTATATCCTTATTTCTATTTACAAAACTCCTAATCAGGAATGTAAGACAGTATAAGAATGTTTGATTAATATAGCATATCAAATACATCCTTCAAAAAATTGGTACACTAAGGTTTTTTTTTCTTTTTTTTTTTTTTTTTACAGAAAAGAGGACCCAACGTCCACAGTTGCTTCATATATGTACTATTCCATTATCGATATAGATTTGTAAAAAATATGAATATGGTCCAATAAAAGATCGAAAGTGATACAGAAAAATATTCTGCATACAATTATTTAATAAACGTTTAAATTCACCTGTAAAATATTATAAACCAAAATAATAAAGATTTTTACAAAGCACAAAATGTATGTACAATATTTGAAATAAAATTTCAAATATAAAAAGACAGACAATAGGTCTCTAATTATTTCATAAAATTTTTTGTTTTTAATAATTACACTGTCAAAACAATCAATATATGAAAAACAATGATTGAAATGTAAAATCCATTTTTGAAGTAAAATTTATAAATGACCTATTAAAAGGTTTGAATAAGAGGTTTGAAATTAAATAAGAAGCCATAATTATGAGGTTTTTAACTAAAATCATAAAACTAATTTAGTTATATTAAGAATCCAAGAAATTTGATAAAAAAATTATGCCTTTGTCCAATGAAAATTTTGTAAATATTATCCCTGAAAAAACTGTTTACCAGCTTTCAATGAAATATTCCTAATACCTATTTTTCCCTGCATAAGTGTCTTCTTTGATAATACGTCCTTGTGGAGAAGACACACTGTTGAGATTGCTAACAGAGAAAATAAACTTTTAAAAAGATTGCCTGGCATCACTTAAGATTCCTCAACTGATATGCTTTTGACCACATATAAAACTTATGAACAGACTGTTTTGCAGTATCAGGATGAATTTATAGCCACTGCTTCTAGTATTCTCAGGAAATTATTGACTTGATGGAAAATAAGGCTCTTAGGGATTACTAGTGAAGCTGGCTCTATTTCAATTGCTGCTATAGAGATTTAGACTCACACTGAGCCTTTAAAATTCAGAAGAGAACAGCAGGTTTTCAAAACTGCAAAAGTATAAAAGATTGTATTTGCAACCTTTAAAACAATACCCCTCTAGAGCACCTAGACTGAAAATACACAAATCATTTACCTCTTGCATTGCAGAACTCTGTGCAGAGCCAATAAATTTAAGATGAATTGATTTTCAATCTTAATTCACAAATAAATTAATATACTACATATTTAAAAAAAATGGTTTCTGCATTGAAAAGAAACTTATCATGATATAAAATAAAACTGAAAATCAAAACACTTCCTTAACTCTCATTTTTTTAATTTTCTCAACCACCTACAGTAAAAATTAAGGTGGACAACCTTGAGACTAGATTTGATTTGAACTATAGTGGGTAATAAGAAGACAAGACTATTAATGAAAAATACTTAAAACATTTTAATATAAATAATTTAAATAATAAATTTTAATACTTTCAAATATAAATTTTATAAGTAGATAAATTTACATTCAAATAAAGTATGAAAAATTGTAGTTTTTTTTCTTTTTTTTTTTTAAGTTTATAAGTCTTTTCTTTTAACAAATTCAAAAACTAAATTGATACCGGTAGAAAATCAAAAAATAATTTACACACAGTTACTTTTATCTGTCAACTTGTGTGTGTAAGGTACTTTTATTTTTTAAAAAAATACTGACAACCAGAGTTTAAGATTGGTCAGATATTTATCAAGAGCTATATATGAAGTGTGAAAAGCAGACTGAAAATAATACTGATTTCTAAACTTAATTCATTCAGACAGAAATTAAAAAGATATTATTAGTTAATGTATTATTAGTTAATGACTTTTATATAACTTGGTGTTTGGATCTGTAGTGTTCTTATCCTTATTCTTACAATTTTTCTTAAGAATAGGTAAAATTGTCATTATTCTTTGTCATTAAAAATAAGTCATATTCTATAAAGATGCTTATATAATATTCAAATATTTCATAACAAATAAATATTTAAATTATATCATTAATGATGACTTGTCTAGTTTAAATAAAAATTACAGATTCTATTAAAAATCAATAAGATAAGAACATTTCATGGTAAAAACATTATAATCAAATTTATAAAATATTTTTCTTTTCTGTAAAAAATAAACATTTTTATTAACTTAAAAAGATTGCAGATACATTTACCATTGAACATTTTTAAGCATTCCCCGACTTTTAGAAGATTCTCAACTAATATTTTTCATATAAAATAAAACTTAATATGCTGTCAAGCTTTAAACTATTTTTAACAAAATATTTTTGAAAATGCCCAAATTAAAAATTATTAAAATGCATTAATTACATATTGGTAGTTTAAAATAGAAATAGTTAATATTTAATTTCATTTCATACAAATCCTTACATTTATGATGGTTTTCCCTTGATCTTCTTCAGTAGATGGAGATAGATACATTAGAGATATTTTTTGCATTTGGGCAAGAAATTGCTCAAATTCTTTCAACATTTCAAATATACTTAATGCATCTGACTGCTTATCACACTTTGTAGTAAAAAACTTCCATAAAGATACTTCCCGTGCAAATTTGGGAAGAAGCACATCAATCAGCTCATTCATAGAATAACTTTTCAATATCTAAAATATAGAAAATACAAGTTAAAATAAAAATTTAAAAAACTTTTTAAGAAAAATTTATAAGGTAATGAATTGCACCTTAATTAGTTAATAAAATAGTAATTATAAAATATCAATTGCTATATTATTGTTAACCTATTGAATTAATTTTCAAATTTTTAAAAAATTTCAATAAGTTTAATATTACAATAATGCAAGAACATCTACTTAAGAAATTATTTGAATAAATTGATGTAACAAAAATCTTTATAAATTACTTTTATTAAACATATTACATAAATAAATTACTTTTATTAAACATATTACATAAATATTCATATTTTACATGATTAATATATAGTATTGATTCAAATATTTACTAAACAAATATTCTGAAAAGGTGGAAAATAAAATATAAGTAATGATTTTTTCTTGACTAAATAGCACTTGTAGACAGCTAAGAAACTACTGGCCTTTCAAAAAATACACTGCCTAAAAGCTAGGACTGATTTTTACTAGCTTTTCATTGAATTATTTTAGCATTAAAGATAACTATAAGTTCAATTGGATTGAACCTTGATTATTAATAAGAGACTAGTAGTTAATTAATTTCACATCAAATAGTTGTTTTTCTCTCAAAAGTGTATTGAATAGTTATAATAAACTCTGTGAATTTTTAATAACTTTGCATTACATATATATATCAATTATACATGATTCAGTTTGTGCTTCAATGGACACATTTTGCATGCAAAGGTTATTTAAATAAGGATATCAATTTAAAGTTGATATTAAAGCATTATATACAAACATCCATATTTAAAATGGGAATGTAACTCACAAATTTTAACTGAAATTCAGAAAATGCATTTAGAATTTATTTAGCAACTTCAACCATATACATAAGAACACACTTCTATGATCATCATACATGGTATAATTTATTCAATAAATAATCTAAAAATAGGTATTTCTAAATCTAAGCATTTAATTAATTAAAAGAATAAAATTTAAGTCAAAAAATTTTAATTGCTATTTATAAGAGAAAAAAACTGCAGGCACACACATACTTTAAAACATATGTAATATTTTTAAAAAATAATCAGCAATACTTCTTGTAGTCTTGATTTTCTCCTATCCAACAAAGAACTATTCTGACTTGGAGGTATTTGTTGAGGTACAGAAACATTTTCACTTTCTGTTTTAGCAGAATTGTAAGGAGTTATAGGATTGCTTTGGCTATTAGTGTTTCCACCAGAACTGCTCATAACAGATGATGCCAATGAACTATTTGAATTTTCATCTAAAAAAGAAAAAAGTGAAAATTTTAATAGGTAAAGTTTTATAAATTGTGTATGCATATTTTAAAAAACTTAGCTTCATAAGACACTTTAATAGGCTCATTAGACATATTTGTCAAGAGACATATTAACAAGGAAAAAAGAATACAAAGTATTTTAATTAATACTCTGCAAATTTTGACATACTCTAAATTATTCAAAAATTCAATAATGATTTATTAAGACCAAATTTGATACACCCTAGAAGAAATTTTTTAATTATTGTAAAATCAAAGGAAAATGATAGCATTTACATCTTAAGAATTAAATTTGTAGTGTTTCTACCCCACATTACTTTTACATGCATTTAAAAAATAAAATCATATTACTCTGATTTGCAAAATTCAATGAATGGGTGAAAGTGAAAATATCATAAATATTAGGATTTATAAATGCTGAAATTATATTTATTGAAAACGTATGTGACAGACTACCAGATTTGGATTAATTAGATTCTAATTTAGTCAATATTTGCAAAATTTTGTAATTCAGACAGTGAAAAATCAGATTTGGAAAATATCACACAATAGCCATTTGCAGTTTGTAAATATTTTTATAGAAAGTTAATTTGAAATTTTCCATTTCCAGTCAATTTACCATCTTGTTATAACCTTTAAAATAGCATATTATTAATTTCTGATTTCTTTTAATGAGTAAATATAAATTTAACTTAACTTACAAATAATTAATACATGAGAATAAAATCACAGGCAATTTTACTTAGTGTGACATATAAACTGATTCAGCTTCTATGTAATTTTTCATTTTTAAGTCATTTTTTAAGTGTGCCATTTACAGTGATTTAATTTTTTTCCAGAAATTAATATAATTTTCTTTCAAGCTGATTTGTCCTGGATTGATTAAGAAATTGCAACAAACTAAACAATTTGAACTACTTTTGTCACAAAAAAAATAATTGCATTATATATATATATATATATATATATATATATATATATATATATATATATAAGCTGTGATTAACTTTAAAACTGTAATGTTGTCTTTTGTAATACAAGACACATTTGTAAATCTTTTATTCATAAAAAAAAATTACCAAAAATGGTACTTGAAACTACTTATGACAATCAATAAAAGCCTTAATCCATTAAAAGATGTTTTACATCACAAAGATAACAATTTTTTTTTTAATTATTATTATTAATGTAAAAAATTTTTAATGCCAGAAATTATTTTAAATAAAAAGTTACATATAAATTTGTTTGTTAAATTATAAAAGTACAAGCATTGGCGTTCTTTTAACAATATTAAGTAGTAAATTTATAATTCTGGTTTAAATTTCCTATTAACTGATATTAAACTTCTATTGATTATAAAAAGAAGCAATCACAATCAGAAATATGTACATTTTCAATATATCAAGAAACTAGTTTGTATACAACACATAAAATTGTTGTAATTGTTTTCCTCAATGACCACTGAATAATATAATGCAAATCATCAAGATATGGAATCAATTATTAATTCTAATCAGTTAAAATTGCTACATTTTATTGAATTATAATCGAGAAATGTTACTGTTTTTAGTACAAAATAGCTATATAAAATATTAATTATAAAGAGTATTAATAAAATATATAATAGAAGAGCTATCAGTTTTTAACACAGAATATTTATTTGCTTTTTGATTTCCTTGAGTTTCATCAAGTAATTTGAAGCCACAAAATAAATATCATTATCAATGCTTTTCTTAGATTATGTGGCCTCATCCCCTTGGAATGCAGAAGAAAATTAGCCATAATAAATTAGATTAGGAAAAACATCAATCTTCATCACGAATCTCTGGAAATTTTTAAAGAATTGCACCATATATTATGTCTTTCCATTCAGACTATAAAAGTAACTTAAATCTTTTGCAGCCTTGCACCAATATAATATCCAAAATAGAACCAATATAGAACCTGTCACATAAATGCTAGTTTAAGATTCTAAAATGATTAAAAAAAGAGTATTTTCCCCCTTCTTTTTTGTGTATTTTTGACCTAAGACTACTTACTAAAAATGAAGACAAAATCCACAAGCAGGACCTAAAGCTTAATATTGATTCAGATACAACAGAAGTGCTTAAGAAATTCTTTGGTGAATATTTTAAGTTCAATAGACATCTAATCTCTATACCTAAACTCATTAAATCTTTTTGAAGTGTTATCTCAAAGATAGGATTGTTCAGAGAATTCTTATTATTTTCTTTTTTGCAATTGCCATAATTACAATCAATTATGACAAATTACAACAGAAGAAATCTTGTCATAACATAAGCAATGCTGTGAAGTACGTCAAAAAACTTGGCAAATATTTTCAACATTTGCTGAAAGGAAAAAATTTGAATTAAATTATGTTTCACAAAATTATTACAGAGACAAGTATCATTGTATATTTCTATTTCTGTTTTACTTCACAAATAATATTGTGAAAATTCAGGTGTTTGAAATTGTCTCCAACAATTAAAAAAGATTCAAATAATTATATTCCAGTGTTACAATAGTTGCCACATCATACTTAAGTGTAATAAGAATACCCATTGGCTGTTCTTTAAAATTGAAAAACCTGTAAGTACATATACATGTAAACACATTTTCATACATATATGCATGATTTTCATTTTTCTGGTATGACTATCTTAGAATTGTTGATGAATTTTGAACTCATTGTTTATCTTCAGAATGCTTTGCAAGCAATATTTCAACAAAACACTGAAATTTTATTACAGTTATTTAAATCCATTTTGTATTCATTTTTTCCTTATGTTGTACCAGATGATCAATTACAAAATATTCAAATCAAAGTATGACTATATTTTAACTTTTAAAAAAATTAATTTTGAAAGTCTGATTTCAATTTTTTTAATACATTGCCTCAAGTAAATTAAATGAAAATTATATTATCTAATTTAAAAATTGTAGAAACAGAGAACTACTCTTGAATCTATTTGTCAAATCAAATAAGCAGATTTGTAGAACAAAAAAACTGTGTCATAGAATTATGTCCCTAAAATAAATCTAGTCACACACATCTTCCAATCATATTTGTGAAACTTATATAATTTAATCTCTAACTTTCATAAATTGTAAAATAATTTTAATTTAATTACAAAAAATTACAAATGGAAATATTGAATAGATAAGACAAAATACAAATAAATTCCTTCAAACACTTAAAATTTTTTGATATTTCATGTTATTTATGTAACAAATGTTTTTTAAGTTGTAATAATTAATTAATGCTGCAATTTTTATTTATTCTGAAATAACCCAAATATTTGAATAATGAAAGTAAAATTAGATTTTTAAAAAATATGAAATACAAAATGAGTAAATATAAGTTAATAAATGATTGACAATCAGCCATACTAATTTACTGGATCTTCATATATTTTAATAATTCAAGCAAATTCAATGTTTTAAGACTAAGAATTAATTGTTTAATCATATTATTTTTTTAAACTGATAACAAATATTTTCAAAATTATCTTTTCATAATATAATATAAAATATATTTGCAAAATTAAATTCTACACTTAAGAAAGCTACAGAAAATTTTCAGGCAAACAAGATTTAAATTCAATACAAATGTTTAAAAGAATCTAAGTTTGATGGGATACCAATATGAAATAGAAAATTAAATTTATTCAAACCTTGAGTGCTGACATCTTCTCCTTCTGGCATGCTACCATGGCTAGGATTTAATCGATAATGACGAGACAAACCACCTCTTCCAATATATGCTTTACTGCAGGAGGAACATGAGTAGTTACGTTGTTTAGCTGTGGTAACACCTGAAACAAATAAAAAAGTAATTATTTTGATATATTATTCCAAACAACATAATTAGATGCTACAAAATACTGCACATAAAACATATCTTTTTTAATTTTCCAATTTAAATAGGCATATTTATAGTAAAACTTGTGAATACCCCAATTTTAAAACTTAAAATACCAATGAGAGGAAAATTTTCATCACTTATACAAAATCATAATTCATATTAATTAACCAAGAAATTTACCTAAAGAAAGCAGTTTTATAAACATAAACATTGACATTTTTAATAATTCAATAAAAATTTATTCCTATCAAGCTTTTTAATGATGGACCTTGTTGTCTTCTTTATTATATTAAATAATATGAATATATTAGTTATATTATATTTAAATTAGAAATGACAGTCAATTGTTATTTTTCATATCATTAGATAAAAAAGTATAAAGTACAGCCAAAGAAATTATTTTACTAAAGGTATAGAAATGCATCAATAGATTAGGAAAAGCAAGAAAATAAACACAAATAGGGTAGTAAAGTAAA
>JAPDSC010138713.1:22072-54635 GCA_026290005.1 Latrodectus geometricus
ATATATATATATATATATATATAATAAAAATAATATGTAAATTTCAAAAAACTTTTTACTAAGATTAAGTTTTTTTAGTGTTTACTTTACAATCCTGTTTATTTTCTTGCTTTTCCTAATCTATTGATGCATTTCTATACCTCTAGTGAAATAATTTCTTTTTGTGTATATATATATGCTTTTAAAATGTCTATCAATTATTAATCTCAACTACTCTTTTCAAAATTGTAATAGATAACTTCAAAACCATCAATGCAAATGATATAATATTTGATTTTCAAATCAACTGATTAAATACAAATAAAAAATTAATTTCACAATTTATGATACAAAATTGTATGGCACCAAATAATAAATTCTATTTTTTATAGATAATAAATAATTTTTTGTACACTCTAAGCTGATTTAAGAATATTGTCATAAAAATCATGAAAAGCTGCAAGTTTACATATAATAAAATTATTTGAAATCTAGTTCATATTCTGAATGAAGCAAAATGCTGATGATGGATTAATGACAATGAAAATAAATTAATATTTGTTGATGAAAATGGATTGATAAGAAAATAATAAACAATATATAAAATCCTTAATTTATGCAATCAACTTATAACTCAAATGTTAATCCTATCAACTGCCAATAGTCTAGAGATGTAAACATTTGAATTCCTGACCTATTCTGAAACAACTGACAAATATATATTTAATTTCACAAAAATTAAAAAATTAATGAATTTTCAACAAGAAAATATTTGGCAAACTATAAATATAAATAATTTCAAAATAAAACATGCAGAAAATTCAATTTAACGTGAATTCTAAAAAAAATTTTATGAAATACAAAATCCTTCATATTTACTTAAGGCAAAACTAATTTGTATTTTACATTATCTTGTCACATTTCTTCAAAAAGTAATTGGTTAAATAAGTAGAAGAAAACAATCAAATTTTTTAACTCATTGAAAATGTTAAATATACATAACTGTTTATATTCCAGTTACTGGTATTGTTATAAATTTAAATTGGGATGAAATAGAAAATTATACACAGAAGTTTGTTAAATAAAATAACTAAATTTTTGTTTAATTTTGTATAATTCTTTATGAGTTATACTTAAAATTTAGGTATATTAGTATGAAAATAAATTAATTTTTAGAGATTTTTGATAAACAGATGCTGCATATATGCTTCATTTTACCTACATACATTTTAAAAAAATAATTTAATATTGTGCAACAAATTTAAATTGTGGATATTTTCTATTAAAACTTAAATATGTATAAAATTCAACAGGATAGTCAAGTCATTTCTGAAAATATCTCTTTGTTTTCATAAAGTTTGTGCTCCTTAAATTAAAGCAATAAGACAGACTTACCCTACATGCTTTACACTGCAATATTTAATGTGACTATAAACCTACCTCATACTGAGCAACTGGTAATGGAACAATGTACAATATTAACAACATAATTATTAGCAACTTTTCAGAAGTATTTAAAGCTACCACTAATACCAATAAAAATTTTGCTAAAGGAATTTAAGGATATAGCTTTGACATAATTAAAATATTTAAACAAATTATTAAATAAAGCTTTAAAACAAAAGCTTAAAATATACAAATTCCATTTTATGCTTTTGTTTTAAAATTTTATATAATATTTTTTGTACATAATTATTCCATTTGTAGATTTTAGTAAATTGGATATTTAACCATACCTATTTTTCCCTCATAATGTGAAGCCTTTATCTGTGGGATTTTTCAGTCTATAATATCAATTCTTTTCCATATCATTTTCAGCAAAAACTTTTAACAATATTTTGTTCTTTTACATTTGCATATGTTAAGTTTTGGAAACTATTAACAACATATATATATATATATATATATATATATATATATAATAAAAATGAGAGCCATTCTAACTGTAAAGGTAAGAATGAAGACAAAAAGAAATTTGAGTATCAGAAATCTTTAAAATACTTTTTAACATTTTCATCAATAACATATCGCTGTTGCTTAATATTTCCTATAAAAAAAATAATAATAAAAACTTATACTTTAGACACAATTAATATAAAATATCATTTTTTATTGAATTTTAAAACTGA
Organism: Latrodectus geometricus; assembly: GCA_026290005.1. Classification (NCBI taxonomy): domain Eukaryota; kingdom Metazoa; phylum Arthropoda; class Arachnida; order Araneae; family Theridiidae; genus Latrodectus; species Latrodectus geometricus. The sequence goes on from JAPDSC010138713.1 coordinate 24,181, forward strand.
CATATTTGTAATTTAAGAATTTATATAATCATTCAAAATTAATAATTAAATGATATAGCAGAATATATGATAATATGTTAATATTTTATTTCTAACCAACAAAAATTTTCATTTCTAGAAGTTAATATCAATTCATAAAACTTTATAAGATATTCCTCAAAGTATAAACAGTAAATCTGCCCTTACAATAGGTTTGTTAGTAAGACACTTCGATAATCCTGTATTAGAAATATATTTAAATTAAACAAAAAATTTTCTAACAATTTATGGTTTGCAAGTTCTATAATTTTATAAAAAATGAAAATTATCTCTGAAATAAAGAACAGCTTCCTTTGTATAAATAGTATGGCATGTGTAAATTTTACATTGCCACTTATTTTTCAGTTCCTTAAAAAAAGTTTTTAGCAAGCTATGAGAAAAATCATTATATTATTTGTTAAATTGCTATTTAAAGCCCTGGGCCCCAATAAATTCAATTTCTAAAAATTATTTTAATGTATACTTAAATTTCCCTTTAAATAAACAATATTTTCAATAAAACATAACATCAACACTATAGTTAAGATTTTTGAGAAAAAGTAATGATTTAAGTGAACAAACACTTTAAAAATATTTCAAATAAACTATTTAAATAATCTTATATAGTTGGAAATAAACACTTATCTCTTACTGTTTTCGTAAGATAATTATAAAATAACATATATTATTTATTATTCAATAAGACCCCATACAAAGGAAAGAAACAAGAAAACAGTATACCTCATTATTTATGATTATGGTGCCTGTATTAAGGGATAATAGGGATCATGAATGTTAACTTAGTGGACTTTATAATTAAAACAATAACAATTTATCAAGAAAGATACATAACAAAGGTTGCCGACAAGGGCTCGTAATACACATCCTTTTCTCGAGAATTACAGAGAGCGACTTACACTACAGGCGGTAGCGACTGAAGCGTAACTTAATCATAAGCATTCTTAAACAATGCCCTTAATCTCACAGGAGTGTGTGTGATTAGGTAATTTAGATACTCTCAAAACTAAACAGTCATACTTCAGCTCCATCAATGGAATAGGTGATCTAATCAAATGGAACTAGGAAATTTATGTTGGAAATATTTGGTACAAAATATAACTTCAAAACAAAGATACTTAAAATCTAACAAATCAAACACAACAAAAAAATCTATTTAAAATTTCCTATGTAGTAATGGACGTAGAACTTCCTTCACTCTTTTTCATCATTCTGCAATGCTAATAATTACATCTTAGAGATGAAAGATAGAAGCAGGGAAAAAATTAATCAGTGTTAAAAATAGGATTTTTTAACTGCACTTTGTTTTTTGAAACACAAAAAAATATCAGAAATAAAGTTAGAATAGTTGGAGATGCAAATATTTTTAATTCTCACAAAAAAAATTTCTGTTTAAGTTCAATCATTATTACAATTATTATAAACAGTGGAATTTATGTAATTTACATAAATATTAATTTTAATAATTATGAAAATTAAAACACTGTTTATAACTACTAATAATTAGGAATTATTTAGAAATATTTTACAGTAAACTAGATTCCTTTAAAAGAACTAGAAACCCTATCAAAGAATTCAAAAAACGAAATTTAAAACATTTTATCATAAAATATAATATTTCAAATGCACTCAAATAATTTATATAATAATAAATATTTTTAAAATTTTGAAGAAACAATTACAAAAGGATGTATAAAATATATTATAATCTGTATACATAAAAGTTCAGTCCTTGTAGTTATTATACTCTATCCAAAATAGTGGTAGGGAACCCAAATTGTAAAGTGTTATCCAAAAGGTGCTCCTACATTGTACTGATGCAACTTTTTAGGTCCTTTACAAGTCACACAGTCATAACAAGATTTTCACCATTTCTTTACATCTAGTCTCATTTTGCTCAAAAAAAAAGCATTACTAACTTTACTGCTATTGTCAGTATCTGGATATTCAATTAATACATAATGGAAATTATTATCTTCTGAAGAACTCCGAAAATTGTTGTCTCAGCTCTTGGTGGTAATGTAGTTTCACTCTTTGCAGTTATATGATCAACTGATATAATATCTGAATATTTTGTCTCAAACATTGCTATGTCCTCTGAAAATGAATGTAGTTCCTTATTTTTAAAATCCAACTTTAAAATGATTTTCTTTGAGGAAATCCAATCTAATAATAAATTCATTATTTATATCAGCAACATATGCCATATGATGGTACATGGCATATCCAAAGGTGATATTAAGGACTTTTCCATGAATATTAATCTTATTATCTGTCACAATTTGGAAAGTAATGCAGGGTGGTGTCCAGATGAATTTCTCTTCAAGTTTGTGAACCCAACCTGTTCTAATGATGGTTATATTGTCTCCAGTATTGATTATCATTCTGTAGGGGACTTTGTTGACATGTCCCATAATGAAAAGTCCATTGTTGCTACAATTTATAGAAGAAATATGGAAACACTTTGCAATGGGGTTTTTGACTCTCTGGACACCTCTAAACTGCAAGATGGCCACATATTAATTTCCCTGCTGTAATGGAAGATTATTTTCATCATCTTTAGCTATTTGGGCAATTTATACAGGCGGATCTGGCTGCACCATAAGTCCAACACTGAATTTTCATAATTTTGCTAGAAGTGCATAAATTCATTAATGCACTTTTAAGCCACAGATATTTTGCCACAAATCTTCAATTTGCTTCATGAAATCAGAGTATGAATCATTAGCAGAGACTGCTCTGATTGAGTGCCTATCCTTATGTGTGGCCTGCTAGGCAGCCTCTATCTTATGTCTTTCTTAAGCTCTTCCTGTACGGATTTTATCTCTTTCATCATGTTGGTTTTCATCTCTTCTTGTCCAGTTTTCATCTCCTCCTGCCCAGCTTTTATCTCGGCATTCTGTTCAGCTAATTTTTCAAGAAGACTTATTATATATCCATAGCCCTTTTTCTAATGATACACTGCCTCAACTCTTCAATCCTGCTTCTGACAACAGTTGTATCCCGCTTCAGGGTTCACGTTGATAGAGAGTCAATAAAAATATCATTTAAATATCAAAAGACTTTTATTCATAGTAAGTTCAACAGGTTACAGAAAATTACAGCAGTAAAAATCACAATTACAGTCAAATCAGCTAATACAGATGGAAAGAACTTCCAATCACAGAAATCTCAAATACCTCAGACAGACATCTGCTTTTATGCATTAGACTAACACTCAAGACTGATCATCTTCACTAACTGCTTCTATGTCGGGTGGTGGTATTTATACCTAACTTGGCATGAAAATCTACAAGTTTCGACAATGTTCTGGAAGTTTCTAGTCTAATTTACTTAATATTGGTCCTAGAGCTTCAGTGATGTTTTCTTTTTTTTTTTTTTTTTTTTTTCCAAAAGTATCTATTTCTCACCAAGTCTCAAAGGATATTGTTAAATCATTAGAAATGTCGTTTTTAATGTAGAATATACATAAAATGTAGAAATACGCATTTTTGCTCAAAATCTGAGTATTTCTGATCTGCCTGAGATATTTTAAAACAAATACAAATGTTTATAAATTTGTAACAATATATATAGCATCTGATTTTACATTATTTATATCACAAACGTCAATATATAAGACCATATATCACTTGACACAATATGAAAAACTAATAACAGTTACTAACAAAAATTTTGCTTCAAATATTTGTTTAAAATAATTATAATTTTCAACTGAATTTAAACTTAGTAGGTACATAAGTTAAGAGAATGTTGATCATTCAATTGATCAACATTTTGACCTTCATTTCACAGTTTGTAGCTTCGATTTCCTAATCAACCATGTATCTTTGAGTTAGGAATTCTACTTTAAACTGTAGTTCATGGTCAAATTAGTTCAGACTGCAATCAGTTACTATAGAACATCAAATAAATCAAACCATCTATTAAATTCAAAAATCTATCTTTTTCTAAATAACTTGAATTTTTAACAATTACATGGACTTTATTTTACTTTAAAAATGAATATATAATAAGGAAATGTACAACAATTTTGCTTTTCTCCTAATTTTGTAATCCTTCTTTTAGCTATAGGAACTTTCTTTTAAGAAATATTCTACAATAATTTAATTTTCTAATTATTTTCATCAAAGTTTAGCTGTAATTTTTTTAGCATATGATAATTCGTAATATTTTTTCTCAATGATTAAAATCTGTTGATAAAAATACATACTTGGTCAACATTAAATACTATAATATTTATATAAATGTAAAATATGTATACATATTTTATTTTTCTAAGGCATTTCTTTCTCCATTCGTTAAAATAAATCTGATCACTTTAAATATTCTGTATTTCCTAAAAATTTTCATTTCTCAATAAATATTTAACTCCTTCATGAAACATTCATAAAGATAATTTGATTAAAAGCTTCTTTCAAATACAAGGGTCTCATTCAATTCTAATCATCATTCAAATAAGATGTTTATGTAAAGTTATTTCCACACATAGGATGCAGAAGCATTCTATGTGTGGATATCTTGAATATATATATTAGCACTATATAGCACTTTATAGAATATATAACATTATTCAAAAGATAAATGTTTCCCAAAAAAATTAAAGTTTTTGTTTACAAATAATTTATAAAATATATGCAGACATTTTATGAAAATCTAAATTGTAAACTGAACTCAACAATAATCAATCAAAAGTCCAATATATATATATATTCCAATTGAATTTAGTTCATTGCTTATAATAAATTTTATCAGTCTATATTTTTGTCACATAACTATATGCGACAGAAAATATCGAATCAATCATTCAAAATTATCATTTTAAATTAACTTTTAATGAATTAATTAGTTGGTTCTAAGGTATTTTATTATTTATTTAAACTACCATTAAAATCTTTTCTTCTTACTTGAAAATGATTTTCATTGTTGTGTGTAATACTGAATATAATGTTCTTCATTCATAAGCCTGCCTTTGCACCAATGAACAGTAAGGAAATTAGTATTGGCAAATCCTTCTAATGGGAAATGAATTATATATTCTAATAACTCAAATGTTCATGTTTACTTTTTTTTTCATAAAGCATAAAATAAACATTTATATTTTGTCTTTGAATAATAATTCTATATTCCTAATTTTCACATGAAAAATATAACATTCAGAAATATTAAAAGAATATATGTGGCAAAACATGTGTTTACCATTATTACTTGAATGGTATTCTTACTTCTTAACATGTGTTCTTAACAGATAATTTAATATTCATTCTTTCGCTTCACATGAGACTATGGTTTTTCTTATGATACATTTATTTGTCTAAAGAACTTCCTTATAAATTCCCTGTATATTCATTAATATATTTCCCTATAAAAATTCAAAAGTATTTACAGACTTAGAAGCACTCTGTTAAATAATATTTGAATATGAATTTTCTAGAGAAGAGCAATAAAACATGAATGAGATTAAATTAATATTTAAAATTATTAAAATATTAAAACCTATAAAATATAACAAAAAATTCAAATGATTTTTGCAGTAAATTAGCAATTAGAAATATAATTTATGATTCTACTTAATTATATAATTGTTAATTTTAATATCAGTGATTAAGTGTTAAATAATATAATGGGTGATTTACAAAATGTTGCCAAAATGAAATGTCAAGGCAGGCATAGAAAATAAATCAAAAATAACACAAGAACATGGCGTCACCAATGGGGCAGCTGGAAGGGTTGGCAAATTAAATGAAAGATAAGGCACAAAAATCATTTACCAACATTTTATTTACATTGTATTATTCTATAGGATGCTCATAGTTATTGAAAGACACCTAGAGACATGCATTACCTCAATGCTACATGGAATTGTGCACTCTCTCAAGTATACATGGTGTATCTCGAACAAACCTTGCTGTGACAGCGATTCTTCCAACCAAGTTTTCAAGTAAAAAAAACAAATGTTTTGTAAATAAGTCCTTTAACAAAGCCCCATAAGAAAAATATGTCAGAAACAAATCAAGTGATCGAAATGACCACACAATTGCTTCACCTCGACCAATCATGATAGGTGAACTGCATATATATTCTAATTTATCTGTTGAAATGTGCAGTAGCTCCCACATTCTGAAACTGAATGTGACGATGAGTAAACACAAGAACAGCATTTAGCATTTCTGGCAGAATTGCTTGCAAGAACATAAAGTATGAGGAACCATCGAGTCATAAAGACAAAATATACAATCAGAGTAAACAGCCTCCTACTAAGGCAGATCTTAAGGGTAAATTTTTGTGGCAAGGTATGCAAACATATAGGTTTTCATGTGCCCTAAGATGGGGGTTATGAACATTCATCACACCTTCTAATGAAACAGTACTCTAATCAGTAAAGAGGACGCTTCTAGCGAAGTTTCCATCAGCAACACTTCCTTATAAAAATTTCCAGGGAAATTCAATACACTAGTTTTAATCTTTCAGTTCCAAACCTTAACACATTGCAAATGAAAGAAATGCAGTCAATTGTTATATAGAAGTGCTAGATTCTGAATTGAGGAATATGGATGCATCAAGAAGCAATTCATAAAAATCATAGTGCAAACTCAATATGCTTGATGTAATCTCTCGATTCTAAAATCTGGAAATGCAGATGAAAGGGGTGCAGTACATTGTCATGTAGAATAAACGAGATGCTGGATGAGGAATGTGAATCTGTCAGGAAACAACTTGTGAACTTGTGGAAGAATTGTGTTCCAAATCTTGGAGGGTGCATTATTCTGTAACAGCAGTTTGAGTAGTTCGTTGACAGCCTACATCAACCTTGTATACACCCAATAAGCCTGTTTCACACAAACATTGATGCAGAGTGGTAAATAAGGACCTAAAAGGCACTAGTCTCCCAGGATATTGTGTTGCATTACATTCACACAGCTTCTCATCCAATGCAGTTAGTGGTACCATAAATCAAATTTATTTCAGTTACTTTGTAGTAACTATAATTAGCCATGTTATTTCCAAGGCATCCACAGCTCAAATAGTGATGTCATAAATCACTTAGCTTGTTTTATTAAAAAAAACATGGTGTCATAAATGCCATTCACAGCCATTAAAACCGTGGATGACATTTACAACATCATGTTTCTACATTACTTTTGATCCAGATTTTATACATGTTTTGCCTTTTCATTTTTGAAATGTTTTTTTAATCACCATGTATGTATATATTTCAGAAAACCCTTTTACACATAAAGAAGATATGTGTGAAAAGGAAAAAGAAAACACTTACCTGATTAAAATTTATTTTCAATCCTAATATTATAAAGCAGTCAGTTTTAAATTTTAGATAATTAAATCTTCTTATTTCCTGCCACAAACTTGAAAGAATAAAATTATTTTTATTTGCAACCTACCTGCAGTTTAACTTTGATGAGGTGTAGCCTGAAACTTTCACTTGAACGTAGCATGGAGAACACAAAAATTGCAAAAAAAAAGCAAATGAATCCGCAACTAAAATGAGCCATAGAGGTGCTATAAAATGCAAACATATGCAAAATGAGAATCATGTGAACCTGATAATTTGATTATTTAATTCTTAATAACTTTGCCATTTTTATTTATATTCAATGTCTCTCCTCCACTTATTAATGCAGATCAAATATTTAAAATATATTCATCTCTCAAAGAACAATTGAAATCCAACTTACAAAATAATTCAGCATCATCTGACTACTTATACATATTTTTACATCAGTATATGTTCTGACATATTTATAATTATTTTATAAAATATATTTATACTTAAAACCCATTATAAACTCTTGTTAATTGTAAATTATTTTTGAGGCTAAAAAATATCTCCAAATTTAAATTACTGCCCATTATGCTTCATTTTGTTCAAGAGATTTTATAATTTTCCTGATAAATTAAAAAAGAAAATAATGTGATTTTTTTTTAATTTGGATAGTTATTTAATAAAATACTTTTATATACCTCATATTTTACAAATCCTTTTTACAATATATTTTGTTAAATATAATTTCTGAATTGAAATATTTATTATAACAAAAGGAAGTCAGCAAATTCATTTTTATTTTAAGAATTGAACATTAAGGTTCAAATAACATTCCATTAGTCTTAGCTGATATCATTGTATAAAATACACTTTCTACATTTGCATCCTTTTTGAAAGCTCTGCTTTTTTAAACAAGCATTTAAACTGATTTCTCAATTGAATGCCTGGTGTTAAAAACATAGCATTAAAAGAATATTCCAATCAAGTGCATACACCAATGTTTCATTTTTAACATTATCAAGGAAAACACTTTTCAACAGAATATTAACGATTTCTCTTTACAGAGTTTCATAAATATCAAATTTAAATTGATTGCTGATTTTAAATATCATAAAGAAAACTCACATAATTTGAAAAGACTAAGTTCAGAAGTTCTTCGTATCAAAATCGAGAAACTAATGATTTTCCGCAATAAATATTAATGAGGATTGTTATAAGTATATTAATGAAAACAGATTTTAGTTTTAATTGCCAATGTATTTAAAAAGGTAAAAAAAATGGACATCTTTTATTAAAACCTAGTCAACTCAAGAAATGGAAAAATACTCTTTTAATTTAAATGGTATAAAAATGTATTAAATAACAAAATCTGCCACAAATAAAATGAATGTTAGAATTTGCATTACCTTCATAAAATATATTCAAAAAATGCTTAAGTTTCAAAAAAATTAGTTTGCAGCTGTATGCTCATTTTTAACACAAAAACTTGATGTGAATAACCCATCATTATAAATACACATACACAAAGTACAAGTCAAATTCACAAACTGCTGCACTGGAGATCATAACACTAACGTGTGGAATATAAAAATATTAAATAAATCTGGATAGATAATATACAAGTAAGAAAAAAATTGCATATAATTAATCATATCATATATATTACGCAGTCCTTAAATAACTAATTTTAGATAAATATATATTTAAATGAAAGTAAGATGAATAGTTTTTATAACCAAACAATTTTAAAGTAAAAAGAAAAATTGTAGAAGAGCAGTATTATCACAATATATTTACATGTGTATAAAATTAGAAAAGCAACAAAAATGTAATTTAGTAATGGATGGTTAAAAAACAACAAAATTCAGCAGTTACATGTTATAGGTACTAACTGCAATGGAAACACCTGAGGTGAAGGCTGAAAGTTATAAGTGAAATAAACTAAGAATGTATTTACTTAATGAAAAAAACATCCAAAAAATAAACAGCCTATACAAAATGTAATTATACTTAGTAAATGTTACATAATTTTATAATATAGGCAATATTCTTCAAGTAATGAAAAGAGAATATTTCTGTAATATAAATCCCATTTTATATCTATGAATTCTGTCATAAATATAGTACAACTTCTGAATAATTTTACTTGTCTTGAAATGGTTTTTGTCAATTCTGATGCTTAAAATGTGTAAAGGAATGAAAAAATACCAATATTACTTTTTGCTTCAACTTACCACTTTTTACTCTAAATTATCTTACAAAATATATTCAACCATAAATTTTTCTTAATGTAACTTATAAATGTAAAATTCAAAAGCACTTAAAACTATTGAGGAATTGGAATTTTACTAGTAAATAAAAAAGAAATTTTATTAAAAAAAATTAGCAAAGTTAATAAAAAATACAATGGTTATTAAGTAAAATAATTTTATTTCTCTTAATGTCTTCTAAAAATAAATCAACATGGCTATTTAGGATATTTATATAATTTTAAAAATCACATACAAATGTAATTAAAGTTGGTGATCAATAATATTAGAGTGATGAAATATAAAATAGATGTTTGCATAGTGAATTTACACAATGAATTAAATTTACATAATGAATTACACAATGAATTTTTTTTCCAATCTTTAATACTTAATTACATTTCAAACTATTAACTTCAATTTAAATTTTTATCCATTAATTTAACATAAAAATATTTCACAGCAAAACAATCTGAAACATTGTTAGAAAAATACTCTTTCTCAACTTGATTGCTCTATCTATTTGAGTTTATCCCGCACTTTTATCAAAAAATAACCAAAAAAATTATGAAGCTGTACCATAAATTACTCACCTGGAGGAAGACTATTCATTTTACTTCGTTTCCCATTCTCTTCATCACTAACATGATAATCTGTATAACCACCATCACTATCATCATTACCCTCATCATTAAAATCCAAATGATGTATTCGCTTATAATCTTTTACCATATAAGATGGGGGTTTAGAAATGCGACCAGATCTAGTCCTTGGCCTATGTTTCTTTTTTTCTTCTCTTTCTTCTTTTGAAAGCAAACTATTTCCTTTCTCATCTTCATCTAACTTCCTACCAAAAACCTTCTTAGGTCTACCTCGACCTCTTCCAACTATAGATGTTTGAGAACTTGATCTAGATAATACTTCTTGCTTTGAATTCTTATAATGCAATTCTGATGGATGGACAACTCTACAAACAATACGAGTTCTAGTGTTTGGTTCAAACAGGATTGAAGATTTGCCACCATTTGCAAGTTTTTTAACTTGCTGCTGTTTTAAAACATGTGATATCTGTTGCAACTGTGTTTGAGTAAGCAGCTGAGTTGAATGATATGAATTCCCATTGTGAATGATTTGAATTGGATTTTCTACAGATCCCAGAGGTGCATTAGTTTGTTTAATGGGCAATTTCACAATTGGTGAATTCACAGATGTTGATACAGATGAATTAATGGGAGTTGTTATGAGTGGTAAGTTTGGTTTCAATACATACTGGAAATTCTGATTTACTATGTTTTGTGATTCTGTAAGCAAGCTATTATGAAATTCGGATTTTTCAGAATGAATTGAAGAACTATTGTCGATAAGATTTCCTTCCGCCAAAATATTATTATCTTCGACTATATTTAATCTTTCAACATCAATGTTATTCAAATTAACTTTAGTATCATCAGTGGAAAAAGAAGATGATAACTCTAAATCCTGAACATTTTTTAAATCCGGAACAGCAGAAAATTGAACATTGACTATATCTATATTTTTATCACTTTCGTCACATTCAGAAATTATTATATTATCAGAACCCACAGATTCATGAGACGAATTTAGGTTAGTATTTACACAATGAATATATGAATGATCTGTCAGGTGTTGGGTATTTTCTTGTAAAACAGATTTATGGTCCTGAGATCGACTGATTAAATTCTGCTCATAGCCTCCAGCTTCAACTAAAGCTCGCTGCAATATATCTGATGATGCATCTAATTCAATATTTTTTTGAGGCAACTCTGACGACAGTTCAACTTCCGAAATGTTATCATTTGAGAAACTAAGATCACTATTTGCCATGAGGGTTTGTTGTTGTTCATTGTCCGCCATATTAAAACTATTCCTTAATTATACTTCTTAATTATCATGAACATCATTTCTTTTAAATAAAAAAGATTACTTTGATTTGAATGTTTTATGGTTTTCACAGCATACTCATTAATGTTAAACATTTTTAGCAGAATGTTGTTTCTCTTCCCAATGTAAATAGTAAACATTAGTTTCGCATTTCCTCTTATAAAGTCAATGCCATCTTGCGCAAGACAATAGTGAATTTGAACATGATCTTAAAACATGATGTAGTTATCAATAAAATAATGAACAACATTAAATAATAAACAAAATTTTAAAAGTACATTTGAATCCATCATGATTTCATATATTTTTCCAATTCATTTTCATCGCATTTATTTCTTATTTCGAACATCAACCGTTTATCTATGCTTAATATAACAATAATAACAAAGCCGTCTCACCCGAAGGCATACCACATTTTTATTTAAAACAGTGGTCTTCAAAATATATTTTTACAAAAAATTTATAGTACATACCAATAAATTAACATAATTAAAAAGTAAGAAATTTTTTATTCTTAGAAGTTTTCATACGATAGCTGCAATGTATTTGGAATAGGAGAAAAGGAATCTCTTTATCCAATTATAAAGTTTTACACTTGTTCATAAATTAAGTATAATGCCGGAACTGGCAATTAGCGGTGCAGAATAAAACAAACGTATTTTTCATTAAGCCCATGTTCAAACAAATGAAAAAGAAAAAAAGAGAGTATGTGTGTATAGTACCAGGCATACAAACCATGATTATAGTTTCTGGAACACTTACACTATCGCCAGTACAACAACTGAACAGAACGTTGTTGGTATGATGGTTAATATATCATTTATCTCCCATACGAGGAAATATAGTCCGTATAACGCAAATGCATGCTTAAAAACACATTATAGAGTTGCACTTAGGGCAGAGAACTGCACTCAGTTAGCAATGATCTCCGAAGGTTCGGTATAAAAGTAGAAGGTAGTTGACGTGCTGCGATTCATCGGTAAAGCATATCCCACGATGCTGTATCGGATTCAAGTCAGATAAAAATGCTGGCTATATCAAATGGCTAATATTCTCCTATGAAAAGAAATTGTTGACGATGTCCGAACAGTAGGAATGGGTGTTATCATTCTTAAGCTCAAACCCAGTGCTCACGATACTCACCAACAAACGGATAGAATTCTAGAATAATTTCCTAGTAAATTTGACCTGTCATGGCCGTGTCATGGATCTATTCTAGATCCCAATATAAGGCTTCCCTTAACGAGCATTCCTGTACCACCATAACGTTTATGTTTAATGATGTTGTCTTGTTAATATTGGATACCTGGAGTTCTCAGTATGAACGTCTGTCGTGAATCAGTCCGCAAGCTAAATCTTGATTCGTCGGAAATATATAATACAAGCGCAATCCAATGGTGTCCATATTGTATGCTCTCTACTCCAGGTTAACAGCTAGCGACAGTGAATTTCTCTGAATGGAACACATCTGAGAGGCCTGCGAGCATATATGTCCCAAACATGCGTACACTGCCTTGAAATGATCATATCGATGGCTGATGATATATGACGTGACAGCTCCCCTGCCGTGTTTTATCTATTTCTTTTGGAGGCTACTGTAAAATCCCGGTTGTCATTCGGCGTTGTGACTCAGGGGTGATTTGTTATGTAATGTCAATTGAAATATCTATCATCTTGGAATCGTCTTTACAACTTAGAGACGACACTTTGGGCAATTCCTATTTCCTGGGCTATTGTCATCTGATGGTGCGACGCTTTTCAAGTGTCTGATAATTCTACCACGTTAAACATCATCCACATACGTTTTCTATATCATACTCATGTAATCGTTTCATTGAGAACCGTATAGATTGGTTCGTTTCTTTCTTTGCCACGGATCCTTATATACCCCTCTTTGTCTCTCTCGATATTGGAGAGTGCAATCGGCGTCATCAAGTGCTTTTCTGTAATTTACATATAATCCCAAGTAGCAAGAATAGCTTGATCTAATATTGGTAGGCTTGACAAGATAACACTAATAATGGGCATCAAGTTTCCTCCAATTTACAACTAGCCAAGTTAAGCCCAGTAATGGACCTAAAATAGATGGACAAGTTTTCCCCCAATATTTGGCGTCTCTTATAGGATTAAAATAAGCCCGTATTAATCCTATAAGAGAGTCATGATTTACCCAGTATGTCATGATAAGCCATTATTGGTCCTACAAATGTAGTCAAGTTACTACTAATCTTGAGCATATTAAGATTCTGCCATAATATATATTAAATCCAATATAATTACCTATCTGTCTAAGTTGTTTCATTGCTTTTTGTTTGTTAAAATTTACTTATTCACAGAAATTAAATTTTCTTAATTCCAATACATTTTGAAATTTTGATATTTCAAGTTTAATTGTTACTGTTTAATTTTTTTTTCTTTATCATGGATAATTTCAAAATATCCCAGTGTTTGTAACTTTATTTTTCTTATGTTTGTTATAACAAATTTTGATTATTATGAAAATTTGTTATCTATTTCAACTTAAAACTATAATCAAAATACTTCATAGTTTAGGTATTACATATTTCATTTTTCACATATAATTGTTCTTTACATTATTAACTATGAAACAATTCCAAAATCCAATATTAATATTTATAAAGTAACAATAACAGTTTGGTTGTACAAATATTTATCTACATTTATTTATTCATGTATGAATTTCCTATAAATTTATTTGCAGAATATTTTTCAAAAAGAAGTATCGTTATGATTTATATGGCTTCATAGCACTTTAGAGATGACCCTGAAATTTAGTTATTTATTTTATTTTTTACGATGCAATTATGTACATAGTACTTCTATACTGCTTTTTTGTAATATCTTAATATCAACAATTTTAATTCAATTTATTTACATACTTCTTAGTTATGCTTTTCATTTAAGTTATGCTTCACAGTTCTGCAAGTTATGCTTTACAATTAATTGGGATTATGATAAATGCTGGTTTGAAAAAACTGCTCATTTGTAAGTTTGTTTTTTCTAATATTTGATTATCACGAAAATTTCTCTTTCTTAAGAATTTATCTATTTTAAGAACATTATTCAAAAATCTCATTATATTATGATTTATTTGGCTTCACAGCACTAGACCTTGGAATTTACTTATTTTTTATAGTTTCTACATTGCAATTATGTATATAGTATTTCTATAATATTCTAACATGTTAATATTAATAATTTCTAATTAATTTATTGATATACTTCTTCAGTAAAGTTACATTTTTTATTTGAAATTTAGGTTATGGATTTCTTTTGCAAAAAATTGCTTAATTGCTCAACTACTTATTAGTAAATTATTTACTACATGTAGCAATTGTGTGTTACCAGTATATATATTAAAAAAGCTTAAAATTTCCTACTTAAGATTCATTATGCAGGAAATCAAATTATATTGTTGTTGTTGTTGTCGTGTCTATGAGTAAGTGCGAAGTGCAAAAAAAACAAACAAAGAGTCTACAGTCCACCAAAAGTCTTGTTGATGAGATCTGCTAGTTCTGGAGCCCGGTGGCTATGGAGGATCTCAATTGGTGGAGCTCCTAGTTCGAAGAGGGAGCGGATAATGGCTTGGCAGTTTAAGACATGATCTGGAGTTAGTTCGGATTGAGGACAGTGCTCACAGTTGAGATAGGATTTAATACCAGTTGGTGATATCTTCATGCCCTTGAAATGTCCAGTACGCAGCCGAGCTATTGTAGAGGAGAGGTTTCTTGGGCAGTCTAGATCAGGGATTGTTGCCTTGTCAAAATGCTGATCATAGATTCTTCGCCTGGCAACGGCATTTGCGTATGTACAGGTGACTGTTCGAGGTTGTTCTTTATCTCGTGCTTCTTTTGCAAGGGCATCTGCACATTCATTTCCCTCAATACCCACATGTGCAGGAATCCACTGGAGAATGCATGGAATATTTAGAGAGTGAAGAAGGTTATTAATATTTCCCGTCAGTGCTGACTCACCGTTTCGTATGGCTTCTAAAGCCGATTTAGAGTCTGAGAAGATTACAATTTGTTCAATCGAGTCATCAAAGGGAGAAAAATAGAGAAAATGGGTAAGAGCCTCTTTAATAGCACCTAGTTCACTAGTGAAGTTTGAGGAAATTTGGCCAGTGGGTATTTTAAGCTTGACATTTTCTGAGGGGTAGAGGATGTAGACGCGAGGACCTCCTCTATTACAATCTATGTCAGAGGAACCATCCGTGTAAACAATTGCTCTGTTATCTTTTGCCAGTGAACGAACTGTATTTTCACCTTTCTGTAATAGAGCTTGAGTTGGTTCTTTTTTAGAGCATGGTTCCAAAAGGTTTGTATTGATAATAGTACTCATAGGAGGCTTCATTGGTAGGAGTGGTTCTTGGGAAAAATCCAGAGAGGTATGGTCAAGATGGATAGCCTTTCTGATGTCACTGTCAAACTGCATCGTTGATGATCTTCGAAGCCTTGATGCACCTGTCCAAGCATTAAAAGCCCTGTGAGCGAGGTGGTCGTTGTTGTGGCTCCTGATTTTGTTCGTGAATTTCAGGGTTGCAAGTTTCCTTCTGTTTTCAAGGGAAACAAGGCTGCTTTCAAGTTCGGCCTTGATGTTATTAGTAGAAGACACTGCACCAATGATAATCTTTGATGCTCTATATTGTACTGAATCTAAAGTGTCTTTCACGGACTCAGATGCATGCGCCCAGATGGGCGAGCAATATTCAAGTACAGGCCTGATAACAGTGCAGTAGGTATTTTTTAATGTCGATGATCTTGAGCCCCAGTTTGTGCCGCAGAGTTTGCGAAGGATGTTCAATTTTTTAAGGCCTTTGTATGCGATTGTTTTCATGTGTTTTGTAAATCTCAGTTCTGGATCCAGTATCACTCCCAGGTACTTAGGATTGTCAATGCGTTGAAAAATGGTGTCTTGAATTTTTAAGTCTAGATGGATGGCACTCCGATTTTTCCGATCGGTTGAGAAGATGCAGTAATTTGACTTATTTGGGTTTAAAGAGAGTTTGAGGTCATCAGCCCATGTTGCTATACCTTTCAAACTAAGATTTAGAAATTTCTGAGAAGTTTTTAGATCTCGACTTGTGCTCCAAATGGCAATATCATCTGCGTAGCAGGCAATCTTTGTTTCCTGATGGATGTAGGCATCGACGGTGTTCATATAGAGAAGGAAGAGCAAAGGGCTCAAGACAGAGCCTTGTGGCACACCGGCCCATGTTTTACGGGTCCTAGAAAGTATACCATTGTACCTAACATTGAAATGTCGGTCTCTTAAAAAGTCGTGAATCCAAACAAGTGCATGTCCTTCAATGCCAGCCCTCTTGGCAACTTGGACAAGTTTTTGTCGCCAAACTCGGTCGAAAGCAGAAGACAAGTCGAGAAAAACAGCCACAGTTTTTTCGTGGGGTTGTTTCTGTAAGCCATCGATGATTGGTTGGCAAAGGTAGAAAAGCTGGTCTACTGTGCTGTGATGAGCTCGGTAGGCTGTCTGGTAGAAGTGTATTTTTCTCTCTTGAATAAGCCAATTCATAATTCTGGAGTGAATCATTCGTTCCATAAGCTTGCACAGCGAACTGGTGAGTGATATTGGCCTGTAGCTTTTGCAGTCAGAGGCTTTTTTACCGGCCTTCAGCAACGGGATAATAATGGAGGTTTTCCAAATTTTGGGAAGTTTTCCGGAAGTCCAGGAGAGATTGAAGATGTCTAGTAACATTCCCTTGGCTTTTGCACCAAAGTGTTGAATCATACTGCCAAAGATGAGGTCAGCGCCTGGAGCTTTCTTCGGATCTAGTTTCAAGAGGGCGGAGTCGAGTTCATCATTTGTGAAAAGGTCCGAGAAAATGCTGTTTCGGGGGGACTTAAAACAGCCTTTTATTAGTCTTCTTGTGGCCCTTAAAGTGGCTTTGTCTTTTTTATTGAAGTTGAGTTTGCTGTTGCTTGCATAGTAATCAGCCAGTGCAGCGTGTTCACAAGATCATGAAGAAGGCTGGCATTGATTTCTGTGTTGTCTGGATGATAGACATTGACAATTCGCAGCGAATGCTGAGGTAGCAAGATGTCAATAGCTTGTGCCACGGTGTTGCTGTCTGAAGAGTACCTATTAACGATACTAGAACAGATCTTTAATTTAATTTCAGGTTGTTTGATAAGGAATGCAAGTCCTCCACCAGATCTATCATCTCTATCTTTCCGAACCGTAGTGTAACCCTTGATCCTCAGCGTGAGGTTTGGGTTCAGTTTGGTTTCCTGCAGGCAGGCCACATGGATGTTGTTTTGACGAAGGATGAACGAGAGTTCTTCTATCTTCTTCTGCGTGCCATTTATGTTGAGCTGTAAAATATTGAGTGTCCCCGTTGCATACTTCTCACCAAGTGCCCGGACTTCAGCTCTTGGCGCGTCGGCTACCCCGGACGCAGTAACATGGTTTATTGCACTATATATTGCACTATTCATAGAAGAGGGGTGCCATTGCCTCCGAGAAGGTTAGACTTATACCTGTTTGGACCGCGAGAGGTATTTCATTTCCCTCCTTCCACCCACAGGACAGCCTGTGGAGAGGAACTCCCCTATCCGCCACCTGTGGACGCGCTCAGTATGGGTTACAGGCTCCCGTACTGAGATCAAATTATATTAATTTATTTAAATCAAATGTAAGTATCAAATAATATATTTACTCTAATGAATGATTAGCTAAGTTTTAACTGTATAATGTTGTACTAAAAATCACACTATTGTACTAACAATCAAGATAAATGAAATGCTAAAAAATTTTATAACTCATTTGTGTCGTTAATAAGCTATAGATCATTGCAGATTTTTATTTTGTTGTCAACACACACTTTTTAAATTTTTATATTTAATTTATAATTATGTGCAATAAAATAAAAGTTTTTAAATATCTTTACATTAACCAGGAAGTTATCCTTAATTTCAATATTATACATGCATTAACATATTTGCGTGTTAATTTCCATCATAAATTTATTCAAAGAATAGGCTTATATGTCTATGACCCATCGAGTTTCCTGGCACTTTAGAATGAAGGAAATGTGAAGAATTGTAAATAAAAATATTCAAAGTATGTCTTTTCATCCTATAGATTTGTATCTTACAGAATACATTTAGTGATAATACAAAGACAAGGGCTTTTGATGCCAAATTAAGAGCAAGTGCAAATCTTTGGAAACTACAAGCCATATACAAGTAGTACCTTGGTTATAATTATTGCATTTTATAGCAGGAGCATGAAAAAATAGTAGTAACTTTCTTTACAGTGGTCTTTATAAATCTGTTATGCATTATTTATTTATGCACTCAGTCCCCAGACAATTTGTAATACTTTAATAAACTAATAAATATATAATGATTTAAAAATGATATATAAAAAAATAGTATTTAAAAATAATATTTAAAGTAATAATGAATATCATTATGCTAATTTTGTAAATGAATAACGAATAAAATTACTATTAATTATTCATGAATGAGAGTAAAAAATAATTTCATTAAACAAAATTATCTTAAAACTAAAAAGAAATTATCAAGGTCATTGCATTACTATAGAAGATGATAATCATAAAATCGTATGTTATTTTCATTTTTCACCTTAATATTATTTATAATGCTCATTCATTTTTTAAGTAAATGAATTTAATCACTACATAATTCTGGGTACCCAAGAAGTAATATGTAAAACCGGTTTCTTTCATGTCGACTTTGATAAAAGTTTTTTGTAAATATACTTCATTTGTTACGCACGATGGTCAATATGAGTTTTTGAAGTGCCTAATTTGAATTGACTAATTCTCCGAGTACTTTTCAAAAATAATAGCTGTATTTATGAAAAGTATGTGTCGAGATTTATTGAAAGTGTTATTCTAATATGTTTCGAGAAATATTGAAAAAAGGTGTATAGTAATAGTAATTTATATGGATGAATTATTTATTCCTGCCAAAAACAAAACCGAAGGTTTTAAAAAATCTTAACTTGTCCTATAAATGAGAAGGAGTATGGAATTGAATTTAATTTAAAGAACTGTAATTTTTTGAAACGCCAAATAGAATTCTTAGGCTATAAAATAAGGGTAAATTACCCCGTCAATATATAAAACTAAAGCTGCAATTAATTTTCCCAAACACCAAAACGTACAAAAGATGTTCCGAGAATTTTAGGATTAACTGGGTATTTTCGAAAGTTTATTACGAGCTACTATTGCGAAACCTTTAAGTGGTTTGTTGAGAAAAGAGTTTAATTTAAACTTGGTACAAATGAAAGAAATTCCTTTAATTAATTGAAATATATTCTATCCACGGAACCCGTTTTCCACTTTTTAACCCTCAAAGTGAAATCGAAATTCATTGTGATGGTTAAGGTGCCACTCTTATTATTCAATATTCTTTAGAAGATAATCAATTGCACCCTGTTTACTACATGAGTAAGAAGACATCAGAAGCTGAACGAAAATATTAGAATTATGAATTAAGCTTGCTGTGTTTAATTGTGTAATCAAAGTCACTCAACATTAGTTAGAAGTTATGGATGTTATAGAAGCTTTAAAAAAAATTAGGGTGTGCGTTGGCAATTCCTTTTAAAATAGCCACTGGCTGTAATGCTTTTGCTATGACAATGAACAAAAACGATTTATGCACAAAAATTGCTAGATGGGCTCTAATGTTGAGTGACTTTAACTACACAATTGAACACAGCAAGCTTAAAGTATTGACATGTCGCACACAGAAAGGGTGCTAGTATGCGACATGTCGATGCTTTAAGTAACTAACTTGCATGAAAGTTCGAGATAGTTTAACACTAAAAATAATCCAAGCCCAAAACACAGACGAACATTTCAAAATGATTAAAGAAATATTAAAACAAAAACCTCGTGATGATTACTTACTCAAAAATAATGTTCTTTATAAATAAATTAATGGTAATGAATTGTTAGTAGTCCCAATAGAAATGCAAATGAGAATAATTAAATCTGCACAAGAGAAAGGTTATTTGGCAGTGAAAAGAACAGAATAAAGTTTAAATTGTAACTTTTACATTCTTCAGGTTAGAAAAAAAAATCGAGAAATTTTTTTCATATTGTATACCCTTCGAAATTGTTTTTAAGCAATTGAAAAAGAGATATGCAAAAAAAGGAATTACATCCAATCGAAAAAAGCAGACTACACTCCTTTGCACACGTATCACGTAGATCATTTAGGTCCGTTATAACTTACTCATAAGAAAAGTAAACATAGCTTTGCTTTGATCGATAGTTTTGCCAAATTTATATGGATGTACCCAAGGAAATTTAATGCTTCTGAAGTAATTTCGAAATTATAACTTCAAAAGACTTTACGATAACCCCTTCTTTTGGATAAAGGTTCTGCGTTTACTTCAAATGAATTCGAAGAATATTGTCGCCACAAGACATTAAACACATTTGTATAACCACTGGTTTACCTAGAGCCAATGAGCCAATGAGCACACCAATACCTCTAGTATAATTCCTGTTCTGTCCAAACTGACGACAGACAACCCAGCTGAATGATATTTGTATGTTAAAAATGTACTACAGGTTACAAACTCAACTTTTCACTGAAGTATTGGTACAACACCGTTTAAATTGCTGTTCGGTAACAAGAGGAAACAAAAAAAAAATGACGTTAAAATTATAGATCTCTTAGACGGAGAAATGCTAACAGATTTCACTAATAATTATGATAACCTTAGAAAAGAAGCTAAGAAATAAAGATTCAAAAAGAAAATTGGAAACTTTATTGTTTAAGGGAAAAAAACCAGCTAGAAAATTCAAATTAAATAATAACGTTGCTGTTAAGCGTACATAACAAGGTTCAGATCTCAAATTAATACCCAAGTATTTAGGAACCCACAAACTAATAGAAGTTAAAAGTAATGACACTTAAAAAGTTCAAAAGGTTTTACCGAAAAAACCCTGGTTACAAGTACTTGTGCTGAGTACATGAAACCTTGGCCCGATGTAACTTAAAAGGTACTAAAGGAGGAGAAGAAGACAATGATGACGACAGACTCCAGAGTTCGACTTTTTATCCCACTGGATTGCTACATTTTAAAACTAAAACCTTTTATTTCAGATTGTTACTTTTCTCTTTTTTAAAAGTAATAATAATTGAGATATGTTCAAGACATTTCCTTTTCATGATGGCCAATGACGAGAGGGAAGATGCCACCATCGGTTCTCTAATTAGATGAAGGAGTCCTCCAAGACGAAATCTTAGATTCGAAGAACAATGACGTCAGACGAGAATTGACAACAATATTTTATTATTTTTTTTCTTGAATCTGTTACTGCTCTTACTCATTTTTTTTGTTTTAGGAAGTTCTGATTTTAGACTAATGCTGAGGCCAGCTATTGTCGTCAGAATGGCCGGTTGTGGAATTGAAAGCGCCACCAATGGGCCATACACAAGTTTGCCACCGGACATATAGAGAGGAGTAAAAGAGAACGACGAGGAAAGCTGAGGTGTACAAATTGATTTTGGACGATCATTAACTTTGAATTATACTTCTCTAATATGACGTTTCTTTGATATTCATTAGTAAATATGTAAATAGTGTCTTCTTGTTGTTTCGGAACCATTATTAAATAGTTTGAGTTTCGTTTGCAATTTATTTCTAATAATGAAGAAATCGAACACATATTAATGATTTATTAAAGGTATAATTAATGTAATTTTACATTCTTTAATAATAGAACATAGAATCCTATTTAATGTCTCTACTTAAAAAATGGAATGGTTTTTATTTTGTTTTATGTTAATATCACATTAAATGGATTCTAGCTTTACACGTTGCAGAGCTCATGAATATAATTTTGATCCATTTTTAACATTTATACTATCTTTTAAGCAATCACCCTGTTAAATTACAAAATATATTTAAAAAATATTTTTTTAGTAAATTATCAAACAATATTTAGGTTGGTATTAATTAATAAAACCATTTCTGGGATGATTCAATAATTGTATTATTTTATGTGTTATCCAGAATGATACTAAATATTTTACAGTTGTAACTCCTAGATGAATCACATAAGTTTCACAATTTATTATTTCCTTGTACTGACTGAACTAATGTTTCAGTAGTAACAGGATCATGAAATTTGAATTCCACATATTAATTTTTATTTAATTAAGAGTAATAAGTTTTTACTACATATTCAGAATTCAAACAGTTTTTTAATTTTAGTATTGCTATATAAGTTTAATTCTGATTCATAAATAACTCTGAAATATTCTAAATAACTATCAAAAATCGGAAGCTATACTTATCAATAATTTTGAATTATTAGATCTACTGAAAATGATAAGTAAACATTGGAGCGAGTTTACATTTTCAACAGAAATTAGCGGCCGGAGTAAAATAATTCGTTTTCAAAATTGTATGAAATGTTTCTGATACAGCATTAATGTCAGTATTAAATATTTAAGTTTCCATCCTCATTATTACTTTAGATGGTATAAAACTAAATTCAACACTTGAGATATTCCATATATAAATCTCAAGGTAATCAAACTGTTAAAAGTGCTTTACTACATATGTTAGGCATCAGTATCAAAGCCATACTATTTCAATGCATAATCATGGAAATGTGAATTATTTTGATTTCTTTTCATTTCTAATCCAAAGAAAAATCGTGCAATGCCTAACTTCCATTTGTTTAATTTTTTTCTGGTAATATCACTTTAGTATACTTGTTTCAAGACGAAAAGAAAAATATGTCATTTATTTACTTAATTTAAAAAATTTTATCGTTCATTAAGGATTAAATTATATTGGATTGCAACAGTAAACACAAAGTAAAGAATAAAAAGCTTTTATTTGGGTTTTTTATAGGAAATGTATTATATTTCTAATTGCAGTTTTTTTAAGGGTGAGGTACCATACACTATACAAATTCACAAGTATGAGGAATGTGGTTCTGGATATAGTGCCTCAGGAAAATTCAATTGTAAACTAATCTGAATTCTTTTAATAAAAAGATGAAAGAATATTTGAATTGCTGCTTCTAATTTTTCTGAGGACTAACAATAGTTTTTTTTAATGATTTATATCAATAAATTTCTAATTATTTTAAAGATTCAGCATCTATATTTGTCATTTCTCATGAGTGTAAACGTGAATTAAATTAAGAAATTTGCAAATGATATGCTTTTTTTTATTCAAATCTTTTATATTCTTCCTCTACCGCATGCTGCAACACTACTAATTATATTTTATGTTAGCTCTCCATCGGGTATCTAATAATTCAACAGTATCTTAATTTCAATTACTAAAGAAAGAACATCTGGAAAGTAGCAACTGCTTTACTTACACTGTTTTTTTGTTTTTTTTTTTTTTTTTTAATTTTTATTTTATGGTCAAAATTTATAATTTTGAGTGTGATTTTTTTATATGTTTAATATACACTTATCTTTCGTTTCACCACAATTAAATTTAATTGTGGTGAAACGAAAGATAAGTGTATAATGCATATAGTGCATAAGTGTATATCTTTATAATGCATATTAAAATATTATACGATATCTAAAAATGATACAAAGTAAAAAGTAATAAATATACCTTAACATTTTTATAAGAATTAAGAGTTGAAAATTTTTCATTTACTTCGTTTACGATAGTTACTTTCAGTCTACAAAATAAGCATTCTAAACACATGGAAATGATACATTACTTATTAAAATCCTTAATTGAATACAAAAATTATGACTGTAGTTAATAATTTATGTAAACTATGTTTGAGTCGCTTTAATCAAATTTGTTAATTTCATTCTTCTGTAATTTTATATTTAAAATATAATTTTGTTTTATTTATTTATTTTTTTTTTTACTTATTTTGAAAAATCATATTTGGTATTTTATTATTTTTAGTCCTTTTAGGCATTTTAATAGTATAAGATATAAATTAAAATTATTTTAGCATTTATATTTTTATATTTTCTATAAAATTTGTTGCATAAATATTTACCTAAGTCACAAACTATATTATTTTGAATTAACTTTTCTCCGTCAGAATTCTATGCAATGATTAAGATTCTTAAAAAAAACAAAATAAATTATGTAAAAGAAAATAAATTAGTAAAACACTTTTTCAGATTTAGATTGCTCTTCAGTAAATTTAATGGGGTAAAGGAATGAAACTGTAATAAGGATGTAACCAACTATTATTGTAAAGGTGACTCATGTGTAAAGGCGGTTACAACAAAGACTGTTCGCATTTTATTACCATTTTTAGCAGCCCACCTTTTGAAACAAGATTTTCTGTGGTGGCTTCTTTGAAGACAAAATATAGATCTCAATTAAATATGGAAAAATAACTGATAATGTCTGTTTCAAATATTAAAACTTCCTTCAAAATTTTTTTTTTTAATACAAGCCCAAGAATGTCGCTAATAACTATTAAATTTTTTTTAATTTACGAAATTAGTCATTATATATTATGTAGAAATATGTTTTGTTCTGTATGTGCATGCTTTCCCTTCAGGTTGTTAACTAAATTTTTAAACAATACCTTCTCTTGGATATGCTCGTGCCTCCTTTCCCCCATTCTTAATGGGGGGGTCACGTGCTAACGCTTCCCTAGGGAAAAATTTTTTCTTTCCTTCACTTCAGAAGCAGAAAAATAAACATAATACATAAGCAGAAAAATAATCTATAAAACGAAATATGATGGGCTGAGTTTATTCCCTCAAAATTCCCTGTTTCTTCCTGAAATTCCCGAGTAAATTCCCAAGCTTGAAAACTCCCTGGAATTTTACATCTCTACGTTCCACGGGCCAAATCCGGCCAGCCAGTGGCATCAATATGGCTCGGTATAGCGAACAGTTTATTGTTGCTGTAATGAGTTGAATAAAAAAACGTAGAATGATAACTATATTTACTTTCTAGGTAAATCTTAATAATAAGTGTAATACGCAGGAAATTTAACTTAAGCATAATTAAAAAATAATGGAACTGAATCCCACAATCATTATAAACTAATGAACATCCTGCAGTTACCCTCGATAGTTATGTTGAAATAAAGCTAATTGCATACCTATTTATATAAATGTTTGGAATGTTATTTGATTCGAACATTTAATTTTCATCTTGAATATCCCTCAGGAACAGAAAAGTTAAATTAACGCGAATGAAACCGCGTGGTATTCACTTATAAAAATATACCAATGAGATTTAAGTAATTGCGATTGATTTTTCCCTGGCCATAATTCGTAGTTGCGGATCAATTTTACTAGAACCAATTATTAAAAGAAATTTAAGATGCTCATCGGTTAACTTAGATCTATAAGTATTCTTTGTGTACTTAATTTATGGGAATGTTTTCTCACACAAGCAAATAGTACCAAAAACAGAAAATAGCCCACGGACAAATTATCAAATTGTATCAGTGGACTTTAATAAAACTCCAACAAAGATGAATTTTGATGTTTGTTCTTAATTATATCACGGCACTGTAAATCAAAAGTTTCCATTTAATGTTCCGGGGATAGGATTTCAATGTCAGCATCAAAAAAATTTTGAAAAATCTTAATTTTATTTGAAATGACATCAAAGTGTGAGAAACGAGAATCAAAATTTATTTCCAAATAGCTCAAAACTTCGAATGCAAAGACAACCGGAAACTCAGTCTCAGCAGTGAACTTGAATGCTTCACATGTTTTTAAATATGTGAGATATTTTTATGTAGGTATTTGATACATCCGTTGACTGATCCAAGGCCAGAGAAAACCACTCAAAATGTTTATTTTCGTCCGACAGTTGAGATTATATATTTTCTATGATGTCTTGTACCTTACGAGCCACGGTATTAGCTCAGTTTTAAATAAATTTACCTTTTTTGGAGCACATTTCTTTGGCTACTACAATTACGCATTCTTTGATCATTTCTCTCTCTGTGAATGGTTTTTCACGATTTGCGATTTTAAGAGCGACGCGGAAGACAAAACAGCCTGTGCTTTAGCCTCTCTCAGTATTGATTTTCATAAGCAAAGATTGCCACAATTTCAATCCGAACTTCAAATTTTTCTGTCCGCAAACTTCCGGTATAGTTTGAGTAATTTTGAAAATGTCGTTTAAAAATGAGAACGGCTATGATTTCATTGAAAATCAAACATTGCACCTTACTACTTATACTCAAGCAAGAAATTTTGAAAGTTCCATTAATCTTTCAATTTTTGGCATTCATTGTCTATTTTTTGCTTTTTTTCCATACAAATAAATGTCACAAAAATTTGCAAATTAAATAAAAAATTACAGTCATGTATACATGACTGTAATTTCAACGTCCATATATGGACGTTGATCGGGTCGATCTTTTAAACGAGGTTGCGTAGTACTTTACTTCACTTCGTGATATACACAGTTCAACTTCCTTCAACTTCTTTGGATAGACAAAGTTGTAATTCTCGAACCATTGAGGTTATTCACGAATGTTTAATTGTTACTGCGCTTTTGAAACTACTTCTAGCGCCATCTATTAGTGATAAAGGCTATTACTTATCTATTTTCGCTTTTGACTTCTAGATGCCGTTAAGTGTCATAGTCGTATCAATACGTACAATAGTAATTGCAGTTATTGAACCAGCGAATTTAGCAAGCCTATTCTATTTCAGAGCACCTACTCTGTGACTAATTTAAAAGTTATGACTAAAAATTAAATGGCAGAAAAATTAAAAACCATTTTAGCCCTTGGAACTTACTGGATTATTGCCCGATACCTGGAAAGTTTGGAAACTTCTGGTCTAGAATATAACATATTTTATTAAAAAAATAATTCTGAGTATTAGTATTCTTTGGTATTTAATTACGTTGTACCTTTACTAATGCACGATGAAATGTTTTCTTCCTGCATACATACGTTTCACTTGCATGATGTCTCAGTTTGACTGGAACATTCCCGGTTTTCAGACAAAATACCTGTGTCACAGCTAGTTTACTTCGCTTACCTGTAAAAATTAAACATTATTTTATGGATGAGCAAAAAAAGTCTAAGAATAATTCATTTTCAATGATTATTTAGAATATTTACTTTGTAATCTATTCCGATAAAGTGAGAAAAATAAAAATAAAAAAATAGAAGAGTGATGGTCTGCTAATAATGTCCTTGTCGCCAATCGCATATATTTCGCAAAAGCATGGACTGATGATATGGGCTTAGTAAAGGAATTAAAGGCCATCTAAAAAGTAATAGCGAATGAAAAGTATTTATAATTTTGGAACTTTTTTTTCTTCATGCAAAGTCTTTCTTCTTACTTAAGTGATATGTAAGAAATAAAATGTATGAAGTACAAATGATTATATATGCATTAACATGTAAGAGACATAAACAACATATAAGAACATGGTAGGAGTAGCAGGTGCGGCACCACCATTACAACTTCGCACCCAGGGAGACCCTCAGAAAGGAGCAGCAGAATTCGCGAAGCCGAACGGATACCGGAGAGGTCAGTTACTCTGATTTGAACTGCTGTTAATTATTTACACTACTTCTCCAACGTTGGAAAATGACGAAATGAGCTATTGCTAGAACTTACTTTTTTGTTTCGCTTTCTACGCAAATTTAATTTACTCTCTGCAGTTATGATAATCCTTTAATTATTTGCATTTCATCAATTTTGTTAATGTTAAATAAAAAAGAAAAAGCACATTTATGCTTGTCAACGTCTACTTATTCAAATAATAAATATTTAATCCTCAACCTCTGCAAAGGTTTAAATTTATATGCTTTTGTCATTTATTACTATCTAGATATTACTATCTAGATAGATATTACTATATAGATAGATATTACTATCTAGCAGGTTTAAATTCCTAATTAGCAACCATTTATTCATAGCATTAAGAATAAACTATCTTCACTTTAAAATCATAAGGGTGTGCTTCCCTGGAATACCCGAAATGTTGGGGACATTTAATTGTCCCGGTTGAACATCAGTGATGTTGTCGAGCAGGAACGCTCCGGAACATTGTTCCGGTACTTCCTTTTTGGACAAGAACGCGTTCCGGAACTAAAGATGATTTCTGATAACAAGAATTGACTGACGTATTTAAACCAGATGATTATGTAATTATTTAAAACAGATGATTATGTAAAAACTTGGTTAAGGTCTCATCGTTCAGCGGATGACAACAAAACAAGGAAAATTCAACCACAAGATCCTGAACATAATCCTATTTGGAATATTTTATAAAAACCATTAGTGTTTTCATATATTGTTAAAAATATTTATGCAATATTGTTTGAGTATCAACTATGCGTATTTTTATAATTTTTTTTTATTTTTTTATTTTTTTTTAATTTTTTATTTGAGAAAACAAAATTATCTCCCTGTGCACCAAGGAATATCACACAGGGCCCGAAGGTACAACTAATGCACAACATATTATCTTAAAGACAAATCATGAGATGAAAATAAATATGTAAATATATACAAGAGGAAAAAAAAAAAGAAGTTAAATTACAGAATGGATAAATTTTTTAAAAAGTACAAAAGACTCTTTCTTCACAAGGTCCGACAAAATTGGGGGCCATCTATTATTCAAGTATTTGCGAAGTTTTATAATTTGTCAACTAATTTTTATTAAACGTTCCTATTATTGTAATAAACATATATATATACATATACACAAAATGGGTTTTGTAATGATTTTCGTTTCCTTTCCTTTTTATGCTATATACAGGGCCGATCCTGGTGACAGGCGAAAATTGGGGGAAATCTCCCCCCCCCGTCGTCAAATTTGGGACGAGACCTAAAAAAAAACCGTTGCCGCCAGGATTATCATGGAAAATTCCCCCTTCCCCCCGACGTTAAATTTGGGACATGAGAACGCACAGAGCGACCGCCTACCCAGGATCGGCCCTGTCTATATAATTATATATACGCGTTCCTGTAAAAAGAAATTAGCACAACACCACTGTTGAACATTTCCTGTTTCTAGCAAGGTAATTATAGGTATATACAACTACTACTAGTAGACATTGTGGTAATATAGGTGTACGAATTTAATATTTTTTCAGAACAAGAAAAGGTTTCAAATTTACCATTTACATGTACTCTCAATTTTTAAAAATACCACAATGAGGAGAAAGTCTAAAGCATGCATTTGTTTTTATCTCTTATTCGGACTATATCCAATAGTTTCGTTGGCTATAGCTGTTTTTTGCAATAGCTCTATTTAGAAAAAATTTTAATCAGTAACAATATAATTTTAACGGATCATTCTTGGCATTGTTATAATTTATTTCCTTTCTGATTCTTGCTACACCAGTTCCACCAGCCCCTCAATCCTCATAAAATCTAGAAGCAGTTGGGGATTCGCAAGGAAATCTTCCTTTATAGTAAATCCCATTCACAAAAGATGTTGGGAGCTAGTCTAGTCGACACGCATTTTTTCTCTGATTTTTAATACATATTTTTAAACTGTTGGCAACATATTCCTTTCGCGCCTCATTTTGTATACAAAATATTAAAAACAAATCGGCGTGTTTATAAATTGTAATTTCTGAAATATTTACGCCTCAAATCAATATTTAGGTTTATTAATTTTACATTATTAAGGTATGTGTTTGATCGTTATAAGAATTTTTCCTGTAAATAAAGATATACATTGCATATTCATATATTTTTCATAAGTATGTAAACTCAAAAAATTGATTTGAAAGATATTACCGCTGTTCAAAATGTGGATATCATTCTGTAAAGCCTTTACTCCAGTAAAATGTTTGACACGAATGTATTGTAGAACTCTTAAGGTATTATTTGTGTATTTTGTGAACAATTTTATATGCATTGTTAAACTGAATTGTAACTTTTAATTTCGATATTTTTGCAGACCATAATTCTTTATTTATAGTTTTATTGTTTAAATTTGAATTATATTGTCTTAAAATAAAATTGTTACATTAAAAATTAAGAGAATGACAAATTTAAAGGAAA
>JAPDSC010138726.1:7631-29521 GCA_026290005.1 Latrodectus geometricus
TAGCAACAGAGCGGCGACAGCTGCTCAAGTGGAGCCCTCAACCTCATGAGAGGCAACCACAATGAGGGAGAAAAGGAAGAAAAAGCAGTAGAGGAGAAGAGAGAAGAAAAGAAAGAAGAGAAAAGATCACTGGGGTACCTCGGGATTGTGACACCCGTGTTTACTTAAAGAAAGTAAACCCCCTGAGGGGATTTCCTTAGGAGAAGAATGTAAAGCAGCTCCGGTTTTTAATATCGGAATGGAAAATTGCTTATAAATCCCATTGGCTGCTTTTACTCTTCTCCACAACTGCTTACTGGATGCAGAAGATGTTATAGAAGAAACATAGCGAGACCAAGATTCCTTCTGACTTTGACGACGAGCTCTGCGAGCTAGTGCTTTTGCTCTCTTGAAAGCGATTAAATTCTCCGTTGTGGGGTACCTCCAAAACAACCCCCATAACTTCCTTTGTTTTTTAAAGGTTTTTTGACACTCATTATTCCACCATGGTTTGCAACGCCTTTTTATAACAGAAGAACTTTTAGGAATAGCAGTATCAGCTGCACCTATAATTGTTTCGGTGACTTTTTGAACGGCATTATCAATATCCTCGATCAAAACCATTGTATCATCGATGACTGCCAATTGTGAAAATAAAGGCCAATCTGCCCGACTGTACACGTAAGTAGGTAGACGTTGTCCTACACTACTACCTCCAGTCTGGGAGATGACAAGAGGGAAATGATCGCTGTTATGCAGATCATTTCCCACTGTTAAATTTAACAATGGCAGGAGTGATGGAGTACAAATGGCGAGATCGAGAGAATGAAAAGTTCTTGTGGGTGTGTGGAAATATGTTTTCTCGTCGGTATTTATCAGACAGAGACAGTTATCAGAAATAAACTGCTCTATCTGACGACCGCGAGAATTCGTATCACTACTACCCCACAAAGAATTATGTCCGTTAAAGTCACCTACTAACAGAAATGGTGTAGGCAGCTGATCAACTAATGTATCGAGTTCTTCTTGGCGGATGACATCATGTGGTGGCAAATATAAACTACAGACTGTAATCAAGAATGTTGTGTGAATTCTCACAGCTACAGCCTGTAGAGTAGTATTTAATGGTTGTACAGTTCTGGGGAAGGTATTAGATGTTAGTATACAAACACCACCAGACACTGCACCATCGTCACCACAGTCTTTTCTAAAGCAGTCAAACCCACGCATAGTGATGTTATTTGTAGACTTCGGGAAGGTTTCCTGAAGTGCTACGCATGCGGGGTTATAAGCTGATATGATAGACTTGATGTCATCAAGATGTGAGCGCAAACCATGGCAGTTCCATGAAACAAAGGAAGTTATTGTTTAATTTGAAAAGCTCCTCTCCCGGAGCTGGACGGCATGTCATCTGACATTTCTTCGAACGATATATCATCGTCCGAGGGATGTAGAGAAACAGCGTCAGCCTCCAGGGATAATGCTCTACGGGTGGATAAAGAGGGTCTAAGAGAACCCTCCTTTGAAGATTTTAATTTGAAAGCCTTTAAGGCTTTCGATTTATAAGTAGGAGCTTTTTTATTGTCGGAGATTTCGATATCTTTGGCTTTGTTGTAGTTTTAATAGTGGGTAATCTGATAGGGGAAGGAGATGTTCCATCTGTTTGTGTACTAATCGATCTGGTGACTTTTTTGCAGCGGTTGCATAGCTTACTCCTAATTTAGGGCAGCGAGAGGTAACTTGACGTCTTGCCTCAGGGTAGGACCAATTAGTCGTGATCTTTAATGTGGTGATTTCTTTTTCAAGTACCCAAGTAGGACAACTTCGAGAATAGGAGGGGTGGTCGCCGTGGCAATTCACGCACGCCTCCTTTGCTGTGCAGGTCGAGCTATCGTGGCCAACTGCTGCGCAACGAGCGCAAGTCAGTTTGCCTCTGCAAGCATTTCTCGAGTGTCCGAATCGTTGGCACTGAAAACACCGCAAGGGATTTGGTATGTAAGGCCGGACGGGCAAATTCATATATGCAGCTTTTACAGACTGCGGAAGGTCTGGCGTCGCAAAGGTCAGAAAGAGATGCTTAGTATTAATAAACTTCCCATCCCTTCTGACTGCAATGCGTTCAACAGCACAGACCTTCTGATTCTGAAAATTTTCCAGAATTTCATCCGTCGGCGTGAACAACAAACCTCTTGCGGATATAACACCACGAGAAAAGTTCAAACTACCATGTGGCGACACAGTTACCTCTAAGTTGGCTAGTAAAGTCATTTTACTTATCATGGCTGCCTGAGTAGCATTTGCAACCTCAATCTGCAGATCACCAGATCGTATTTTTTTAATACTTTTAACTTCCCCTAGAGTTGCCGATATTCCTTTTTCGATTAGGAAGGGGGATACATTTTCAAATATCCCCTCTTTCCTTTTCATAATATAATGTTTACAGTTTAATTCTTTCAATTGTTGCTCCCGTGGGAGAAATGATTTAAATTTATTCTCCATTTGAATAAAATTAAAATTTCGGGACCTGACCGCACCACCCACCACCGAGTCCAACAAGGGGGTGCAGACCAGCTGCACCAGTGCTAGCCAGATCCTATACGCTCACAGTACATCCCTGTAATGGCCTCCACCCTTAACGAGTCATCCAGCAGATGTACCGATCGCTTGATCCATAAAGCCGATTGATGTGCTGAGGACCACAACACACCTCCCGTTTACCTGAAGAAGAGGCCAAAGTAATGTGTTGGTCTCTGGGGGCCTCAATTACCAGGACCCTCCTTTCCAGGGACACGGGTCTCCACGCACGGCAAACACGTGGGTGATTTAGTCCCCAAGAGAAGCTAATAGCAAGAGAGCGGCGACAGCTGCTCAAGGAGAGCCCTCAACCTCGTAAGAGGCAACCACAATGAGGGAGAAAGGAAGAAAAAGCAGAAGGGGAGAAGAAGAGAAGAAAATAAAGCAGAGGAAAGATCACTGGGGTACCTCGGGATTGTGACACCCGTGTTTACTTGAAGAAAGTAATGTTGTTGTTGTTGGGTTGGGTTTTATGGCGCAAGGTCCAAAATTGGACAAGCTGCGCCAAGAGTAAAATTTCAATTTTGCATTTATTTATTTTTTATTTTATTTATTTTTAAACCCAAACAACATTTAAAATGTATTAAAAAACAAAAATATTTGTATAAGTGTATAATTTAAAAGTCAAATTGTGTAAAATTTAAAAACGAAAGTTAAATTTATTTATAATTTTATAAATATAAACCAAATTAAATAAAATTTAAAAAGCCAATTGATCTTAAAAAAGAAAACAAGTTTGCATGGGGTGGTTCGCCCAATAAATCAAATAATGTTAAAAAGTCTATTTTAAAAAATAATAAGCGTTCATTGTTAAAATCTTTGCATGAAATTAAAATATGTGATACAGTATATGGTACATCACACGCTTCACACCATGGGTTTAACTCACTTAGAAATAGATGCCTGTGTGTGAAACGTGTGTGTCCGATACGAAGGCGAGTCAATCTGACGTCTGCTCTTCGTAACGGTAAAACTGCTGATGGGATGAGGTATGAAAAAATGGCACGTAGTTTGTTTGTGACCTGCATATTCCATAACTCCTGCCAGAGAGAGTTTACAAATCTTTTAACAACCCTTCTCACGTCGAACAGAGGGACAGATGAATGAAGTACAGACGATGCAGCTTTAGCAGCTGCATCAGCCTTTTCATTTCCCTCTAGACCTACATGACCTGGGACCCAACAGAAAATGATGTCGTAACCCTTGCCAGCAAGGGAATCCAATGCTCCGAAAATCTTGGACACAACTGGATGACAATTGTTATAGTTTTTCAACGCTTCTAAAACACTCAAACTGTCAGTATAAATGCAGATTTTATTAAACTGCTCTGTATTCACTAGCTGAAGGGCTTGGTGAACAGCCGTAGCTTCAGCGGTAAAGATGGAACAGGACGTATGGAGGCTGTAACCATAACGGCTATTAGCATAAAAAAATGCCACAGCCAACATGTCCTGCTGTTTTGGAACCATCCGTGAATACAGGCGTATATGATGCGTACTGACAGCGATGAGATAGATACAGCTGTTGAAAAACCATTGAAGTTGTGTCCGATTTTGTATATTGAGCAAATGGATTAATAATAGTTATCTGTGGATCGTACCAGGGTGGATGTGATTGTAAGTCCGTTTTAATAAAACGGACATCATGTAGGTCTGTCAAATAGAGTTGACTTTTAGTTCGAGTGAGAAAGGGTTGGATGCTATAAGGTCGAGCATCATATAGTCTCTTTAATGCAGGAGAAATGGCCATGGAACGTAAAGGATGTTGTCGATCAGACATGATCTTTGCGTAGTAATTGAGAGACAGCTGCATCCGTCTCAGGTCTAAAGGCAATTGTTGGCAAATCGCATAAAGACTCTGGACGGGTGATGTGCGGAATGCGCCTGAACATACTCTCAAAGCACAATGATGCACAGTGTCCAATCTGCGTAAAACTGAAGACCTAGCAGATCCATATACAACACTTCCGTAGTCAATACGAGACAAAATGAGTGCTTGGTAGACCCGAAGGAGTGACAAGCGATCAGCACCCCAAGATGTATTTGACAACACCTTGAGGATATTAAGCGATCGCTCACACTTCTTCCGCAAATGTAAAACATGCGGAAGGAAGGTCAATTTTCGGTCAAACAAAACACCAAGAAATTTTATCTCGTCGACCACGGGTATTGTAGTGTTGTTCAGATGAATAACAGGATCGCTGTGAAGACTGGTCTTCTTGCAAAAATGGACACAGCAGCTCTTACTAGGAGATAGTGTGAAGCCATTCTCTGCACACCATGCAGCTATTTTATTAACAAATGTTTGTAGTTGTCTCTCAATTAAACGCATGTTCGATCCTTGGCAAGATATTTGCAAGTCGTCCACATACATAGTGCCATATACTGAAGGTGAGAGAAGATGAAGGATATGACTGATGTAAAGGTTAAAAATTGTTACGCTTAAAATAGAGCCTTGGGGTACACCCTCGGCTTGATTAAAAGTATTGGACAAAAGGTGACCAATACGTACTTTAAAAACACGGGAGCGTAAGAAATTCTGTAGGAATATCGGAAGATTACCCCGAAAGCCAAAATCATATAAACAACGGAGAACACCGTATCGCCATGTACGGTCGTATGCCTTCTCGATGTCGAAGAAGATGGAAACCAGATGATTTCTCCGCACAAAAGCGTTGCGGATTTGGGTTTCCAAGAATGCTATGTTATCAAGAGTGGATCTTCCTTTACGGAAACCACTCTGATTGACATGTATACATTTGTTTTCTTCTAAGACATATACGAGACGGGCGTTGACCATACGTTCGAGAGTCTTACAAAGGCAACTCGTCAGAGCTATTGGTCGATAATTTGATGGTTCTGAAGGTTCCTTACCAGGTTTAAGGACCGGAATCACTATTGCTTCGCTCCAAATTGATGGAAATACATTTTCAGTCCAGATCCTATTGAACAAATACAATAAGTTCAACAGGGAATCTGGACTTAAATGTCGAAGCATTTGATAGCTGATTCCGTCAGGTCCTGGGCTGGTATTATTGGCCTGCTGTAATGCTCGCCTCAATTCCAACATCCGAAACTCGCAGTTGTAAGGAAAAGCTTGTCTTTGGTTGAAACGGATTGGTGTTCGCTCAGCTCGACTCTTCGTCCTTAAAAACGAAGGACTATAAGAGTCGAAACTTGAGACACTGGCAAATGTTTCACCAATGACATTAGCAATATCCATAGGAGAAGAGTATATAGCAGCTCTGGTTTTTAAAATAGGAATTGGAAACTCTCTATAAATACCATTGGCTGCTTTTACTTTTCTCCATAGCTGCTTACTGGATGTGGAAGATGTTATAGAGGATACATAGCGAGACCAGGATTCCTTCTGACTTTGTCGACGAGCTCTGCGAGCTAATGCTTTTGCTCTCTTAAATGCAATAAGGTTCTCCGTTGTGGGGTACCTTCGGAATAGCCCCCATAACTTCCTTTGTATTTTATATGTTTGTTGGCATTCAAAGTTCCACCATGGTTTGCAACGCCGTTTTGATTTGGAAGAACTTTTAGGTATTGTAGCATCAGCTGCCCCTATAATAGTTTCAGTGACTTTATGTACGGCATTATCAATATTCTCGATCGTAACCATTCTATCATCAACGACTGCCAATTGTGTAAATAACGTCCAATCTGCCCGACTGTACACGTAAGTAGGTTGACAAATTCGTACACTACTACCTCCAGTCTGGGAGATGACGAGTGGGAAATGATCGCTGTTATGCAGATCATTCCCCACTGTTAAATTTAACAATGGCAGAAGTGACGGTGTACAAATGGCGAGATCGAGAGAATGAAATGTTCTTGTGGGTACGTGAAAGAATGTCTTCTCGTTGGTATTAAGCAGACAGAGACAGTTATCAGAAATAAACTGCTCTATCTGGTGACCACGAGAATTAATATCATCACTTCCCCACATAGAATTATGTCCGTTAAAGTCACCGAGTAACAAATATGGTGAAGGCAGCTGATCAACTAATGTATCAAGTTCTTCTTGGCGGATGACATCATGTGGTGGTAAATACAAACTACAGACTGTAATCAGACAAGTTGTGTGAATTCTGACAGCTACAGCCTGTAGGGTTGTATTGATTGGATGGACAGTGCTGGGGAAGTCATTAGATGTTAATATACAAACACCTCCAGACACTGCACCATCGTCACCACAGTCTTTTCGAAAGCATTGAAACCCACGCATAGTGATGTTATTTGTAGACTTCAGGAAGGTTTCCTGAAGTGCTATGCATGCGGGGTTATAAGCTGATGTAATAGACTTGATGTCATCAAGATGTGAACGCAAACCATGGCAGTTCCAACAAACAAAGGAAGTTATTATTTAAATTGAAGAGCTCCTCCCCCGGAGCTGGAAGGCGAGTCTTCTATCATTTCCTCGAGCGATAAATTATCGTCCGAGGGATGAAGAGAGACAGCATCAGCTTCCAGGGTCATGGCTCTACGGGTGGATAAGGAGGATTTTCGAGGACCCTCCTTTGCAGACTTTAATTTGGAGGCCTTAACGCCTCGAGTTTTAGCCAAAGAAGCTCTTCTAATTAATGTTGATGTTGATTTTGGTCTTTCTGTTGTTAGTTGGGGTAATCTCATTACAGGAAGTGGTAGAGTATCTGTTTGTGTGCTACAACACTTGGTGACTTTCCTTGCAGCGGCTGCATAACTCACTCCAGACTGTGGCGTCCTAGAGGTGACAATTTTCCTAGCCTCAGGATAAGAACAATTGTTTTTAACTTTTATTGTGGTGATTTCTTTTTCTATAGCCCATTGTGGACAACTTCGAGAATAGGAGGGATGCTCACCTTTACAGTTTACACAAACCTCCTTTGCTGTGCAGGTCGAATTATCGTGGCCAACTACCGCGCAGCGAGCGCAGGTAAGTTTACCTCTGCAAGCATTTCTCGAGTGTCCAAAACGCTGCCATTGGAAACATCTCAAGGGATTTGGAATATATTGTCTGACGGGTAGATTCAAGTAGGCGACTTTAATTTTGTCAGGAAGGTCTGGGGTCGCAAAGGTCAGAATGAGATGTTTGGTGTCAGTAAACTGACCATCTCTTCTGACTCTGATGCGTTCAACTCCGCAGACCTTTTGACTTTTCAAGTTATCTAGAATCTCCTCCGTCGACGTATTTAACAAATCCCTTGCAGAAATCACTCCACGTGAAAAGTTCAAATTTCCATGAGGAAGGACTTCCACCTCTATATTTGCCATCAGTGTCATGTTGCTGATCTTGGATGCTTGAGTTGAGTTAGCAACCTCAATTAATAAGTCACCAGATCGTAGTTTTCTGATACTCTTTACTTGTCCTGCAAAACCCGATATTCCTTTTTCAATAAGAAAAGGGGACACTTTTTCAAATGAACCCACTTTTCTTTTGACTATAAAATATTTACAGTTAGTGTCATTCAATAAATGCTCCCGTGGGAGAAAAGAGATTTTCCTATTTTCCATAATTTTGTAATTAAAATTTCGGGACCTGACCGCACCACCCACCACCGAGTCCAACAAGGGGATGCAGACCAGCTGCACCAGTGCTAGCCAGATCCTATACGCTCTCAGTACATCCCTGTGATGGCCTCCACCCTTAACGAGTCATCCAGCAGATGTACCGATCGCTTGATCCATAAAGCCGATTGATGTGCTGAGGACCACAGCACACCTCCCGTTTACCTGAAGCAGAGGCCAAAGTAATGTATTGGTCTCTGGGGGCCTCAATTACCAGGACCCTCCTTTCCAGGGACACGGGTCTCCACGCACGGCAAACACGTGGGTGATTTAGTCCCCAAGAGTAGCTAATAGCAACAGAGCGGCGACAGCTGCTCAAGGGGAGCCCTCAACCTCCTGAGAGGCAACCACACTGAGGGAGAAAAGGAAGAAAAAGCAGAAGGGTAGAGGAGAGAAGAAAAGAAAGAGAAGAGGAAAGATCACTGGGGTACCTCGGGATTGTGACACCCGTGTTTACTTAAAGAAAGTAAACCCCCTGAGGGGTTGAAGAAAGTAAACCCCCTGAGGGGGAATGAAAGACGGGAATATGGCACGCAGTTTGTTTGTGACCTGCATACTCCATGACTCCTGCCAGAGAGAATTTACAAATCTTTTTACAACCCTTCTCACGTCGAAAAGAGGGACAGATGAATGAAGTACGGATGATGCAGCTTTAGCTGGTTGGTTGGTTGGTTGGTTGGGTTTTATGGCGCAAGGTCCAAAAAGGACATGCTGCGCCAAATTTTATTTTATTATTGTTTTAAACCCAAGCAACAATAAAAGAGTTTATTAAAAGACAAAAAATTTGTATATAATGGCTTTAAAATCTATAATCTTAAAATAGTAACTAAAACGAAACTATAAATTTTATAACTATATACATGAATTATAAGTTAAATAAAATTTAAAAAGCCTATAGACCTTAGAAAGGCAAATAGGTTTATGTGGGGTGGTTCCCCCAACAAATCAAATAATGTTATAAAATCTGTTTTAAAAAAATGTAAACGTTGGTTGTTAAAATTAGGACATGTAATTAAAATATGATGAACAGTATATGGTTCATCACACGTTTCACACCATGGATTTAGTTCACTTAGAAATAAGTGTCTGTGTGTGAAACGTGTGTGTCCGATACGAAGGCGGGTCAACCGGACATCCGCACTTCGCAACGATAAAACTGGTAATGTCATGAGGTATGGGAAAATGCTGTGCAATTTATTGGTGACCTGCATGCTCCATGATTCTTGACAAAGAGAATAAATGAATCTTTTTACACCTTTTTTCACATCAGAGAGCGGAACAGATGGTGATACATGACCTGATGCAGCCTTTGCAGCTGCATCCGCTCTCTCATTTCCATCAATACCCATGTGACTTGGTACCCAACAAAATACAATATCGTATCATTTGCCAGCAAGGGAATCAAGTGCTCTGGAAATCTGTGACACAACAGGATGGCAAGTAAAATTATTGTCTCCCAAAGCTTCCAGCACACTCATGCTGTCAGTATACACACAAAATTTACGATGGTTATCTGTATTCACATGCTGAAGAGCGTGGTATAAAGCGGTTGCTTCAGCAGTGAAGATGGAGCAGGACGGATGTAGGCTGTAGCTATAAGATGTATTATTAATAAAAATGCCACAGCCAACATGTCCTGCAGATTTAGAACCATCCGTGAATACAGGTTTGTATGACTGATACTGACAGCGATGAGAATAAAAGAGCTGCTGAAAGACAATAGATGTTGTGTCCAATTTCCTATATTGAGCAAAG
Organism: Latrodectus geometricus; assembly: GCA_026290005.1. Lineage (NCBI taxonomy): Eukaryota > Metazoa > Arthropoda > Arachnida > Araneae > Theridiidae > Latrodectus > Latrodectus geometricus. The sequence continues at coordinate 17,492 of JAPDSC010138726.1, forward strand.
GTGTTAAGAATGCTTATGGTTGGGTTATACCAAGGCGGATGAGCCAGTGGATCAACTGTCTCAAACCGAACATCACATAGGTCACAAAGCCACAGATGAGATTTGGCACGTGTGAGAAAAGGTGGGATGCTCATTGGTCGAGCATCATAACGTCTCTTTAGAGAGGCATTAAGAAACATAGAGCTTAGAGGATGATGAGGGGTCGATTTAATTTTTGCATAATAATTGAGAGACTGCTGCAATCGTCTCAGGTCTAATGGCAATTGTTGACAAATTGCATATAGACTCTGGACGGGAGATGTGAGAAATGCGCCAGAACATATTCTCAAGGCAGAGTGATGGACAGTGTCCAATCTGCGTAAGACAGAAGACCTAGCTGATCCATACACAGCACATCCGTAGTCAATGCGGGATAAAATTAGGGATTGATAAACCCGAAGGAGTGATGTGCGATCAGCACCCCAAGATGTATTTGATAACACCTTGAGGATATTAAGCGATCGCTGACACTTCTTCCGCAGGTATAAAACATGCGGAAGGAAAGTTAATTTTCGGTCGAATATCACTCCAAGGAACTTTACCTCATTGACCACAGGTATTGGTGTATTATGGATGCATATCACTGGATCATTACGCAAGCTGGTCTTTCTGCAAAAGTGGACACAACTACTCTTACCAGGAGAAAGAGTATGGCCATTATTAGCACACCACGCAGCTAATTTATTTACAGCAGTTTGTAATTGTCTCTCAATTAATCGCATATTGGACCCCTGACATGATATTTGCAGGTCATCAACATATAAAGTTCCATGCACAGAAGGTGAAAGTTGATGAAGTATGCAACTTATGTAGAGATTAAAAAGTGTGACACTTAAAATACTACCCTGAGGAACACCCTCGGACTGAATAAAAGTATTGGAGAAAACTGTACCAATACGAATTTTAAAAACACGGGAGCGTAAAAACTTTTGCAGGAATATCGGAAGATTACCCCTGAAACCAAAATTATATAACGTACGGAGAATTCCATATCGCCACGTACGGTCATAAGCCTTCTCTATGTCAAAGAAAATGGAGACCAGATGGTTTCTTCGCACAAAAGCGTTGCGAATCTGGGTCTCCAAATATGTTATATTATCCAGAGTGGATCTTCCTTTACGGAAGCCACTCTGATTCATAGGAATACATTTATTTTTTTCTAAGACATATACGAGTCTGTTATTGACCATACGTTCTAGAGTCTTACATAAGCAGCTGGTCAGAGCAATTGGTCGATAATGTGAAGGTTGCGAAGGATCCTTACCAGGCTTCAGGATTGGAATCACTATTGCTTCATTCCACATAGATGGGAATTTATTTTCGGTCCAGATCCTATTGAACAAGAACAATAAGTTCAACAGGGAGTCTGGACTTAAATGTTGAAGCATGTAATAGCTGATTCCATCAGGTCCTGGACTGGTGTTATTGGCCTGCTTTATTACTTTCTTCAGTTCCAACATCCGAAATTCGCTGTTATAAGGCAAAGCATGTCCAAGGTTGAAACGAATTGGTGTTCTTTCAGCTCGACTCTTAATCCTTAAGAACGAAGGAGTATAAGAGTCGGTGCTTGAGACACTGGCAAAAGTTTCACCGAGGACATTAGCGATATCCTTGGGAGAAGAGTGTACAGCAGCTCCGGTTTTTAAAACAGGAATCGAAAATTCCTTATAAATACCATTCGCTGCTTTCACACTTCTCCATAACTGCTTACTGGATGTGGAAGATGTTATGGAAGAAAGATAGCGAGACCAGGATTCCTTCTTACTTCGACGACGAGCTCTGCGAGCTAGTGCTTTTGCTCTCTTGAAAGCGATTAAATTCTCCGTTGTGGGGTACCTCCAAAACAACCCCCATAACTTCCTTTGTTTTTTATATGTTTCTCTGCACTCAACGTTCCACCACGGTTTGCAACGCCTTTTTAATTTAGAAGAACTTTTTGGTATTGCTATATCAGCTGCACTTATAATTGTTTCAGTGACTTTATGAACGGCATTATCAATATCCTCGATCGTAACCATTTTATCGTCGACAACTGCCAATTGTGTAAATAACGTCCAATCTGCCCGACTGTACACGTAAGTAGGTATGCGTTGCTGCACACTACCACCTCCAGTCTGGGAGATGACAAGTGGGAAATGATCGCTGTTATGCAGATCATTCCCTACTGTTAAATTCAACAATGGCAGAAGTGAGGGTGTACAAATGGCGAGATCGAGTGAATGAAATGTTCTTGTGGGTATGTGGAAATATGTTTTCTCGTCGGTATTCATCAGACAGAGGCAATTTTCAGAAATAAATTGCTCTATCTGACGACCGCGAGAATTAGTATCATCACTTCCCCACAGAGAATTATGTCCGTTAAAGTCACCTAATAACAAACAAGGTTTAGGCAGCTGATCAACTAATTTATCAAGTTCTTCTTGGCGGATGACATCATGTGGTGGCAAATATAAGCTACAGACTATAATCAAGCAAGTTGTATGGATTCTTACAGCTACAGCCTGTAGAGTTGTATTTAATGGTTGGGCAGTGCTGGGGAAATTATTAGATGTTAATATACATACACCTCCAGACACTGCACCATCATCACCACAGTCTTTGCGAAAGCATTTAAACCCACGCAGAGTAATGTTATTAGTAGACTTCAGGAAAGTTTCCTGAAGAGCTACTACTGCTGGGTTATAGTCTGACATTAAAGACTTGATGTCATCAAGATGGGAACGCAAACCATGGCAGTTCCATGAAACAAAGGAAGTTATTATTTATTTTGAAAAGCTCCTCTCCCGGAGCTGGAAGGCATATCATCTGACATCTCCTCGAATGATATGTCATCGTCCGAGGGATGAAGAGAAACCGCGTCAGCTATAAGGGAGTAGGCTTTACGGGTGGATAAGGAGGACTTAGAAAGGCCCTCCTTTGAAGATTTTAGTTTATGAGCCTTCATGGCTTTTGATTTTGCCACTGGAGCTTTTCTTTTAATAGTTTCTAGAGAGGAGGTTTTTATTTTGGTCATCAGGTTTTGGGGTAATGATGGAGAAGTTATTTCAAGATCTGTTTGTGTGCTACTGGATTTACAGATTTTCTTGGCGGCGGTTGCATAGCTAACTCCAGCTTGTGGAGTTCGTGAAGTGACAATTCTTCTTGCCTCAGGGTAGGATATCTTTTGATTAATCTTAACCGTGGCTATTTCTTTTTCTAGTATCCATTGTGGACAACTTCGAGAGTAGGATGGGTGGTCACCATGACAGTTGACACACCTTTCCTTCGCTTTGCAGTTTAAACTTTCATGGTCAACTACCGCGCATCGAGCGCAGGTAAGTTTTCCCCTGCAAGCGCTCTTCGAGTGTCCGAAACGCTGGCACTGAAAACATCTCAGTGGGTTTGGAATGTATGGCCTGACGGGTAGATTCATATAAGCTGCTTTCACAGATTGTGGAAGGTCTGGGGTCGCAAAAGTCAGAATGAGATGGTATCAATGATGTTACCATCCCTTCTGACTGTGATGCGTTTAACCCCACAAACCTTTTGGTCCTGCAGATTTTCCAGAATCTCCGCCGTCGGCGTATTCAATAAATCATTAGCTGAGATGACGCCACTTGAAAAATTAAGATTACTATGAGGCAACACTGTCACTTCCAAATTAGCCAAATATTGCATCTTAGCAATTATGGCTGCTTGGGTATTTGAAGCAACCTCCACCAACAAATCACCAGAGCGCATTTTTTTGATATTTTTCACCTCTCCTACTAATCCCGATATTCCCTTTGATATAAGGAAAGGAGAAACATTCGCAAAAGTGTTCTCCTTTCTCTTAATAATGTAAAATTTTGCGGCAGTTTGGTTCAAAATTTGCTCCCGTGGGAGAAAAGAAAAGTTTAAATTTTCCATGTAAAATATTAAAATTTCAGGACCTGACCGCACCACCCACCACCGAGTCCAACAAGGGGATGCAGACCAGCTGCACCAGTGCTAGCCAGATCCTATACGCTCACAGTACATCCCTGTGATGGCCTCCACCCTTAACGAGTCATCCAGCAGATGTACCGATCGCTTGATCCATAAAGCCGATTGATGTGCTGAGGACCACAACACACCTCCCGTTTACCTGAAGCAGAGGCCAAAGTAATGTGTTGGTCTCTGGAGACCTCAATTACCAGGACCCTCTTTTCCAGGTACACGGGTCTCCACGCACGGCAAACACGTGGGTGATTTAGTCCCCTAGAGTAGCTAATAGCAACAGAGCGGCGACAGCTGCTCAAGGGGAGCCCTCAACTTCATAAGAGGCAACCACATTGAGGGGGAAAAGGAAGGAAAAGCAGAAGGGGAGAGGAGAGAAGAAAAGAAAGAGAAGAGGTAAGATCACTGGGGTACCTCGGGATTGTGACACCCGTGTTTACTTAAAGAAAGTAAACACCCTGAGGGGTGATGCAGCTTTAGCAGCTGCATCCGCATTTTCATTTCCCTCTAGACCTACATGACCTGGGATCCAACAGAAAAGAATGTCAAAACCCTTGCCAGCAAGGGAATCCAATGCTCCAAAAATCTTGGACACAACTGGATGACAATTATTATAGTTTTTCAACGCTTCTAAAACACTCAAACTGTCAGTATACATACAGATTTTATTAAATTTCTCTGTATTCACAAGCTGAAGGGCTTGGTGGATAGCCGTAGCTTCAGCGGTAAAGACTGAGCAGGATGTATGAAGGCTGTAACCATAACTGGTATCAGCATAAAATATGCCACAGCCAACATGTCCTGCAGTTTTTGATCCATCCGTGAATACAGGCGTGTACGATGAATACTGACAGCGATGATATAGAAATAGCTGTTGAAAAACTGTTGAAGTTGTGTCCGATTTTGTAAATTGAGCAAATGGATTAATAATATTTATCTGTGGATCATACCAGGGAGGAAGTGAATGGAAGTCCGTTTTAATAAAACGTACATCATGTAGGTCTGTTAAATGGAGTTGATCTTTAGTTCGAGTGAGAAAAGGTTGGATGCTATAGATACGAGCATCATATAATCTCTTCAGAGCAGGAGAAATTTCCAAGGATCGTAAAGGATGATGTCGATCAGACATAACCTTAGCGTAATAATTGAGAGACAGCTGCATTCGTCTCAGGTCTAAAGGCAATTGATGACAAATGGCATAAAGACTCTGGACGGGTGATGTGCGGAATGCGCCTGAACATATTCTCAAAGCAGAGTGATGTACAGTATCTAATCTGCGTAAGACAGAAGACCTAGCAGATCCATAAACAACACATCCGTAGTCAATACGAGACAAAATTATTGATTGATAAACACGAAGCAGTGACAAGCGATCAGCACCCCAAGATGTATTTGATAATACCTTGAGGATATTAAGTGATCGCTCACACTTCTTCCGCAGATGTAAAACATGCGGAAGAAATGTCAATTTTCGGTCAAATATCACACCAAGAAATTTGATCTCGTTGACTACAGGTATTGAAGTGTTGTTCAATTTGATAACAGGATCATTATGAATACTGGTCTTCCTGCAGAAATGGACACAGCAGCTCTTGCTAGGAGAGAGTGTGAAGCCATTCTCTGCACACCATGCAGCTATTTTATTAACAGATGTTTGAAATTGTTTTTAAATAAACGCATGTTCGATCCCTGGCAGGATATTTGCAGGTCGTCCACATACATCGTGACATAAACTGAAGGTGAAAGAAGATGAAGAATGTTACTGATGTAAAGGTTCTACGACGAGCTCTACGAGCTAATGCTTTTGCTCTCTTAAAGGCAATAAGATTCTCCGTTGTGGGGTATCTCCTAAATAACCCCCATAACTTCCTCTGTTTCTTATAGGTGGTTTGACATTCTTCATTCCACCAAGGTGTGCATCGCCTGTGTATTCTAGAGGAACTTTTAGGAATTGTAATATCAGCTGCACGTATAATGGTTTCGGTGACCCTTTCAACGGCCTCATTTATATTTCGAATCATGACCAAAGTATCATCAACAACTGCCAATTGTGTAAAAAGCGTCCAATCTGCCCGACTGTACACGTAAGTAGGTACACGTTGCTGCACACTACTACCTCCAGTCTGGGAGATGACGAGTGGGAAATGATCGCTATTATGCAGATCATTCCCTACAAACAATTTTAACAATGGCAGAAGTGAGGGGGAACAAATGGCCAGTTGTTGTTGTTGTTGTTGGTTGGGTTTTGTGGCGCAAGGTCCAAAGAGGACAAGCTGCGCCAAAAGTTAAGTCTTAAAGAAAATTGACATATTATAGACAAAACCCAAACGCAACTTTAAAAATTTAAAACATAAAAATTAATGTATATATTTATTTTAAAATCTACAAAATATGAAAGTATATAAAAATAAAATTGATAAAATTTAAATAAAATTAATGAAACCAATTTTCCTAAGAAAGGAAAAAAGGTTTCTGTGGGGAGGCTCCCCCACCAAATCATACATAGCTAAAATGTCAGTATCAAAAAATTTAAAACGGTATAAGTTAAAATAGGGGCATGATATTAAAATATGATGAACAGTGTATGGTACATCACACGTTTCACACCATGGATTTAGTTCATTTAGAAACAAATGTCTGTGTGTGAAACGTGTGTGTCCGATACGAAGGCGAGTCAATCTGACATCTGCTCTTCGTAACGGTAAAATTGATGATGGAATGAGGTATGGAAAGATGGCACGCAGTTTGTTTCCGACCTGCATACTCCATGACTCCTGCCAAAGAGAATTAACAAATCTTTTTACAACCCTTCTCACGTCGAAGAGAGGGACAGATGAATGAAGTACGAACGATGCAGCTTTAGCAGCTGCATCTGCCTTTTCATTTCCCTCTAGACCTACATGACCTGGGACCCAACAGAAAATGATGTCATATCCCTTGCCAGCAAGGGAATCCAATGCTCCGAAAATCTTGGACACAACAGGATGGCAAAAATTTGAATTTCCCAACGCTTCTAATGCACTCAAACTGTCAGTATACACGCAGATTTTATGAAACTTCTCTGTATTCACTAGCTGAAGAGCTTGAAGAATGGCAGTAGCTTCAGCTGTAAAGATGGAGCAGGACGTATGAAGGCTGTAACCATAACTGGTATCAGCGTAAAATACGCCACAGCCAACATGTCCTGCAGTTTTAGATCCATCTGTGAATACAGGCGTGTAGGATGAATACTGACAGCGATGTGAAAAGAAAAGCTGTTGAAAAATCGTTGAGGTTGTGTCCGATTTTCTAAACTGAGCAAATGGATTAATAATATTAATCTGTGGATCATACCAGGGCGGATGTGAATGTAAGTCCGTTTTAATAAAACGGACATCATGTAGGTCTGTTAAATAGAGTTGAGATTTAGTTCGACTGAGAAAGGGTTGGATGCTATATCGTCGAGCATCATATAATCTCTGTAAGGCAGGAGTATATACCAAGGATCGTAAAGGATGTTGAATGTTAGACATAACTTTAGCGTAGTAATTGAGAGACAGCTGCATTCGTCTCAGGTCTACAATTGCTGACAAATCGCATAAAGACTCTGGACGGGTGATGTGCGGAATGCGCCTGAACAAATTCTCAAAGCAGAGTGATGCACAGTGTCCAGTCTGCGTAAAACAGAAGACCTAGCAGATCCATACACAACACATCCGTAGTCAATACGAGATAAAATGAGTGCTTGATAGACACGAAGGAGTGACAAGCGATCAGCACCCCAAGATGTATTAGATAATACCTTGAGGATATTAACCGATCGCTCGCACTTCTTCCGCAAATGTAAAACATGCGGAAGAAAGGTCAACTTTCGGTCGAATATCACACCAAGAAATTTAATCTCGTTGACCACGGGTATTGTAGTGTTGTTCAGATGAATAACAGGATCATTGTGAATACTGGTCTTCCTGCAGAAATGGACACAGCAGCTCTTGCTAGGAGAGAGTGTAAAGCCATTCTCTGCACACCATGCAGCTATTTTATTAACAGATGTTTGAAGTTGTCTCTCAATTAAACGCATGTTCGATCCCTGGCAGGATATTTGCAGGTCGTCCACATACATCGTGCCATAAACTGAAGGTGAAAGAAGATGAAGAATGTTACTGATGTAAAGGTTAAAAATAGTGACACTTAAAATGGAGCCTTGGGGAACACCCTCGGCTTGAATAAAAGTATTGGATGTAAATGTTCCAATACGAATTTTAAAAGTACGGGAGCGTAAAAAGTTTTGTAGGAATATCGGGAGATTACCCCTAAAGCCAAAATCATATAATGAACGGAGAATTCCATATCGCCACGTACGGTCGTATGCCTTCTCGATGTCGAAGAAAATGGAATTTATTAAAACGGAGTTACATTTACATCCTCCCTGGTACGATCCTCAGGTACATATCATCAATCCATTTGCTCAATTTAGAAAATCGGACACAAATTCAACAGTTTTTCAACAGCTATATCTATATCATCGCTGTCAGTATTCATCATATACGCCTGTATTCACGGATGGTTCTAAAAGTGCAGGACATGTTGGCTGTGGCATATTTTATGCTAATACCAGTTATGCTTACAGCCTCCATACGTCCTGCTCCATCTTTACAGCTGAAGCTACGGCCATTCATCAAGCCCTTCAGCTTGTGAATACAGAGCAATTTAATAAAATCTGTGTGTATACTGACAGTTTGAGTGTTTTAGAAGCGTTGGATAACTATAATAATTGTCATCCAGTTGTGTCCAAGATTTTCGGAGCTTTGGATTCCCTTGTGGGCAAGGGCTATGACATCATCTTCTGTTGGATCCCAGGTCATGTAGGTCTAGAGGGAAATGAAAAGGCGGATGCAGCTGCTAAAGCTGCATCGCCTATACTACATCCATCTGTCCCTGTTTTCGATGTGAGAAGGGTTGTTAAAAGATTTGTAAATTCTCTTTGGCAGGAGTCATGGAGTATGCAGGTCACAAACAAACTACGTGCCATATTCCCATATTTCATTCCATCATCAGTTTTACCGTTACGAAAAGCAGATGTCAGATTGACTCGCCTTCGTATCGGACACACACGTTTCACACACAGACATTTGTTTTTAAGTGAAGTAATTCCATGGTGTGAAACGTGTGATGAACCATACACTGTCTTTCATATTTTAATCTCATGTCCTGTTTTTAACCTTTACCGTTTTAAATATTTTCAAACTGACATTTTAACCATGTATGATTTAGTGGGGGAGTCTCCCCACCGAAACCTTTTTTCCTTTTTAAGGGAAATTGGTTTCCTTAATTTTATTTAAATTTTATGAATTTTGTTTTACTTTGATATACTTATTTCGATTTTAAAATTATTATATACAATAATTTTTGTGTTTTAAATTTTTAATGTTGTGTTTGGGTTTTGCCTAAAATTAATTTTCTTTAAAACTCAACTTTTGGCGCAGCTTGTCCTCTTTGGACCTTGCGCCACAAAACCCAACCAACCAAACCAAACCTCCATAATCTCCAAAATGAGACTGTTGGCAAATATCGAGGTGACCGTCTCGCCTCATCGACATTTTAATTTTTCTCAGGGAGTGATCTCCGCAAGGGATTTATTGAATACGCCTACGGATGAGATCCTAGAACATCTAAAGGATCAGAAGGTCTGCGGCGTTAAGCGCATAACTGTCAGAAGAGATGGAAAGTACATTGATACGAAACATCTCATTCTAACATATGCCACGCCAGACCTTCCAGAAAATATCAAAGTTGCATATATGCATTTACCCGTAAGGCCATATATTCCTAATCCCTTACGTTGTTTCCAGTGCCAACATTTTGGACATTCGAAAAACTCTTGTAGGTCAAAACCTACTTGCGCTCGTTGCGCAGTAGTTGGCCACGAGAGTGCTAATTGTACTGAAAAGGAGGCGTGTGTCAACTGTAAAGGTGACCACCCCTCCTACTCCCGAAATTGTCCAATATGGGTACTGGAAAAAGAGATCACCACTTTGAAAATTACTAATAAAATTTCTTATCCTGAAGCCCGACGTATTGTCACATCTCGAACGCCAAAGTCTGGAGTAAGCTATGCAACCGTAGCTAAAAAAGTCACCAGATCCAGTAGCACACAAACAGACTCAATTTTACTTCCCCTTGTTAAATTACCCCTTACTTCAACAGAAAGGCCAAAATCTAAAAAAGCTCCTACCTATAAATCAAAATCTGCAAAGGCTTACAGATTAAAATCTTCAAAAGAGGGCTCTACAAGGCCCTCAATATCCACCTGCAAAGCATTGTCCCTGGAAGCTGATGCGGTATCTCTACATCCCTCGGATGATGATATGTCGTTCGAGGAATGGTTAGATGACTCGCCTTCCAGCTCCAGGAGAGGAGCTTCAAGAACTAAAGAATAACTTCCTTTATTTCTTGGAACTGCCATGGTTTGCGTTCACATCATGATGACATCAAGTCTCTAATATTAACATATAATCCCGCATGTTTGGCACTTCAGGAAACTTTCCTGAAGTCAACCAATAATATTAACATGCGTGGATTTAATTGCTTTAGAAAAGACTGTGGTGACGATGGTGCAGTGTCTGGTGGTGTTTGTATATTAACATCAAATAATTTCCCCAGCACTGTCCATCCAATCAATACAACTCTACAGGCTGTAGCTGTGAGAATTCACATATCATGTTTGATTACAGTCTGTAGTTTGTATTTGCCACCACATGATGTCATCCGCCAAGAAGAACTCGATGCATTATTGGATCAGCTGCCTACACCATTTTTGTTAGTAGGTGACTTTAACGGACATAATTCTTTGTGGGGAAGTGATGATACTAATTCTCGCGGTCGTCAGATAGAGCAATTTATTTCTGATAATTGTCTCTGTCTGATCAATACCGACGAGAAAACATATTTCCACACACCCACAAGAACATTTCATTCTCTTGATCTCGCCATTTGTTCACCCTCACTTCTGCCGTTGTTGAATTTAACAATAGGGAATGATCTGCATAATAGCGATCATTTCCCACTCTCATCTCCCAGACTGGAGGTAGTAGTGTGCAGCAACGTATACCTACTTACGTGTACAGTCGGGCAGATTGGACATTATTTACACAACGGGCAGTCGTTGATGATAAAATGGTTATGATCGACGATGTTAATGAAGCCGTTTACAAAGTCACTGAAACAATTATAAGTGCAGCTGATGCAGCTATACCTAAAAGTTCCTCTATATTAAAAAGGCGTTGCAAGCCGTGGTGGAACATTGAATGCCAAGAAACTTATAAAAAACAAAGGAAGTTATGGGGGTTATTTCGTAGGTACCCCACAACGGAGAATCTTATTGCCTTTAAGAGAGCAAAAGCATTAGCTCGTCGTCGAAGTCAGAAGGAATCTTGGTCTTGCTATGTCTCCTCAATAACATCCTCCACATCCAGTAAGCAGTTATGGAGAAAAGTTAAAGCAGCCAATGGTATCTATACGGAATTCTCCATTCCCGTCCTGAAAACTGGAGCTGCTATATACTCTTCTCCTGCAGACATAGCTAGCGTCTTTGGTGAAACATTTGCTAACGTCTCAAGTGCCGACTCTTATAGTCCTTCGTTTTTAAGGACTAAGAGTCGAGCTGAGCAAATACCAATTCGTTTCCACCATAGACAAGCTTTGCCTTATAACTGCGAATTTCGGATGTTGGAATCCCCTCAGGGGGTTTACTTACTTTAAGTAAACACGGGTGTCACAATCCCGAGGTACCCCAGTGATCTGTCCTCTTCTTTCATTTCTTCTCTCTTCTACCCTACTGCTTTTCTTCCTTTCGTCCCTCATTGTGGTTGCCTCTCATGAGGTTGAGGGCTCCCCTTGAGCAGCTGTCGCCGCTCTGTTGCTATTAGCTACTCTTGGGGACTAAATCACCCACGTGTTTGCCGTGCGTGGAGACCCGTGTCCCTGGAAAGGAGGGTCCTGGTAATTGAGGCCCCCAGAGACCAACACATTACTTTGGCCTCTGCTTCAGGTAAA
>JAPDSC010138733.1:4480-18150 GCA_026290005.1 Latrodectus geometricus
ATAATTCAAATTGGCCTGTAATTTTAATTAAAAAAATTATAGACACACACACATGCACACACACACACACACACACACACATATATATATATATATATATATATATATATATATATTAAAACTTATGTTAAAAATGTAAACAAAATTTTATGATAATTATGATTTTTATAACATTAATATTCTTTTTAATATTTATTAAGGAGTTTTTCAATATTAAAATATATATGCAAGTATTTTTAAAGAATCCTACATTTTAAAACAAAAGAGCTGAAAAATTATTTTTAACAATTAGAAATATTTTTCTTGAATCAAAAAGCATTAGCAAACCTAGAAATGAAATTTTAATGTTTTCTTATTGCAAAAGTATCAAAACAAATTTGTATCCTACTTATTTCCTATTTAAAACAAATTTTAATACAGAGAAAAGGTAAAACATATACACTGCATCTTTTACCTAATAACTTCAAGAAACTACACAAAGAGAAAATGCAAACTGAAAATATGACAGTTTGAGTTCAACTAAATCATAATCAAAATGATTAATCTCAATATCTCGATCATAAGTAATCATCAAAGGATGAAGAAAATTAAATATATCTCTCTCTTGAATTGATAATTAATATCATTAAAAAATAAAATTTATATCATTACAACTTATCAAATTAACTAACAATCAACTGCACAGTCACAAATTTAAATACATCTTTTTTTTTTAATTAATACAAAACTTCAAAAAAGTGAAATATAATAAAAATCTTAAAACCATGAATAATTTAAAGTCCACCAGAATCTACAGAAATAATTATACTTTTAATTGGAATAAAAGATAACATTAGAATTCAGCAATGAAGAAAATTTTAAATAACATATTCAAAATAATTTTTACATGCTACTAAATGCAAAAAATAATAATAATAAAAACATAAATTAATAATTTCATTCAACTACGTTAGAAAATACTGCACATATTATTACTATAGACACTAACTTCAAAAATCAAGTCTGGAAAATTAATTTCTATTGAAAATTTTGTATGCATTTTTTTACAAAGTCATATTTTGGAAATTTCAAACCCTTTTCAATGTGATTGTAGATAATACTACTCAAATTAAAAAACATCAAAATTTATCAGATATAATAAAATGTAACTTCTTAATATTTTTTAACATATTTAAATAATCATTTTTTAAAATTTGTATTAATTTTTATAGTAAAAATTTAACATAAAATTCTTTTAATATGAAAAATCTGTTTTATAGTATTTCACAAAGACATAAAAGAAATGTATACAGAACTAATTTTTGATACCTTAGACCAATCATATAATAATAGAAAAAATTACCTTATGATTACCAAATGCATGAGCTCCATCATAGATATAAAGATGATCATTGCAATCCAAAGCTAATCGTTCAAATCTCAACATAAATCTCTGAAGTATTGTATCTGTTTGAAATGTAAGAACACATTTTAAATTGTCTTCACCTTCAGATGTTAAAACTGTGCCATCTATTTTCTTATAAGTTTGCAAGTTACGTTCTTTTGTGCATAATGTTGATATATGATCTGAAAAACAAAATATGCATATTTTTTTAAATACATTGACCCCAAATGTTTCCTTAAACAAAGAACTAATTTTCACCAGTAGAAAAAATTTTGCTAACATAAGTCTAAATGTAGCATTTAAAAAACACACATGACTAATTACATATTTGATAAGAGAAACTTACAATCATATAGATACAATTAAGTTTTATAAGGATATTTGAATTGAAAAATGAAATAACCATCTAATAATTAAATTATATTGAATTGAATATTACTTTTTGATTAGTTTTTATAAGTGATATTTACTAGATACATCATATCTTTAAGGAAAAATTTACTTGATGTAAAAAATTATTTGCAGTCTCTCTCCATTTGACAGTAAAATGAACATACATGTGGGACATAAATTTGTCAATTCCTAACATCACTATTTTGAGTTGTCTCCGGTCTGGAAAGTACTTAAGACCCACAAGAATCTTTTTAATGAGTGTCAATAAACTGAAAGAGATTGAGATGTTTTTGATAGCAACAAGATGAATGTACCTTCCCCCATAACTTTAAAATTTACTTTTATGTTAAAATTAAGAAAAAATTTTTTAACATCTTATTGTATATTCATAAATATTAGTTCAGATCAGATTAGTTATTTAAATTATGACTTGCCACTCCCATATAAGTAGAGATATATATTGTCATCAATCCTAGTTGCTTATTTTCTTCAAGGCATTTAATCCAAAATTATTTCTAGTTGCCTTATCCCTTTCCAAAAATGCATATGGGTACTTAATTAATTTGTATAGCAGAGGGTTAATTCTTTCGTACATTCATTTTCTAAGATCAAATTACTTAAACTCTATTTTTAATTTATAGTCATTATTTACTACAGATTGGCTAATTATTTCCCTTAACCTGCAAGCATGTGTATGTCTTAGAGGCTTGGTACTTCTTAAATTAGTATTAAAAACATCTGCTTTTTTCAAAAGCATTCCTGATCTTCAGTAATTGTTTTCATATGTAAACTACTTTCTAATCATTGCAATTTCTTCATTTTTGAATTTTTCCTTTTGTTGTTGTTTTGATGTTAGAGCACATGATTGTTCATTTCGATTTTAGTTAACTTTTCTAAGTTTTAAAAAAATTAAATACTATTAGTTGTACAAGGAAGAAATTAAATGTCTTCAAGCTATGCTAGAAATTTATCAACTGATGAAAAATAGATAAATGCTTTCATTTATTGACAAATGAAGAAATAAATTATGAAAAAATTTCTGGGAAATATAAATCTCTCTAATAAACAAATTTAATGACACACACGATTCTAATTCAGAGAAAATGAAGACATTTCACCACAAATTTTATATATTTACAAAAACAACATGATCAAGGTAAAATCAAGAATAGGAAAAATAGAAATTCATGAAAGAATATTAAGTAAAAAAGCATACTTTAATAACCCCTCCTCTAAAAAATTATAGAACAGTTAATGATACATTCATCAAGTGAACTAAATTATCCTATAAGAAAAATTAAAAAATCTGGAAAAAAAATAGGTCATATTCGTCCCGAGTAAAAAAAACAAAACAATCTTCAATATGTAATGCCAAAATATGATAAAAATATCTATAGAGAGCAAACATGCCACATACATTTACAAAAAAAAAATATGAATAAATTATATATATTTTTTGTAATTATTTTTAATATGCAGCTTCTTTAACAGAAAATGTACTTGATATGGTAAAAATTATCTTGATAGTAAAAGATGCAAACTGGATCTCATAAAACCAGAGCATGTTCCTGCATATAAGCATGTGTTCCCTTGGGTTAAGTTTATATTCATCAGAAAAACTAGGATTTTTTTTAAAAGCATAGCAAGTCTAAACTTGTATTTTAACAACCATAACAGAAATTGTTACTACCTCCAATCACATCAGATTCTACACCTACTGTATGATTTTCAGAATAAAATATTTGTTCTAACAGATATGTAAATATAATATTTCTAATATAATAATAAGGTAAGTAAATATAACATTTGAGAATTGTAAAAATATAAAACCTACCATTTAACTCTTGATCAACTTTAGAAAATTATATATAATCTAAGAAAATTAGAAATTCCAAGCAAATTATTTGTTTCCATTATATTATATAAATCAACTTTATTAAGAATGAAAAATTTTAATTTACTGTTTATTTGATGAGAAATCCTAAATTTTAGGGAATCTAAGAAAGAAAAAAAAACTCCAATTTACATTCGGTTAACATGTTAAGCTCTTTTCTCCTCTTATTTTGAGATTTTAAAATTCTTACCTAAATTAAAAACTTTAAAAATTTATTCAATTTACTTTTATAAAACCATGGAAAGCTAATTTTTTAATTTAAGCAGTTTGAATTAAGTTTTAAATCAATATACTTTAGTTGAAAAAAAATTACAAAATATTACATAAGTAATATATAAAATTGTAACAATAAGAAAACAAAACCTCTCATTGCATTGAAAGTTTTGTTAGTATAGATAAATTCATATAATTTTTAGTGTATTTTTTATTTAATATTATCTTTATAAAAGTAGTGTATTTTTATCAGCATTCCATCATTCTTAGATAATATAAAATATTTTTTATGTTAATCTACATTTTAAAGCAGTAGTTATTTTAGAATATAGAAAATTTAATTAAAAAAAAGTGTTCTTTTGATAAATAAGATGCATATTTTTTTTAACTAATTAAGATCAAAAATAATAATTAATATAAGCCTTCATTGTTTTATACTTGTTTGTAGCATTTGCAAAAAAATAGCTTTTTCAATATTTGAGCACCATTCTGTTGAGCATTTTTACCAAAAAAGTCACTAAATGTTCTAAATTTTAATAATTTTTTTTTTAAATTGCATTGGTCAAAAAATTTTATACTTTATTGAAAAATAGATAAAAGCCTTATTTTCAATTCATATTCTAATTTTTAATCATAATTTCAAAACTTGCATTGACTAAAAAAATAAATAAATAAATAAAATGTGAACTAAAATATAATAAAAAATATAAAAGGTGAGTTTGGCTACTATGCTACAATATTTGGCGCCTTATTTTTCACTGAAATGGTCTCAAGGAGTTAATATATAAATAACATTTTTTTTTCTTAGGATGTAATAGGTATGTATTATACACAAATTTGTTAACAAAATTTAAAAATACATTGGTTTATTTTCAGAATTTAAATTTTTTCTCATTATTTTAAATGATTAAGTAGGGGTCTATTTGATTTTTAAATACGTTGTGATAAATTATAAAATAAAGTTTAAAAAACAGCCAAAAAAATAGAACAAATAGATTAACCTTTCGAAAATTAATCTTTTGACTTCTGCTTATTTAATTTAACAAAATAACATGATATTGTAATGTTCCTTTTTTAACTTAAATATACAGGAAAAACTCTTCAAAATATTTTAATTTTTTATGGAGAGATGAAGATGCCATTTTGATTTGCAGGAAAGAATTATGCAATCAAATGTGTAAATAAACAAAGAATGAAAATATATGTAAAC
Source organism: Latrodectus geometricus (assembly GCA_026290005.1). Lineage (NCBI taxonomy): Eukaryota > Metazoa > Arthropoda > Arachnida > Araneae > Theridiidae > Latrodectus > Latrodectus geometricus. The sequence continues at coordinate 9,575 of JAPDSC010138733.1, forward strand.
AAAAGTATTTGAAAGTAGGACATAAAGTAAGTAAATAAAGAACATTTAATGCAATACAGTATCTTTTATAATCACGAAACAAAAATTCTATTAGAATGATAAATATTTTCATGTATTAAAAAAAAAAAATCATAGACATATGGATACCACAAACTACTTGCAAGTAATTCTAACCTAGCAATAATCCTGACATTTTATAAGTACCATTAAAAGTGAAGTAAAATTCATTTAACATTTTTAAATCAATTTTTTTTAACACATTTTTAATTTTTCTCTTTTTTAACTCATTATTGACACTTAGTTAATAATTTTACAGTAAAAAATATTAGTTTTACAACAAAATTTTTGATTAAGGGTGTAAAGATTTTTCAGGTTTTCTGGAAAATAATATATCATAATAGCTTTAAGAAATGTGAGAGTCTGAAAATCCTATTACAATAAGGTATTGAAATATTTTATACTAAAATGTATAATAACTTGCATGACATTTAAATACTATAGTTTTTAATACTTAGAACTTTATAAATGTTATCATATTTAAATACTATAGTTTTTAAATAGCAATCTATAGTTTTTAAATATGATATCATTAAAAAAATTGGTGGCAAAATTACAAAATTATTATGTTGATTTTAGTTAAGGTTACAATATTTCATTATATTATTCATAGTGAAATATTGGCTATGTTGTCACCATGTATGTATTATTTTTCTTTGTATAATGTATGCTTTCAAATGCAGAAAATTCCAAAAATATTGTTAATGGTGCCTACTAGCAAAATAAACAGTGATTATTAGTTCTTTTGGGGAACTTGTTAAATAAAATAAAAAATTAATTCAGTTTTACTTTATCACCAAAAATATTTAATTGTATAAAATGAATGAGCCATTGATTACAAAAAAAAATATTTCCGTGCTTTTAAAAAGGCAAATATATTTCAAAGAAATGAGCACAAGACAAAAATCAAAACATTGAAGTCACATTTATTGGAGCAAAAGAATCTTATTTTCAATATCATTTCAATATGATACTTATATAAATATATATTTACCTCCAAAAATGCATAAAAACAAAATTTTATTTTGTTTCTATGCATATTTGTATTTGAATATTGCAAAGCTTAATAAGCAATCTATAAAAACATAAATTTTTATAAATGGTTTTGGAACAAAAAAAAGTAATAAAATGAAAAAGTCCTCTTCTAATAATAATGATGACTTAAAGAACATGTCTTAAATAATATTATTAAACATCTAAAGGAAATCCTGCAGTGATATCTCTCGAAATATGAATTTATCAGATTCATATATGTAAAGCTTTCTTTACACATATTCATACAATTACATTAATAAGAATTGAAAAAGAAAAGTCTGCCAAAATTTTAATTTTCAGAAAAAATAAAATAAAAACAATATTTTTTTAAGTATACTTAATAGATTATTACAACATATTCTTGACGAACTTCTAGAATCAAACCAACATTTTAAACTGATATGAGTATTTTATTCAGTTTTCTGTCCAAAAGCAACAATTAAATACATTTTAAAAATATTATCGAACAACAAATTTACAAGAATCATTTTCAAATTATCAATTATTCTAAAAAAAACTAAAAATATGCATGAAATTTTTCTGCAAAAAATTATTAAAATCTTTTAATGATCTCAGTAATTGTTCATTTCTTGATATTACACCTAAATTATTTTATTAAAATAGAATTTTAATTATATCATTTTGAAACCCTAAAAGTTATATGCAACAGAATACTTTTAAAATAGTTTATGAAAACAATATATGAAAAACTACTTAACATTAATAATACTTTTTAACAGAAAAAAAAAAAAAATCAAAAAGAAAACGAAACTAACAAAAAATTAAATTTTTCAAGGCATGAAGATCATAAAAATTGTGAAATTTTAACTTAATCTAATACTTACAATACTTATTTTTATCTGCAAATGCACCATTCCTACACAAAAGTAACTTTAATAATAAACACTGAAGAACAACATAACACCAATGATCTCTCTGAACACTCGCCATTTTGACAGACTATTGAACCAATGCCATAATTTTTTCCTACATTTCGGCTTCTTTATTTTTGCCGACATTGAAAAGTAATTTTTCATAGCCAACCGACTCTTAATTTTGAACAGCAATTAAGTGATGCAGGTAACGACAAAGCTGGCTGCCTCTTCCAAGTTGACAAATTAAATACTTTTAAGAAACTGGACATTAACATCAGTTTAAATCATAAATTTCCCATTATATTACAATATATCTTCATGCAATTTATTTTTCTACCGATTATTTCTTATAACCTTTAATTTAAAAATAACAAACTACAAGTAGAGTGAAATAAAAGCTAGATACTTCAAAAATTTGTTGATTACTCGTAAAATATTGAAAAATGCAAATTTTATCACTATTTCAAGGTTTAAAAGAAATAAAAAAGTAACATTTCAAACATAATTAGTCTTCATATAAATATGTATTCGTATGAATAAAAGTATTTTTAACTATGGCACTCAGAACTCTTCTGGATGAACATCTGAAACATACCGAACATATATCATTATTTTACAGCGCTTAGGATACAATTTTAAACTTCCTATTCCAAAGAAATTGCTTATGGATGATAGGAAGTTTTGGTTATGGGGTGAGCATGTATCCTTTGAAGGTGTTTTTAACAATGTCTTAAATGGTTAACGGGTTTTTAATTTAAAAAATTAAAATAATTTTAAGAAATTGAAATCACAAAGGTAAATTAAATTATTAGTAAAATTGCAATATCTATTTTGAACTTTAAATATGTATTCAGTAATTCATAGATGATCATCTATTTTTCATTTCTTAAAAGCAATTTTATTTTATTTTACTATGACATTTTAACCCAAATCATTAATATGGTGTGATTCTCGTAATGATTTTTTATATCAATAAGCATTTTTTTAAATAAACATTTTAAAATCATTTCTTATATTTTAATTTACGTGTGAAGAATACTTAATTTATTATCTTTTAATTATCAGAAATTGTGAAAATATTGTGTTGTTGTTAGCCTTTTTAATGCTATTTCTTAATCATAGTGAAGAAGTGGAATGTTTTTAGATATTTATATGTGATTTTTAGTGTATTCTTGGAAGTTCTGATTACCCAAATTATATTAAAATAGTATATTTTAAAACACGTTCAACCTATCTGGACTAGAATAAGTATGAAAAATGCAGAAATTCACAAACAATTTTGGGCAGGATGAAGCATTTTTGTAATATATATAAAAATAACTTTATTGCAGTTTTTGTGGAATTACGTTTCACTTCTATCACTTTATACAACACAATTATGCATATAATTTTTCATACTATGTCCTATATTAGTTGCATATTAATTGATTTGCAATTTATTGCTTATTTTTCTGCTCATCTGTATATTTATAATCAAATTTTCTAAAAGAAGAATATGTTGAAGAAAATCCAGATAAAAAATAAAAAAGGAATACTTTTTTAAACAAATAATAAATAAAATAATCAGTAGTTATTACTCAAGAATGGTCATGCAATAATAAATTCGTTTTTCAAAGGTAGATTGGATTTGCAGTTAAAATGAATGCCTGGTATCTTCGAGAATTATACTTGCTTGCTGTTTACAGGAATAAAAATAAATTAAAATACTTAGTTATGTAGAAGAGAAATTCAGAAAATATGAAATGTGGCTATCTTTTACAGTTACACAAGCTTCACCACAGTCTTATGTATTTGTATTTTTTTAATAAGGCTTGTATATAATTTAATAAGGTTTGTATATAATTTAATAAGGCTTGTGATAAACGATTGTGGTGGTAATTTCCATGCTAACACTTAATCTTACTGTTAATTTCCACTCTAATAAGTCGATTTTAGAACTTCGAGGTTCTTTAAATGAGCTTGTTGATTTAAAATGACTCTTTCTGGAGAATCCTACAAATGTACTGTGGATTAATATCTGGAGACCTTACTGATCCTATTACAAGGGGAATAACGCATACCATCTCCAACCAAATAATTATCGAAAAGTGCAGTTCCGTGTGTTAGATATTATAAGTCATAAAAATAAATTGATCTTCCACGGCTCCTTTAAAAAGTCACATGTAGGATTAAAGAATTCAATTTCCATAGAGTTCTGTAGCCACTATACAAGCAGAGAAGTTATGGAGCAGTACACGCTCATCCAAAATTATTCCTCCTTACATTTGGATACTAGTGTCACTAAACTTAATGATTTCTCTGATATTTGAAAAATGATAGTGTCTTACAGGTTTTATCCAGAGGAAAAGTCGTTAAAAATTTCTATGTTTGCCGAATCTTAATTCTTTTTTGAATAGGATTTGACACAAATTCATCTATTTAAAAGAATTCAGAACTCTTTGAGTTAGCACCCAGAAAATTCCAAGAAATGACGTAATGCCGAGAAAATTCAAAAGTAGCACCGTCATGATGTGCAATCATTCCGCTTTTTACCATTGAAGAAAATAGAGTTCCATCGATTGTCAGCTGATTACCTTAATTATGTTCAATAACTGCTAATATCTTTTCTTTCTACTGTTGAAACAAAATAAGAAAAAACTATAATCTGTCGTTTATTTATACACTTAACAACATTACATAGGATTTATGCTTCAACACTCTGTTCACAGCTGTAAGTGGAACCCCTTCTATTCATTTATTTTATCATTTTTAAGACTTTATCCTTTTGTGAAATGAAAACTTTATTATTTTTCATATCTCAAGCGAATGTAAATAGAGTTATTCTTTCTCTTACTGCTAACAAGAGTTCTTAAATTTTTATTTATTTAGATTATTAAAAGGTAGCTTATGGGAAAAAATATTATTATTCCTCTACACCAAATAAAGTTGCTCTCTCTCTTACAAAACTAAGTGAAGGAAATACGCATTATGATCTCAGAACATAAAGATTGCTCTCAAAATATCACTATCAATGCATGATGCATTTGACAGAACAATATATTATTTACTAATTTTGATTTGCAAATAATTTGAAATTTTGAAATTATCTTATCTGTAAATCAATATAAAAAAAAACATATATTAAATACATTTTAGAGATAATGTAATTCCTAATTATAACTCCTTATAGAATATATACAACAGTTCAAGTACGAAATACGATTAATTTGAATAAAGCAAAGTATTCAGATTAACTGTCAGCATGACTAACTATCAGATTGATGGTTGAGTGGCTAATTTTTTTGGCTTTCAGTTCGATAACTCATAGGTTATACTCCCTCGAATGTGGTTGATTGTGGTGAGGGAGGATTCACTTTTAACTGTAGACCTCAGTCGAATTAGTCCTAATATGTCGTTGAATGGCAACCAAATCAAACCAAATCCTCTTGTGCAAAGAGTGGTTTTACAGAGACAAACATTTAACAAACATTTATGTTTAAACATATCGAGATAGTAGAGTACCAAATAATTGTCATATCATGTCCGAAAAAGTCAAAAAAATTATAAAATATTTAAAGCCTATTTGTCCTTTTTTTTTTTTTTTTTTTTTTTTTTAATCAGTTTAATATTGTTAGAATAGAACTCAAAGGAATTGTTTTTCACTCGAACTTAAAAATCCACATGATGCTGCCTATTAATCAGATTTATTTCAGAAATTCAGCAATGAAAATTTAATATTACAAAGTGGAAGTCTTAATAAGTTCTAATCTGTAAACATCAAGTTTCTTCAAAACTGCAATTTTTAAGAAATTTCTAAACGAAGAAACATTTTATTCATTTCATATTGATGAAACTTTGAGTGAGAGAAAAATTAATTATTACATTTTCATAATCAATAGAACTTTTTAGCAGGGAAATGAGGAAAAATTTCATAAATAAATTGGAATCCCTAATGTTAAGATAATAAATCCATTTTTCAACAAGAATACAAAGCATTTTATCAAAAAGGGAATTAAATGACGATCGTGAATTAAAAATTAAACTTTAAAACTTTTGCTTGAAAAATAATATCACTGAATCTATATTTCATTGGGCACTTGAAAAAAGTTTTTTAAATTTTATATTTATAGTAAATAATTTTTATATATATATATATATATATAACCTTTAGCGAAGAGGAAAAATGATTTGGAAATTTAAAGATTGACACATAAGTGAAAAATTTTTAATGTTAAGTGTTTTAAATTAAACTCTGTGGCACGGAAATTAAACTCTGTGGCCATCGTGTGCTCAAGGCCTACAGTGCTTACATCTGTTTTCTTGATCAAGGGTGCGAAAGCATATATCAGTAACTGGGGTGCGAAGCATATATGAGGGTTAGGTGATCAGTCTAAAGTGAATCTCCCAGTGTTTAGTTCCGTAATATTCTTGGTATTCAGTTTTATCGACCCCTGAAGGAGTGAAAGGCTGAGTCAACCATGCCATATTTACTAAGAAGAATATTTTTAAATCGGTATTGTTCTACATGTCAAGCACTTCCATTTGAAATTCTTCGGGAACTTTATCCACATCGACATTAAATGGCGAAGAAAACATTTTCATGAAAACCGCTATCTTCTCAGCTTTGAACATTTAGAATCGTAATTGAAATTCATTGAGAGATTAAAATGTCTATATATTGTGCGTATTTTTGAGAAGTAGTAACGATTTCTTTTTCTAAGTGTGGAAAGTGAGATACATTATTCTGAAAAAGTTGCTGTTTCCACAATTTTAATTTGCGCTCATAGCCCAGAGAATTTTATCATACAAATTGTGCATAATTTTTTTCCTTTGCCTTTAAGTTCCACATTAAGATCATTTAGATGCTGAGTCATGCCGATAAGAAACCCAAAATCACACATCCGTTTTTATAACCAAAATGAGGAAACTCATACCCCTTCATATCCAAGAACAATATTAACAAGATAATATTAAATTTGCTTTCAATACCAAGTGAAAATATAGCCAGTTGTGCTGTGTAATTAATATCGCAACTCTCATCAAGTGCAAAAGAACAGTATTCAAATTTTGTAATGCGTTAACGAAGAGTTGTTGCTATGTTCTCGGACAAGTCTTCAATTCTCCTTGGAATGGGGAATCCTGATAAACTAATGTTTGAAATAATATTTATTTCATCAGGAAATGTTATTTATGCAACAGTAATCAGACTTTCTCTTATCATGTCTCCATCTGCAAAGGGTTTCAATTTTTTTTGCCAGTGTTTGACTAACAATAAATCTAGCCTTTATTGCCGTATTTGATAAAATAGCTTGATTTTTAAAAATAGTATGTTGTATTCCGAAGTGTTTCTCTATTCGATTAAACTTATCTATACGGAATTATCCTGTTAAGTTTTTATATTGTTGGTCATGTTTTGTATCGTAATGCTTTTTTATATTATATTTTTTTTTATGTCGGTATAGTCTCTAAGCATATTAAGCATACAGTTTTATTTTTGACAAAAATAAAAAATAACCAAATTTCCACTTTTCTTGGAAATGCCTGTGCTCATCCACAACCTTCTGTTTTTTTGTTTGCTTTTCCGGCATGTTATTATGGATTAAAAATTTGAAAGGTAAAAAAATTTGTAAGAAAACTTAATTTTGAATTAAAAAAAAAAAAAAAAAAAAAAAAATTACTTTTTGACAATAATATTGCACTCACGCCTTTCAAGAAACACAAGAATTGCTAAATTTGCTAGTTAACAGATTACTAGTCAGAATAATTGTGTGCAAAAGCACACACAAACAAACAAAGACGCGATGTTTTCGTATTGCTTATTTGAACAAGTCGCCGACAAGTGAGTAACACTTTACAAAAAATTGTTTCGATTTAATATGTACTAACATTTTATATTATAATTAATTTTACAGCAATATATTGATGGGAGAAAGTTGATAAAATAAACTGAGTTTTAGAAATGCTTATCGGAGCACGTGTTGCTCATCCCTGATATAAGCTATTAGCAGGCCAATCCATTGCCAACTAAATAATTAGTTAGCCATGCCATCAGCTTTCACATGCTAAGGCTATTTGTGGAAGACGTGTATTTTTGGAGAAAAAAAATTTGATTTGTTAAAGTAGTGGTATTTACTATTTACTTAACGTTGTTCAACAGTGCACATATGCAAAACATTTTAATTGAAGGAAATTGAAAACTATAAACAAATTGAATGAGCAGTTTAAAACAAATCGGATGAGTTGGAACGCTTGAAAATTCTTTTCAGTTATAGAATTACTTGAAAGGAATCTCTCCTTTCATTTAAGCTTCAATGAATTTCTGATCGGAAGCGTAATGTGAAAACGGAAAACACGCTGACTGAGTTGGCAAAAAGAATATCCTTCAAAAATTGAAAAAAAAGTAGTTATATTTTTTTATCTTTAAAAAAAGAACGTGGAAATGTGCAAAGAAAGAGTGACCTGATACAATATCTTTTTTTCTTTACCACGAAGATTATGCTAAGATGACAATTTTAAATGGAGGTAACAATCACATTTCTTCGTTTTTGAAGTAAGTCGAGGAATAATGTGAATCATGTGGCATAAGCTACTTTGCAATGAATTCAAATCCGTATTAATCACAATTTGGAT
>JAPDSC010138733.1:18160-30991 GCA_026290005.1 Latrodectus geometricus
TCTTTTAAGAAATTTCAAGATAATCTTTAAGCTCTCTTTGAAGGCAATTCCAGTAAATAGCTAATTTATAAATTTAATTCGATTGAGGATCTTATTGTTTCTCGAGTCATAAGGACGGATTTCACTGGTTAATGGAATTTCTTTTTGATATCATAAAGTTATATAAGAATATTGCAATACATTTCCGGCTTCCTATTTTGGCCGACCAAGATTTCTAAACATAACCGAACTGATCGAATAAATGATAAGTGTCCTGTGGTTTTCATTTCAACAGTTCATGTATTCAATTCCTATTTCAGGCAGGTATATTTGTAGAATTCAAAAATCCATTTTAAAGTGTATGGGCCCTGATTAAATGTACAAAAAATGATCGTAGAACGAAAAACTGTTAATAAAAGTTCACTTCTTCCAAATTTTGAATCAAGTGATGCATCAGTTGGCAAATACTTTTTTCCGCCACATCTTATTAGGAGAATGGTATTGAATTTAATAGAGATTCAGATGTCAATAATTTACTCAGCATGATAATCTTCGGCTACTTCAAAAATAAAATTCAACTCCCCTTTTTTTATGAGAACATTTTTTGCACACCAATGACGATGGTTATTAAAGAGAGCATTTTATTACATTTTCCTCCTTACAAATAAGTTTAAAAAATCAACAATATATTTATACGTACAAAAAAATAGCGCTGAATTAGGGATTAGCAAGGACTATGCAAGTTGTGTAACGCTGCGCATCATTCATGAGCAAATGAGGGAACATTTCTGTGAAGATAACAACAATATAAGAATACATCACTTCCGTTGCAATCAACAAAATTCAATTTTCTTCCCATGATATCCCATTCGATGAGTATAATTCCTTAATCTTAGGAAATCAACATTTCGATTTTGTATATTTGCAAGCAAGTTTTTGTGTATTTACACAAAAAAATTGCTTACATTCTATTTTGTGTATTAATAAGCACTCCTAAATGTTTTAAAAGTCACAACTAGTAAAAAATAAACACTCAAAAATGGAAAAATTCCCTTTCAAAAACAACAATTATGCGAGGAAAAAGTTCACGCTGCTCTCAGTCTTAAAAATTAAAGATTAGGCTTTTGTGATACGCGTCTTACTGCATATTTATGCCCTCTGAATATGCTAAAATAGCCAACTACTTCGTAATTTTAAGCTATAGTCAAGTCATGAAATCAGCATCTTAATGTGTTTTTAATCTGCGTAAGCTCTTTCAATACTACAATACTCGGCTATATCAGGTATTGAACTTGTTACCCTCCGAACATGATTTCCTAATGACCCCACCTTTAATATAATTTAAACTTAAAAATGTTTTTAATTGTATTATTCACATTTATAATATTTATATGATTATGAACTGTTATTCGAAATTTTAAGATTGCATTTCATTTTTAAATACTTCTCATAAGGCCAGATTTTATTTTACAAAAAATTATGAACTTATTTTAGATGCTTAAGCGAGTGAAATCTTTTAAGTTAATAATTTGTTTCATGAGAAAAATGGAACCTTCTGTGTGTGTGTTTTGGTCTTGAAAGAGTTTTCATGATAATAATACAATGATCTATGTTCTCACACAAATAGGAAAAAACTGATTTCGATAGGCTCTCAAATGAGGAAGAAAAACACTTCTCGTTGCTCACCTGTTAGATTTTTCAGGAAAACGCAATGAGGAAAATTTACTCAATACTATCAAATTGGAAATACATTGCATTTTTTTGAATATGGGCAATTTTTCAAAGAAATATAATTCTAAGAAATGATAGTGAATATATTCAAAATTAATAATAGAATTTAAGGAACTGTTTTTGTTGTTTTCATTTGTTGATTTTCGATGTAAAGATACAAAGAAGAAATTAAGACTTATAGAAGATTTACTGGGTTGAAAAGTTTTTTGGGAAACAAATCAATACTGAACCGAAGTTCTTTAAGCTGATGTTTGTTTTTTTCGTGTACCCAGACATAAATGGTAATTTATCCATACACTAAGCAGCTGCAATATATGAGTTTTATAAATAAGAACATGATATAGTATTCAAATATCGCAAACTCTTAAATCACATTAAATATGCTTGAGTATTTCGGCAAATGTGTTGCTCAAAGAAATCTTACTCAAGCCGAATAAGAATTCGAATTCCCTTTGAGAGATTAATACAAAATACTCAATTTGGTTAATTCTGGTTGGATAGCGCTCTTCGGAGCATATTATCCTGATTTCGATTCTAGCTACTGTTGAACAACAGGAGATGCATGTTGCATTTCTCTTTTCTGCATGCAGGCTTGTTGGGGAGGATGCTTGGGAGTTTTCAGGATTCTCACTCTTGCGACTCATGTATACGGCCCATTATCCATTAGAAACATTTTTGGAAGACAGTTTACGCTGTGGGTGCTGAAATGTCGTACGACGATTATTGGATGTTAGGTTGTCCAATACGTTGTGTCATAAAAGTTGTCACCTCTTGGGCAAACCTAGCCTAATGGTAGGACTGCATTCTTTGAAGTATAAGATGCCAAGCGCTATTGAATAATAAGAAATGAATGTTTCACTTCTACTTTTTACATGCATATCTGTCGGAGTGGGTTTTCCGGGTTTCTCCCTTGTGTCATATTAACAGGGCTCACTATTTATGAAAAATCCTCTCTTAGATTTTTTATAGTGTTCACCGTGGAATGTGGGAATGCGGTGTATATTAATATGCCTTACAATAGAGCTTTGAGTCATTAAGCTGTCCACTATGAGGTGTCAATTTGATCAAATTTCGGGTTCATCATGGTCCAGATGTAAAATACTTCTCTCTAGAGCAAAAATCCGGGTTCGATCCCACATGTATGGAACAACGGAAGACGAATGTTGCACTTTTGCCTGCTGCATATACTTATGTATTTGGTATACCAAATACTGCATGCAATGTATGATTATTTTTGGAATTTTCCGGGTTTCCTTCTTTGTGACACTTGAATACGGTATACTATCTACGAAAAGTTCTCCCGAAAGGACGATTATGTTGTGGATGTTAAAAAATGCATTATAATAGCCAATAAGTAGTCCATTATAAAGTGGTCACCTTTCACTGTTTTTATTAATAGGAAGCACTCTTCAGAGCTGAGAACTTAGAATCGATTTCAACTAAAGTTATAAAACCAGGATGTGAATGTAATGTATCTGTGTTCTACCTGTATGTTTATCGGAGCAGATTTTTGAGGGTTTTCTAGCTTTTATCTCTTCTTAAATGAGAATATAGCCTATTAACTACGAAAAATGCTCCTGAAAGGCAATTTTAGGAGTGAATATTAAATGCGGTTCAACGATCGATAGATTGTCCACTAGGATGTGACAGTATTTATATTGTAGCCATTATGGTTTAGAAGTAGAACCGTTGTTTTTGAAATAGAAGGCCACTTGTTTGATTCTAGTCATTGTTAAAAACTGAGATACTGGTGCTGCGTTTCTGCTTTTGATATGCATATTTGTTGGGATAAATGCTAAGGAATTTTTCGGGTTTCCTCCTTTGCGACAATTGAATGTGATTCGCTGTTTATAAAAAACCTTTTAAAAGTCCATAATACGCGATGAATATAAAAAAAAACAATCTTTTAACACAGTCTTCCGAAATATAATATTCTACATGTTACATAAAAATATTGCCTATAAAGTAGTTTCTATATGTCTGTGTCTCACCAGATTGCAGCAGAAGTAAGACTTGAACTTTGATTGACTGAATGGAAAAGTAAATTGTTAATATTATAACGCTATTGTGGAACAATTTTCGATATAAATAATATTTAAACAATAGTCTCAAACCGCTGATTATCAGCAACAAATATATTAGAAGGTTCTAATAAATAAAAAATAATCATAATGGCAGCTTATAGTTAGGAATGAACTTTTCAAAGTAAAAATTCCTGAGTTTGATAGCAACTTCAGTTGAGCACTGGCAATTGAATTTTGACACCGTATAGAAGGCAGTCTAATGGTCTAAAATACTTAATAGTAAGATATTTTAATATAAATGTATAAATTGTCTTCCAAGGGGACTTTTCATAGATAGGAGCCATATTCACGTGTCGCCGAAAGGATGGAATCACAAAAAATTCCCAAGCTCTCATCCCGCAAGTAACGCAAAAGGTAGAAATACATATATTTCCTGTTGTTCAATAGTGACTAAGATCCAGACAGGGATTTTTCATTTTGAGGTTTGTTGAATTTGTGCTTCTGCTTTCTGTATATACTCGTGATAAAATGAGTGCTTGAAAGCTTTTAGTGTTTCTTCTTTGCGATACATTAATACGACCCATAATCTACGCAAAAGCCTATAAGAATGCATTATACAGCGGATATCAAAATAGTTTACAAACTTCGACTATTATGCTGCGGTAGGAGTGAGTACCAGCATAATTGTTTGTCCTAGTTCAAAATTGTTTGCTGGTTGGGAATTTTCGTATTTTAGCAGTAAAGACCTAGTATAAAGTTATGCAATACTTGACTTGCCACCCCCAGAAGTAGCATTTTATGTGGAGTACCTTGCAACCATGATATGCTCCTGACGCTTTTAGAGAAGACGACGGATCTTCGATTAAACTGGGTTCAGACTCATTACTTTTCGACTATGAGAACGACATTCTAACCAACCGTTACCACCGATGTTCTAGGGGGCATTGAACCACTCAGGCTACACGGTTTCACTCTGAGATGTCATAAGTTTTGCATAAAGAAAATATTATTCACTTATCTGTTTTGGTAAATTCTCAAAATAAAAAGTGTGAAAGGAATGGTTGCGTGTATGTGGGTCGTTAAATAACTGATCAAGATAAATATAAATGAGGATTCATTTCAATAACTGATTGAGCAAGCTTTTTAAGTGTTTTAAAGGCATTAAATATGAGTCAAACCTCGTTAAATAATTTAAAATGTGAATACATCAGAAAATCCGTAACTTCTATATCTTATTAATTAAAAATTTCCCTGATTACAATGTACATTTGAAAATTGAGATATGATATAGTTTATTTTTGTTACAAGGATTTCCGCAAGATTCCGTGATAAGGCGCCGAGGGGTTAGCAGAATAATAATTATTTTTGCATTCAGTTCAATATCTTGTAGGCTTGATTCCCATTTGAGAAGTAAACAATTGTAATAGTTTGGAGTAAAATCATTACAATTGCTTACAACCCAAATGGGATCTGTTGATCCAAGTCGAAGTAGCCTCATTTTCAAAAAATTCTTCATCTTATATTCTTTGAATTTTAATTGTGGACAGAATTTTTCATAGAAGTTATTTTAAATTAAACTCATTATAGTTGCATTGGATGAAGTATAAAATTAAACGCAAAATTAATTTTTGGTTTACCAACATTTTCATACATTTAGAATGAGAAAAAAACCTTAATAAAAATTTATTTCATTAAAAATAGCAAATGATAATTATTTATTATAATGTATAAAAAGAGGAAATACAATATTTCCACTACATTATAAAGAAAATGAAAAAACTTTCTTATTTGGAATTTTTAAATATTTGATTTTTTTGAGTGCAATTGAATGGAGAATTTCAAATGGGAAAGTTTTATGATAAATGCAATCAAAAATTCTGAGGAAATTAAAAGATCATTTCGTTTTAATAAAAATTAGCCACACACAAAAAACAGCAAAATTTACTTATTACTTATGCTATATTTCAATTGCAATCGCTTAAAATCTGGTAAATGATTCAATAATTATAATACACATACTTGAATCCCATCCTTGACATTTTTTTACGTGTTTTTGTGACACAAGAAGGATTAATGTTCAATAAGTACCAGAAAAGCAAAAAAATACACATTAGAATCACAATTAAATACATCTAAATAAATATATCATAGGTACATTAATGCCTTCCCAAATTTGTTTATCTGAAATGTATCGAAATTAAATCATACCTTAGAATAGATTCCATAGTTACCGATATCTCTTCTAAACATGTTTCCTCTAACGGTGGGCACTTGGGTATAAGCCCTTCGTTACAACAAGGCCGGATACTACTACTCATTATCGTTATTTGGTGGTCACCTGTGAACCAAGTCACGGAGGCGAGTAGCATTACTCATGTCACACCACCACAAACCTATTGCTAGGGCGGGCCACATTCATCCATCATCTCAGGAAAGGACGAGAAACACGGAGAAAGAGAAACTACATCCATATGCCCGAGCCGGGATTCGAACCCAAGTCCTTCCCATTCGTTGTCAGATACGCTAACTACTAGACAGGGTAGGCGGTCTGAACATTTTATGTTGAATGTATAAAATACTAAAAGATAGTGAATGATATTAAATAGTTTTCATTCATTATCACTCGCTATATCATCATCATTTAACTCAATAATATAAATTTTTATTATGTAATTGATTGAAAAAAATGTTATAACAGCAAAAAATAATAAAATTAATTTATTGAAAAGTAGAATTCATGTACCACAAGGGAGGCAAAACTCGAAACCTTCAAATATTTATCAAAATAAATGTGCTTCTAAAATTGTAACCCCTATTTCCATTTTTAAATACATTTGAGATTGAAGTGAAAATATTATAACTCTCTTAATACAGTCTTATTATCAAACTATGATGAATCTACTATCGTTACCATTGCAACTTTTTTAATGTTCAAAAAATTCTATATATTGAATTTTATATTAAAAAAAGGCTTAACTATATTATAAATTTAATGCCCATAATTTACAGAAAAATATTAGCATAGAATATTTTAAATGAATTATGCAAAAGAAATATCAAAATTTTTTCTTCTTTAATTACTATTGTGTGTATTAACTTTTTATTTCAAGGTCAGTATTTCCGGACTCCTACCCCAATATAATATCTTGAGTAATACTTCAAATTTTACATTTTTGACAGTATCAGAAAAATAAATTTTGAAAATGAAAAACAATTTCTAATATTTGATGATATATCAAATGTGGAGCAATTACTTGATAACATTGGCATACAACTACACTTCCTTGACATTGAATACTCTTTCATCTCAATTTAAAATAATTTATGATGAAAGATATTTCAATAACCCTTAAAATTCACTGAACTATATAAAAAAAATCCTTTTATTTTACTTATAAATTTAGGTAAATGTGAGCCTCAAAACCAAAATGTTATTATTTGGTGGGATTTTTTTTTTTTTTTTTTCCCAGTCAAGTTAAAAATGACGAAGTGATTTTTCAGCAAGTCTAATGGGGGGACATTAGTTGTTTCTGCGCGACAACACTCATTTAAGAAAAAGGAAAACACAATGACAGTATTTTTAAATTGCTAATCCTAAAAAAAAATTATATGAATGAAATTGAAATTTTTATACTAATTCCTTGATTTCTTTTCGATTGAAATACGTGATACGACACAGCGATATCGAATATCACAAAAATATTTTCCTAATTCAAACTTGAATTTAAAAAAACAAGTGGAGAAATTGAAATTTGTGAAAAATCGTTATTTAAAAATTTCCCCATAATGCACCATAACTTAGTTTCACAGCAAGCATCAACCTATATTTGTCGATTAATTGATTTTGGAATTTTTTTATTTGACAATGAAAAATATATCAATAGATTTTGCTCTATTTGTGGCTATTTTTGTCCTTGGCAAGCTGTGACTGTAAAGTGCATTTAAGCCAATTTTTTATACATAGGCCTCCAAAAGAAAAGGAACAACATATTTTTCGAAGCCCACTAGAAAAAATGACATTAGCAATAAAATTTATAGTTTATATAAATGATAAAAACGATTTTTTTATATAGAAAAGAACAGGTATATATGAGTGTAAGTAAAATATGTGCAAACAACAGACTTTCGTAATCACGCATGAACTAATGTTGATTTTCATTTTTTATTAATAGATACGCGCGTTGAGAATAATCAGTGGAGTCCCACAATATTTAAGAGCGGTCGTTTGCTCTATTCTCTAAGGTAGCGGTCGATCGGATGAATGAAAATAGGGATGTCACAGGTTGATGCTGCTTAGAGCCTTAATGTGTCTCGCAGTGTGGTCCACCGTCTCTGAAATAAATATTAAAACAAAGCTTCTATGCCCAGAAGACATATTCCAGGCCGACCATGAGCTGCAGCACCTTTTGAAAACTGTTTCAAGGCTCTTTTGGCCCGAAGGAAAAGAAACATTTCTCTATTGCAATTT
This sequence comes from Latrodectus geometricus, assembly GCA_026290005.1. Taxonomy (NCBI): domain Eukaryota; kingdom Metazoa; phylum Arthropoda; class Arachnida; order Araneae; family Theridiidae; genus Latrodectus; species Latrodectus geometricus. The sequence goes on from JAPDSC010138733.1 coordinate 26,363, forward strand.
GTTGCAAACCTTTATTTAGCATTAGGGAGAAGAATATTCTCCAGGACTGTGTGAATGCGTCTTCACCATGCAAGTCTCTATGCAAGGAGACTAGTCCCTTCTCTGACCTTCTCTTCCTTCTAGGACCTTCTCTGCCATCCGGTGAGGGGGACACCGGATTGCAGAGAAGGTCCCGCTTATCTTGGTCAAGTGATCACGTTTCCTACTCCAGGCAGCAATGAGTTTCTGTACTTTTTACAGACGAATCCAGATTCAAACGGGAGAGTGATTCAGAACGTGTGCTGATGTGAAGGGAGCAAAACATCTAATACCATCAATCTAACACCATGGAAAGACAATTACCATGATGGTGAAATAATGGTTTGGGCCGGGACCTCACTCAGTGGTCACATTCACTGACTTGCATGTGTTCCACGAAAGAATTATGACAGGAGAGAAATATTGGGATGAGATATTTGATTCATATTTCCGCCCATATATTGGTGTGATTGGCAATTCTGATGGATGATAACGCATTACCTCATCGAACAGTAGTTTTGAGGAATATCTTGAGAGTCTTGGTTTGGAGAGAATGAAATGGCCGTCTCGATCCCCAGACCAGAATCCCATAGAACATCTAGGAGATTATCTTAGTAGACAGGTTGCTGCTTGAAGTCCTTCTCCAAGATCTGTAGGAGAGATTAAAAACTGCTTACTCTTGTCTGGTTTTCACTTTCCTTTTTTGGTAACTGACAACTTAAATGACAGCATAGAAAGTCGATGCTGGGCAATGGATTCGAGCTAGGGGTGAGTATATCCTTTGATAAAACTCCTTTTTGTTATGTTTTCATGATATTTTACAGCATGAAACTGGGGTTATTCTTTTTTCCAAGAATGGATTTTTCGAGTGAGAATGCTTTCTTTTTTGTTGCAAATCACTTATAAGTATTTTTTTTTTTTTTTTTTTTTTTTTTTACATATTTGCTTTGTGCACATGACCTCTAAATTCAATGTTTCTACATTCATTCATTGGCAAATTAGGTGCAAAAACCAATTGTTCGTTTACTTTTGAAAGCCAGAGTATTTTTAAAAAAAAATATTTTTTGATCGAAAGAAATAGGATATATTGATTTAGTCCATGTGGTCTTAAGAATTATGAGAATGACGATTAGTCTGCTATAGTTTTTCATTTTTATTAACTTGGGCCAAAAATTATAGTGAACATATTTGTTTTCTGGACAAAAGGCCCTTCAGTACGAAGCATGTGTCCCGCTTAGGTGATCTACCTAACGCGAAACCCCCAGTATTAAGTTCCCAAGCATGCTTGGCACTCAGTTTTATCAACCCACTGAAGGGTTGATTAGCCTAAGTATAGAACCTCACTCTCGTGCGTTAGGAGCGCGAAATACTACCACTAAGCCACCGGGCTTCTTTTTTACATTTAATTAAAATAAAACTGAACGTGTGTGTTTGCGAATTGCATAAGTTATTACATTACTTTTCATCTAAAGTTTTTCTATAATACAATATATATTTTAATATCAAATCTGTAATTATTTTTAAGTTATTTTGTTCGTGTTAATAAACAAAACAAAGTAACGACAAGAGTTCTAAACATAGTAATGATACAAATAAAAACTAAATAGCAATTTAATTATTAACATTTGGGGCCGTATTCCTACAAATTTCTGTTACCATTTTTATTCTTAATTTATTCCAAAAATAAATTAAGTCAAACTATTGCAGAATGTTTATGGTTCCTTATACGTATTAGACTCAAAACCACTTAATACAGAGGATGATCAAATAATTTTGAATCATGGTAAAGTGACGAAGCCGATATCTAAGCTTGCTTCGTTTTTTCCCCTTCAGATTATATTAGTAAATCCTGCTGATATTTTTGCGGGATTTTAATATCTCTGAACCCGATGTATTTAATTGAATTAAATACCAACGATTCCCTCTTTCCCTCCCGAGAGCGAAGTGCTTTATCAGACTACCCCATATTCATTTTTAGAAAGAATAATATGAATGAAAATTTAAATTTCTCTTATAATTTTTTAGCATAGAATATTACATAAATGATATCATATTTTTTTATAAATATAAAAAAAACATTTTATAAGAAAAAAATAAGCAAATTTTTATTAAAAGCAGAACTTCTTAAAAGAAAACTATTTTCTCAAAAATATCAATTTCCTTATATCAGAAATTTCTATTAAATCTATATTAAAAATATGAATTATCCATAAAAACTGTTCATTTCCTATTTGATATAAGCAATTCCCTATCAAATTTAAATTTAACGCAGACACTTTTCTAAAAAATAACTAACTCTAATTATAAAAAAACATAGAACACAAAATTTCATTTATCTATTCATTTCTAAAATATAATTAATTTCCTAATAATAACATTTTTCTCAATTTTGAATAAAAAAGTTTAATTTAATTAGCTAAAATGTGATATACCATAAATTTAACACCGTGTAATCGACTGTCTAAAAGTTGAAGCGTGTTGCAAGTTTTCAACCTCCTTTAAATTCCACTGTAACTTTTTGCATTTTTGGCAACATTTTCCTTTATTCTTTTACAATGGGGCAATCAGTGGGTGTGACATCGATGTTCCGAAAGTGAGTCTTCATAATTTAGAAGCAGGGACCAAGCAGAAAACCACTTGACTTGGCCTGTTACTCCCAGAAGTATCATTTCATATGGAAGACATTGTAACTACGACATATTTAACGTACCCTAACTACCATTAGTTAACACTATGGATTTTCGATAGGGCCAGTATTCGAACTAACCACTTTCTGATAACTAGAGCGAACATCCTAACCAACCAGGTTATCACAATCTCGGGAAATGAATAGTAATAACTTAATATATATTTATGTTCTTATGTTATAAGAAGCAAACACAAGAGTGTTAGAATGAAATACATATTATGATACAGTAAAAAAAAAAAAAAAAAAATTATATAAGATTTTTAAAACACATTTGAATTCTTTGGGCACATATTTTTGAACTGTGCATTTTGATCCAGAAATATTTAATAAGAATATTCAGAAAATGTAAGACTTTGGGAAATTTGTTTGCTTATTTATCGGTCTTGCCTGTAAATGTTTTTAGGAATAGTTAACTTATTTATAAAATTTTATAATATATTTATGTCGAATATATTATAAATTAGATTAGTCTGGGTGCTGCGGTTATGAATGATTCTAACTTCCATTTCGTTTGATGCACACTTGACATGAAATAATGAAATCTTTCTATAAAATTCTCCATAAAAGATACCCTAATTTTAATTTAACGGAAAATATATTTTGAACACTATTTTAATTCAGGCATAACGTATTGTTTTCTCGTGGGTTTTATTTATTTATTTTTTTTTTTTTTCATTTTTTTTATCTGGAAAGTTAATAATTATTATTTTTTTTATTCTTTAAATTCATATAAACTTAATAATTAAAATTTCCAGATATACCTTAGATTTCCTAATGAGATAGTGATATAATATAATAATTTAGTATTTTAAGGAATTTTACGTAACCATAATATATATATATATATATATATATATATATAGTAAATCTGTAATTCCTCCTAATTCCTGATTCATTAAAGTACGTTTACAATGTGTTATAATCAAATGGTTTAAATTGGAAAAAAAAAAAAGTTTTGCATTTGTATCGCATTCATATTTTGATTCCCCATTTATTTTAGATCCTTTTTTACCTATTAAATGCATTTTATTAATAGCATTTGGAAAACTTATACTTTTTTACTGTTTTATTAACAATTAAAAATGCTGTGTTCGAGATGGCTTTAATTATTTGACTCCTTTTAAATAAGGAATAATTACCCTTCTGACTATAACTACCGCGGATACCACTACTTCATTCGAATGTGAATATACACATTCCACGTAGCTTTCTCAAAGTAAACCGTTTTTTCATAGTAGAAAGAAAAACATGGACAGTTTTCAAACACCCATTTCAAAAAATATATATGCAGAAGGAAGAAAGGTAGTACTGCAACCCCATTGTTCAACATTCTACAGCAGGTTGTTTCCCATCTATCTAGGAACGAGCCCGAGACTTTCCACACAGAACACACACCATTAACCCACAGGTGAGCTTATTACTATCCGTTCGCATAATGCGAATTTAAGCGTTCACCGCTCTAAATTTATTTTCAATTTGTCGCTGTCATTCTTATGTACTTTATTACTTTCCATTTTTGTCGGATTTTCTAATAGTTATATGACTTGGTTGTGCTCTTGAAAGTGATATTTGTCTTGTAATAAATTTAATTCCTTGTTTCCCTCTTCTATGATTATAAAAAAAATTAATCAAAATATAACTTTTTATAAAAAAAATTTTTTTAATTACAGTGTTTATATATATATATTATTTTTGATTTTTCAAAAATGGGAAGCTATTTTAATCATGACATTTTTTAATTAAAAAAATCTTTGCGTTTTGGAAACTTTAAAAATATTGCTATCGAAATAGTTTAAAATTTTGCTTATTTCCTTTCTTATGTATTTTAATGTTATACAAAAAAAAAATAAGTATCTTATGTATTTTAACGTTATGAAAAAATAAGAATATAAAAATCATTATTCTTATTTTTTTTTAAATTA